>JAPXFQ010000752.1:0-440652 GCA_028564705.1 Apricaphanius iberus | reverse complement strand
AGCACTGATGATAAGCATATATAAACTTAATGACATAAGCTGAGCGTTTGCTACAAAAGCTGAGTGTTTGCTACAAAAGCTGAGCGGTCAACAAAATTATGGCTCCCCAGACATCCTCTCTCTGACAGAAAAAACACCAGAGTGACTGAATGACAACCCATTTTGACACCTTGACTCGTCATCACTATCACCCACGTGACCTCCGCTCCTCGTCACCATGACAACTGAAACAAACAAACAAGTGAACCGGTGAGCAGAGCCTAAAATAATATTTGTGGCGCATACACAACAGCCCCTTATTATTGTGATATATCATAATAATATCCATATCTAATCAAGTGGAAGACACAAATACATGCAAAAAAAAGAAATTACAACAAACCCTGATTGTCATTCCATGTCCAACAATATTACTCATTAGGACTTTGTAATTAACTCTACAGTCCATTTAAAACAGAGTCCAAACTCAGTAAAGGGAGAATGTTAAAAGTCAAAAAAATCTAACTGTGATCAGCTTCCTGCAGCAGACACAGTTTTGTGATAGGCCGGTCCAGATGGCCAGTCCGAGTCTTGATCCGAACTTGACGGATAAATCCTCTTCGGTCAGGAAAAGTCTCTGTCACTCTACCCATCGGCCATGAGTTCCGAGGTGCAGAACTGTCCATAATGAGAACAAGATCTCCCACGACGAGGTTCCTCTTCACACTGGTCCATCGCTGACGCTCCTGCTGCTGCAGTAGATATTCCTTCACCCATCTTTTCCAAAACAAGTCAGACATGTATTGGACTTGTTTCCACCTTCTATTAGCATACACATCTGTGTGTTGGAATATTCCTGGTGGAAGTGATGGTGAAGTTTTCAACAGTAGAAGGTGATTTCGAGTTAAAGCTTCCAGATCATTTGTATCCAATGAGGCTTTAGTGATTGGACGGCTATTAATGATGGCTACAGCCTCACAAAGTACTGTATGAAGACCTTCCTCATCCAAGTTTTGGACCTTCATAATGGATTGAGTACTTTTCGGACCGACCTTATCAGTCGCTCCCAAGTTCCTCCATGATGTGAGCCTGCAGGTGGATTAAAGCTCCATTTAACTCCCTTCTGCAGAAGGAAATCATTCACTTTAACCTGGTTCCACTGTTCAATAGCAGCTCTCAGCTCACGCTCTGCTCCTACAAAGTTGGTTCCGTTGTCGGAACGTAGCTCTCGAATTTGACCTCTTCTGGCAATAAAGCGTCTGAGTGCATTAATGAAAGAATCGGTATCCAGAGATGAAGCTACCTCCAGGTGAATGGCTGTTATGGCGAAGCAGGTAAAGATAACACCATACCTTTTTACCATGCTCCTCCTAGATTTCACTTCAAAGGGTCCGAAGTAGTCCACCCCCACCCGAGTGAATGGAGGTTCATCTGGAACGATTCTATCATTGGGCAAGTCTGTCATCTGTTGGTTCATCGGCAGAGCACTTAAACGTCGACAAACAACACATTTGGACAGCACTTTCCTTATTGCGGTACTGACCCCAATCATCCAGTATCTTTCCCTCAGCTTAGACAGCATGTGGTTGCGACCAGCATGTCCAACTTCCTGATGTGTATGTCTAAGCAAAAGCTCTGAGATGTGTTGATCCTTTGCCAGTATTATTGGATGTTTAACCTCCACAGGCATTGAGCATCTGCTGAGCCTGCCACCAACTCTCAGGATTCCATCTTGCAACTGTGGGCAGAGCCTACGAAGATGACTGGATTTCATGATGGGTTGTCCTTTTTCCAGGCTGGCGAACTCATCGGAGAAGCGCTTTCTCTGACAGAACTTGATGATAGCAACCTCAGCCCTCTCCAGTTCATCCACTGAAAGACTCTTATGCACAGCTGTCCTCTTGATGTTGGCTTCATCTATGAGAGAATTCTGGCATTCTTTACTGACATCAGACTGTGTTAGGTTAAAAAACAATTGTCTCCTCTTCCTTACACAGGAAAAGAGCAAATCTTTAATCCTCAATAACCAAGCCACAGATTTCTTAAGGCGTGTCCAGGAGGAAAAGAACTCAAACAGGCGAGTCAAAGGATCTTCTCCAACCTGCACAACATTCACTGTTGCAGCTGTTTTTACATCAGGATCATCGGATGAAAGCTGACTGATGTCATCGGGGTTAACAGGCCACTCATTCACAGATCCTAGAAGATATTGAGGCCCAGACAACCACATAACATCCTCCATAAAGAGGTCCACTTTCACCCCTCTTGAGGCTATATCTGGTGGATTGGTAGCTGTGTCCACATAATGCCATTGTGCAGAAGAAGAAACATTCAGGATTTGTGTGACCCGATTTGCCACAAATACCTTAAACCGTGAAGTCTCATTTCTGATATATTTAAGAACAGACACACTGTCTGTCCAAAACACAGAATCCAGAAGTTCCATTTGAAGTTCCTTTTTCCAGAGCACATCAACTCGGCTGGCCATGGCAATAAGCTCCATTCTGGGGATGGTAACAGCTTTGAGCGGAGCGACACAACCCTTTCCCATTACAAATGCACAGTGTCGTTTTGAGCAAATGTTTTCAGACAGCAAATAAGTCACTGTCCCATACCCATCTTCACTTGCGACACAGAAGTGGTGCAACTGGGCTCTTGTGACTTCTCCAAATCCTACAGGTTTCAAACATCTGCTGACCTCAAACCCAGGGCCGTGCACAGACATTTTGAGGGGCAGTGGCCTAAACCAAAAAAAGGGCACTAAGGGGGTGGTTGCTTGTTAAAGGGATAGTTCACCCAAAAATGAAAATGCTGTCATCATTTAGTCTTCCTCAAGTTGTTCCAAACCTGTATGACTTTCTTTCTTCTGCTGAACACAAAATATTTTAAAGAAGGTTGGTAATTAAACAGTTGCTGGTCCCCATTGACTTCCATAGTATATATTTTTTTCTACTATGGAAGTCAATGGGGTCCATCAGTCGTTTGGTTACCGACTTTGTTCAAAATATTTTATTTTGTGGACAGCAGAAGAAAGAAAGTCATACAGGTTTGGAACAACTTGAGGAAGAGTAAATGAAGACAGCATTTTCATTTTTGGGTGAACTATCCCTTTAACACAAATTTTCCAGTTATTACAAAATGTACAATTAAAAGAAAAGACAGCACACACTCAAATACATTTTAGACTTTATTGTAGATGTTTTCATAGAACATCATAATTACACATTGGTGATAATAACAGAAGAAACTATTTACAGATTTACATTTTGGTTTTTATCTTTTCCTTTTACAGCAGAACCTTTCTATTTGGTACCATGTCCTGAAAGATCTTAATAACCTCATCTTTTATGATTGGGATGTCTATTTCAATGGCCAGAAGCAGAATATCAGAGAGTCGTTCTTGTCCACACGCATTACGAAGTTTAGTTTTCACCAGCTTCAACTTCGAGAATGAGCGTTCAACAGTGGCTGTTGAGACAGGCAGTGTTGCAAAGATTTTCAGCAGTTTAAAAAGTGTTGGAAACGCAACATGAGCATCAAACTCCTTAAATGTTTCCAAAATTGCATGGGCACTTTTTTGTGAGCATGTGAATGAAGAGTGGAAAATTCTAAGCTCAGTTCGCAGCTGTTCCTCCTCCTCTTGAAATCCGTAAAACTCACAGAGAGTATGGGCAGCATTAAGTGCTTCAGCATCTGCTGTGTCTTTCCACTTTGATGGTTCAATCAAACAATACAGTGACATCACAATTTTGTCAGTGCTCCCCTTCCCTTGAAATCGCCTGTGGAGTTCCTGAATCAGGGAATCCAAAAAAGTGAAGTACATCCTTCCTCTGTAGTACTCCTCTAAAGTCTGTGGCTGGTGGTCCTCTGTTGCTGATGTGGAGCAGTACTTAAACTTTGTTGGTACTTTCCGCCGCCTTGCTTGTCCTGGAATCTCTTCAGGCACATTGATCCCTCTTGTTTCTGCTTGGATGGGTGAAATACCACTGTCCCTGAAACGAACGTCCTTGTTCATTTTTTGGGAACGGCAAAATTGGACAACAGGGTCCTACTGAATTTGAAAATTTTGTGAAGGCCACATTGTATGTTAAATTGAATTTCTTCACATGAGCAGGATCTGATGGATTTTGTAACTGAAGCAAGAACTTTAAGTCTTCAGGCTTTTTCACCCTTGTGTACATGGCTGTGGCTGCCTCACTCTCCATTTCTTCCTGTTCTGTGTCTGTCTCTTCCCTCTCTGTGTCATTGTGTCGCCTTTCTTTCTCATTCTGAACTATTTCTGTCTCTGGCTCAGTTCCTAGACCTTCACTTTTACTCTGTTGAGTTGATTCTGAGGCAGTTTCATCTTAATATATAGAATGAATAACAAACCTGTTACAGTCATATTTTAAATACAATTGTTAGGCTTTAGTGCTAATTCAATTTATGTTCTTGTAATATAATTACTCTTCAAATAATTTAATTTCTATCTTTCTTTGTATCAAAATTCAGCATATTCAGAATCCTTTACTGTCAGTCAGTTTAACAACACTTACCTGTAAGTGTCTGATTTGGCTGATGCTCAATGGGCTCTCCCTCACTCTCTAAGCCTGCCTCTTCCTCATCTTTAATGGAGTAATAAGTAATAGACATTTAATTTCATATTAGCATACAGCATAAATCTATATACTATGCTACTATACAACTCACTTAGAGCCTAAGCCTACGATGTGTTAGTCTCAACTAAGATAAGTGATTATAATGGGAAATATACTTACAAGAATTAAAAAGACAAACTATCTGCGAACTGTTCTATATGATGATTTACCTGCTGGCTTGCTGGAGCTTTGAATCAATGTTTGCAGAGTTGAACTGCCTTTAGCAGCCTCCCTTCGCTCTTTCTCTCTCTGTCTCAGTCTTCTTTTTGGTGAAGGCATTGTCTTGTTTTGTGTGTGTTTTTGTCTACAAAGTGTGCCAACAACAGAAAATGTAGTTATTTGTATTAGATCTGATCGAGAGTACAATAATTTGATTAGACAAGCAGCTAACGTTAATTCTAAGAACGTGGATTTGTTGTACAAGTTGTTAGCACTAGTAGAAGACCAAGAGCAAAACATTTCCGACATAAATAAAAACAAAACAAAAAAACAAGTGACTAATTTCGCAGATTCAACCACTGTCTTCTCACATACACAGCCTACCTGTTTATGCGACAGCTTTCGTGAACTGTCGTGTTCACTCATAGTTTCAAAAGAGCGCCGCAGAGACACATATAGTGAGTGATGCTGCAGAGTGCGGAGCGAGCGGGAAAACCTGGAGCGGATTTGCGGGATCAGTGGAATACTTTGAGAGGAGTGGTGGGGAAGAGGGGCACCTCAATCGATGAGGGCAGAGGGGCAGTGGCTCTGACCACCGGGCCACCCCCCTGTGCACGGCCCTGCTCAAACCTGTCCAACAGATGGAGCTGCTGCAGCCATTTCAGCCATCTTTTGGCAAACGGCTCTGGTACATTACCATCCCAGCCAATTTCTCTACGGCATAGATCTCTTAGGATTTTCTTGGCAGTTAAAACCACAGGACTCAGCATTCCTAAGGGATCATAGATGGAACTGACGACTGAGAGGATTCCCCTTCTAGTGAGTGGTCTCTCTTTAAGTACAATCTTGAACTTAAAGGAATCCGATTGTATGCACCATTGCACACCAAGCACTCGTTCAATAATAGGTGAATCCAGCTCCATGTTCAACTCCTCCATGCCTTTTGCTCTGTGATTTTCAGGGATGGCTTTCAGCACCCCAGACCTGTTGCTCATCCATTTCGTTAGAGAAAATCCTCCCTTAGAGCACAGAGAAACCAACTGCTGGTACTGTGACACTGCTTCCTCCTCAGTTGCCACTGACACAAGACAATCATCTACATAAAAGCAGTGCAATAAATTGTTCACGGTTTCTTCATTGTAGAGATGTCCAAAGTCCTCTGCACACTTTCTGAGTGCGAAGTTGGCACAACTAGGTGATGATGTAGCTCCAAACAGATGTACCCTCATTCTATACACCGATGGTGATTGTTGTACATCACCTTTCGGCCACCGAAGGAACCTCAGCAGCTCTCTATCCTCATGCAGGACCAAAACCTGGTGGAACATAGACTCAATGTCTCCCATGATTACAACAACCAATTCCAGAAACCTCTGATCTTCTCTTGACATTGCAGTCTGCTCATCAAATTTGCTCTCAGGGAAGTCATTTTTGAACTGTTGTTTCCAAAGCTCTTCCAGGCTTGCAACAGAGATTCGGTTGACTGTTACATGTGGCTGTTCCTGATAAACAGTTTTTCCACAGTTTCCGGAAAGTGGTCCATTGACTGTCCAGCCCAGCCTTGTCCTAACAGCATATGGTCCACCATCGACACTACACACAACTTCTAGTGGTTCCAGGGCTTTGGGAATATTAGTACCAATCAGGAGTTCTATTCCTTCATTGACTTGAGGCAAGTTTATGTGTTTCAGATGTGGCCATTTTTTAATATCCTTCATTGTTGTTATGTTTCCTGTATGAACAGGCATGGACTCCTGCGTGTACACCTTTGGCAGTTCTAAAAATTCTTCCCCATCAAGCGCAGCAACCTCCAGTCCTGACACAGTATTGCTACTCACAATCCGTTCCTGTCCCATGGTTCTGAGAAGAATATTTCCTTTCCTTCCTACAAGGTGTAGTTTGTGCATCAGCCCATCTGTGCAGAAAACAGCCGTGCTCCCCTGGTCCAAGAAAGCATATGTTGTAATAATTTTGCTTCCTTTCTTTGCTTTTACTTGAACCGGCACAATGGGTAGTTTACATTCCTGGTCTCCAGCCCCTGTAAGACCACTTGACACCAACATATTGTCTGCAGGTGGCTGTGTATTCCTAGCACTCTGTTCCGATGGTACACAGTCTTTGTGGAGGATGGTGGGATGTTTCCGGTCACACTTGGAACAGGAAAGCCTTTTGCAACAATTTTTACTGATGTGTCCTGTACACAAACAGCCAAAACAGATGCCATTTTCCTTCAAGAAGGTTATCTTCTTCTCGTGGGCCATTTTTCCCAACTCTGCACAAAGATCCAGTACATGTCTTCCTCCACAACAAATACACAACTTCCTTCCAGTTTGATTAATTTCCTTTTCTCTCTTCACAGACTCAGGTTTGGTCTCCAAAGATTGCACAGTGGTGGCAAAGCTGGTCCCTTTATTTCCAAGTTGATTTTGGGATATGGGTTTGTTTATTCCTTTTATTTGTGGTGAAGTCGGAGAATCTTGTATATTACCAAATACAGGATCTGTCAGTATTTTTATCTGTTTTTCAATGAAGTCTGCAATATCTGTAAATTTGGCTCTTCTTCTGCTTCTTTCCTGCAGTTCACAAGCGTGGCTCCTCCATCAGTCCCTATATTTGTAGGGAAGCTTCTTTATGATGTTCACCATGTTGGAGGGCATGTCCAAGTCTTGCAGATACTGCACATCCTCCATAATGTTACAACACCCTCTGAGAAAAAGACTATAGTTCTGCATAGCTTTTACATCCTCTGTTTTAATCACAGGCCATGAGAGGGCTTTGTCCATGTAAGCAGCTGCAATCTTCTGTTCATTACCATAGTGTTCCTTTAATAGGGATTTTGCTTTTATATAGCCACGATTTGGGTTGATGTGTTGACGGCTTCTCACCAGTTCCCTTGCATGACCTTTTGTGTGTTGTTCCAAAAAATATAAACGATCACAGTTATTGTTTGTATTACACTCAACTCCGTTCTCAAAGGCTTTAATAAATGAGTGATACTGAAGTGGATCTCCTTCAAAAATAGAGATTTCTCTCTTTGGTAGGACAGAGAGACATTGCTGTTGGATCAACAGAGCTGTTATTTCGTTTTGTTTCCTCATTATTCCAACAACATCATTTTGTGGTTCCGAATCCACAGAAGTATTTACGTGAGATGTATTTTGCCCATATTGATCAAGTGGGTTTTGATAAGATGTTGAATATTGTTGGGAGGGATTATTTGTAGAAAGTTCAGTCCTCACTGCTGCATGCTTAATTTTCTGCTTTGCTCCAAGAAGAGTTTCAGCATTGGTTGATATATTTTGTTTGGCAGAAATGAGAGGGATGAATTCGTTTGCATTAGCATTAAGTGGCTGTTTAAATTGTTCCTTTTCCAGGTATGAATTCATTGCATCTGAAACCTTTGATAATACTTTTCTGCTCGTTGTGCTTTGAGTTTTGAGAACGTTAATTGCTGCCATTTTTTCAGCAATTTCGGTGTCCAGTTGTAGCTTTTCCTTTCTTTTACGCAGCCGCTCTTCCTCTTCCTCCAGTGCATGTTTTTCATCCAATAATTTCTGCTTCATTGTTAAAGCTGCCAACTCAGCTTCAGCCATCAGTCGAACAGATGAAGTTGAAGATCTTGATGAAGAGGTTTTATGGCTTCCAACATTTGAAACACTGTCACTTGGTTTAATATCATCCTCAGTTTCCATTACAGGCTTTAATGAAATGTTTGTTTCATTGATTTCCTTTGTTTCAATTAAGTCCATTTGCTTTGGAAAAACAGCTGGGTTTTGTTCCTGCTCATTTATCCATCTTTTTGCTTCATTTAGAAATGTATTGCTGTAATTCATGATACTCGAAAACCATTCTGTTTGTTTTATGATTTCTTCCTCAGGTATCAGAAGCAGTACCTCTTTGTGTGAATGAGACACCCTCTCACTTAATGCCTTTAAATCCTCAATGTACCGCTTTATTTCTGTAACATTTTCATTTTGTTTCATGAGCCCTTTTATTTTTGGTATTAAACCTTTCATTTTATTGACGAATCCTTTGCGATCATTTTGTAGTTTTTCAATTTTATTCAACAAGGCCTTTGGTGTGAGTTTGCTTTCCCTCTTCTCCCCAGAATCATTCTCAGAAGACAAGGCCTTAACACTCTTTTGACTAATGACTCCTTTTATTTTTCCCTTTTTTTTGTTTTTCATTGAACAATTGCATCCACAGTAGTGGATAAGGTCAAATATCCATTCAACCGAACAGCATTTTTATTGTCCCTTTAAACATCATCCAAGCAGCATATGAATGAGACCAAGTGCAGACGTCTCTCAAAGTGGCTGAGCCAGCGCAAACAAAGAATATAACCAGCATTCATTCCTTTCAATGTCTCCCCAGGAGATACTTCAGCGTTTATGATATGTGGCTTGCTTCTTCACACACTTACCTGTGCTCTTTACTACGTCGGGTGTGGCCGCATTGCGCGCGCCTTCATTCCGATCCACTGCACTTACTTTTCGTCTTCCTGTTTCCTTCTTTCTAATGCTGCTTGCGATGATTCTCTTATTGGATGCCGTTTTTGTTGACTAATGTTATAGCGACTTCCACAGTCGCTGGAGAGGATATGGATGGTTTCATCTAATTGTATGACGCGCTGTCCGCTTCATAAAATACGCACAAAGCTCAATTGCGTTTCTTCCGTTTATTGTGGCTTAAACAACAATGATGCACTGGGACAGTAGCACTGATGATAAGCATATATAAACTTAATGACACAAGCTGAGTGTTTTCTACACAAGCTGAGCGGTCAACAAAATTATGGCTCCCCAGACATCCTCTCTCTGACAGAAAAAACACCCGAGTGACTGACTGACAACCCATTTTGACACCTTGACTCGTCATCACTATCACCCACGTGACCTCCGCTCCTCGTCACCATGACAACTGAAACAAACAAACAAGTGAACCGGTGAGCAGAGCCTAAAATAATATTTGTGGCGCATACTGCATATCCATTCTCTAAAGCTGTGTCTGTGTTTTTTATACTTGATGATACTATGAGAGCCAACATATGTTCCCGACGATCAGTAACTGGCAACTCTCCATGAAATTCATGGAGGGAAGGGGATGAGTTACAGAGACTGGACAACATTGTTTTACTTCATGGACTGCAGTACTCCAATTTGACCACAAGATGTCAATATTACATATTGTACCTTTAAGGAATCCCAGGAGATTGCATCAAGTCACTGACTTGCAGTGCCCCGTTCATCTTGACTCCAACCACATCAATCTCTTATAACAGGAGGAAACCTCCAGTGGAACCTGGCTCAGAGCAAGCGGACATCTGCCACGACTGACTAGGGTTTTGAAAAGACAGAGCAGAGATACAGAAAGAAAAAATGGGATCTGATATAAAAGTACTTTTTATATTAAAGGTCTCATTCACTGGTGTTTTTAGGCATTTTTCAGCGTCCTCTGGTTTGGAAGAATGGCCTCTTAGTCAGTTTAATTAATAATTCCCAGTCCAAAAATGGTGCCGGTATTTATGCTTAGACAGAGTTTACCACTCAGTTTAGGCAGCATTACTAAACAAGACCGGACTCCGACAGCTACAGTCTTCAGTATGCTAATTATTCTCCTCCGCTTAGCAGTATGCTTAAATTCAGCAAGTTGATTTGAGCTAAGAGTCTGTTCGGAATTAGCGCTGCCGCCGCAGCCCATACACACACACCACTGATTATCGAGTAGTCTAACAGCGAGCCCCGTAGACCAGGAGATTTAACCAGGGGTGGATTCAGCTGCTGATATTATAATTCATGGTTTGAAGCGTAGCTTACATTTGAGGATAGTTAAAAAAACAACGTCTTTGGGTAGATGCGGTCAAAGATATTCGCTTGTTTGCCGAGGTAGTACATTTAATTGCCATGGTGCGTTTTAACACAATACCTGAAAATTGAAACACTGCTTGAAAAGCAACACACTACTTACAGCCTGGGAGCTGGTGTTACCATAGTGACGGTACAGATCTTTTTTTTAAGTTCAACCTTGAGGCAAAGCCAGCGCTGTAAGGTCCGTAGTCTCTAGCAGCTGCAAGATGCTCGGCTTTTACCTTGCCAAAAACAACATTCCTGTGGGCGGTCCAAAGCTAAGTAGGCGAGGCCATGATTGCTAAATTAGCATTTTGATGTATGGTTGATTGGCTTTTTCCAACTCAGGTGTTTTTCTGGTCTCTTTTCTTTGTGTAAGTGATTCAAGGATTGGAGTTTGTATAAAACTTTCATATGCAGCATGCTTTTAGAACACAGAGTGACTCATTTTCATTAAAAAATCTACAGATAAGTTTTTCAAGATTTTGAGTGAAGGAGACTTTTAAAGGAAGTAAAAAATGGATAACAGGACACGGAAGACGAAAAGTTTCAGGGAGCTTCATCCCAGACAATGGCTCCCTCTCAGCAAGGCATTTCAGCTAAGAATGATGCCAGACCAGGTGTAGCTTCTATGGAGTGAAAAAACCTTGAGAAAACAAAACAACACAATGATAATAGTCAAAATAACAGCAAAAGGCAAAATGGCAAAAGGGCCTTTCTGTGTGGAGTTTGCATGTTCTCCCCGTGTTCCCTTGAGTAGTTAATGTGAGCTACTCCCACAAAAACATGTATCAGTTCTGGGCTATATACTGCCCCCTCCTGGCTGACCGAGGCGCCTGAGGGGTTGGAGAGGATCCAGCTGGAATAGTGTGATCCTTCCACACGCTACGTCCAGCTGGGGGAACCCCACCCCCTCGGGTGACAAAATGGGCCTGTTCACTCCTCAAGTAGGAAGGAGGCTTGAGCTCAGTGCAGGGCCCTCCTACGGTCAGCAGAGGGAAGGCAATGCCCAGGACTGTACTTAGGTAGGAACACTGGGGTGATAATAATGGGGAAAAAATCGTGGGATAAAAAAAAAAAATAAAAAAAAAAATAACAGCAAAAAATGCAACTGCAGGGTAGCACAAGAGAGAAGCAGGAGATTGGAGAAAAGTGGTCAGTATGTCCTCCAACAGTCTAGCTTATAGCAGCATAACTACAGAGATTGCTCAGGATAACCCAACCTGTTACAATGAGACATGAGAAAGGCAGAGCCAGGGAGAATTCTCTGTCCGGACTGCATTACCCACAACCATCTTAGTCTGATGGCTACTACCCCTCCTCCACTCACCGAACAAATGTCTGAAATCAATCCGTTTTTAACTATATGTTTTATCCAAAAATATATATATATTTTTTAATTATGTTCTTAAAAGTAGACAGGGTGTCTACTTCACTGACTACCCATTCTACTTTTAGAAATCCTAGTAAACACTAGCAGTCTGAGAGTGAAGTGCTCTGTTTGGAACATATGGAACCATCAGATTTCTGATGTATGATGGAGCTTGGTTATTAAGAGCTTTATATAAAAGAAGAATGATCTTAAAAGAGATATTTCATGCTTTTAAATCCTTCCTTTTCACATGTAAATCATTCACTTGTGGTCTATGTAAAGTAGAACCACAGTGGTTTGGTCTGAATTCCATGTTATTGTAGCCCCACAGACCCTCCTTATACCGTTCTGAGGAGCATCTTTAGAGCAACTCACTTTAAATGTAAGCGATACATTTCATGCCCCGCCCCCTACAGGTTACAGAGCGTTCCGCTCCACCCCGTTCGGACATTTTTGTAGTCTGATAGCAGCGATACGATTACTGATTACGATTGCAGATAAACTTTTTATTGTGAAGATGTCGTCAACGGAAGAGTCGTCCATCCAGCCATCGAGCCAGAGTCTGACCCAGAGCCTGACTCTCAGCCTTTTTATGGAGTTCGCTAGCGCAAGCATCACAAACGTCTAAATTCCTGTACATCATGTGTACCCCACGACAAAAACCGGCAAAAAAAAGCCCAATAATTTTATTCAAAGCATGCAGTACAGTTAGATCCTCAGCTAAAAGTTAGCACACATCGCTAACAGAAGCAGCATGTACAATGCTACAACTATCAAAACAATCGCCCGTACGACATATCAACACACAGCATTCATGTCTAAAATAAAGTTTACTGTCATTTTAGTGTCATTTGAAGCTTACCGCTTTGCTTTGTCCGTCGTTTCCGTGGAGAGAAGGAACTGACCCCTCAATCAGACGAAGTCTAACGGCAAATCCCTCCTGATACAGACCGAGGTTGCTGAAGCACTCGTCCTCGAAGTGCTTCACGCAAACGAGGAGAACTTTCCCCACGGATGTCGGTATATTTCCACCAAAAATAAAATTTAACCAGGCACTTCTCAGAGGCTCTGATGCTGGGGATCCATGTAGGGATTTGTGTGGGTTAATACACCCTGAACATTTTGACTTGCTTGGGGGATGGCGGCTTCACGAAATTGGTTACCCGGACGTCCATTACCTTATTTGGCAGTTCAACAACAAATGCTGTGACGTAATACGCGAGAAAACGTAACAGCGAATAGAGAAAACTAAACAGACTGAAAAATATGACCAAAAAAGAATGTAAAGATATAAACACAGTACCAGAAGAGAATAAATGTAAGTTGTCTGCACTCCTAAACATCCAAAATACACATTTACATGCATTTAAGGGCTAAAAAAAATTGATTCTCCATGATATGTCTCCTTTAAATTCTATTCTGGGTTGAACAGGGAGCCACTGAAGAGAAGCTAAAACAGGAGAACTGACCTCTCTCTTTTCAATATTGATCAGACTTCTTGCTGGATCATTTTGGATCAACTGAAGGCTTTTAATTACATTTTGTGGACTTTCTGATAGCAAAGAATTAAAGTACTCCAGCCTTGAAGTGACAACTGCATGGACTAGTTTTTCAGCATCATTCTGTCAGAGCCTTTAGGACTCTTGTCCCTAATTATCATTGTGTGCACCTGTGTTTCTGATTGGCCTTATCTGTTTCTCCTAGTCTTCCTGTCAGTATTTGAGATCCATTCCCCATCTAACCATTGATGTTGCTCTACACTTTGTCTCCTTCTGTTTTCCTCCCTCCTGCTTGTCATTCCTGCTTCTTCCTACGTTCATCGTCATTCATCTTCGTCATCCTTAATAAACATCCTTTGCACCTTCTGCCAGCAACTGCGTTTAGGGCCATTCCTCCAAATAGAGACTAACTCTGAGAACACTCCAGGAAAGGATGTTTCTAATTTTAACCAATAGGATATATTTTACAAGAAGGGCAATTACTTTGGGCCATGTTGTTTTTTTTCTCCTTTATGCAGAAAAAATTTCATTTAAAAACTGCATTTTGTGTTGTGTTTTATCTTTGAATAATTAATTTGTGATTCATTTGTAAGTACATTTTTTTGACAGTCTGAAACATTTAAATGTGATCAGGAAGGGGCCAAGAACTTTTCCCACACCACTTTAAGTGTGACAGAAAAAGCTACACAAACAAAAGGGTAACTGCAGCTCAAAGAGGAGTGTGTGACAAAAATCTGTCCAAGGATTTTGGAAAGCATCACAAGGCAGTGACTGCAGACAAGTTAAATTCCAGCAATAAACTCATCTGGGCTTCCTGAACACCAGCAGATCACTGCTGGATCACTTCCAGCCACACCATAGTGATCCAGTAACTCACTCAAAAGCAGTTCTAACAAAGCATTGAGAGCAAATACTACATATAATATTCAGCAGGCCCACATTTTTTATTAAGAATATTTCATTTATCTTCAGTAATATTTACATTTTCCAATAAACTGAATTTTGGATTTTACTCAAACCATAATCGGCAACAACAGCAACAGACCCTTTAAACATATAACACCATATCAAAAACCTGATTTTGAGTTTGGAATTAAATTAGTAAAACAAAAACAAAAAACTAATGGTATTCTAATGTATTAAGATGCACATTTATTTACATAAATACAAGTTGTACGGAAGAGGATAAAACACTTTTTTTTCTACATTGAGAAACTTTAAGCAAGGTAGTAAACAGTGCCTGAGTTTATTTGTGAAAAACGTGAGTCTGAGGAATTCTAGTATGAAGGATCCAAAACTTCCCAGAGTCGACTGCCATCAGTCCCCTGGTGCTTCGGAGCAGGACAGGCTGATAATCAATTAGCTGATCTCCCCACATGAGACTGTCAATTAGCTACCTAGTGATTGGATATGACTGCTTTACTGGCAGGCAAAGCTGCCCTCATCCACAACAAATTACATCAGTTACAACCAGTAACCTAATGAAAACAAGTATACTTGACATTTAGACGTCGCTGATTGAAAGCATTGAAAACATGCTTAAAACAGCAACATTCACTCGTCACTGTCCACAGAGCACTAGCTAAGGCTTTTGTTCATCTATACCAGCACTTTTACAACAGAAGCAAGTTCTTTCAGCTTTCTGTCATACGGAACTAGTTGAAAAGGAAAAATGTAACCGATATAGTCTAAACATTAATTCCCATATTAAACCAATTGCACTGATAGACGTCTACCTAAACATTGAAGGTTGTGGAACAAGTGTTTCAATGGAACAGATGACATTATATGTTCCTCTCTATCTTCTAAAAATGCAAGCTTTAAAAGTGGCCTTTGATAAGTATAATATGCATATATTATACATATCAATATGCATGTATTTTTAATACATGCATATAATATGCATGTATTAAAAAATATTTATGTTTATGATCTCTCAGTTCATTCTCACTTTTTGCTAATTTAATTTTCTAAAAACAACAGTGACAGAATTTGACATGGTGTTAAGAGGTACAAAGGAGTCTTATAAAGAATAATGATGGTTAAAAAGGGAAAACATCTTGGATCACAGATGTGTTACAACACAAAAAAAATCGAAATATTGAAACATTATTATTTATATATATCACAATTTTAATACAACCTGAAATTCATTGTTCAAATAATTTAGTCTATTCTTATCCTAAATAATCAATTAAGGATCTGACCATTAATTAATTATTATTTTTATATTTCAATTATTTGAGCATTTATTAATATTTTTAAACCTCATTGCTGTGTGCTAAAGATATAAATGTGTTTACATTACTTTAAAAATCAGAGGAGCCAACACTACTATGGAAAACTAGAGCTAACTAATCTGAGCTGTTTTGATTTTTAAAGCAGTCTGCAGTTGAGTTGCTTTTGATGTTAACCAGTTAGATATTAGGGTTGATTAAGTGAGACTAAACTTCAGATAAATGATTCCATAATGTACGTTGTAACCCTTGTTTAATCAGCTACCAGCTCTACAGCTCTTTTCAACGTCTTAAATCTCAGATCAACACAGCCCAACAGCAGCGTTTTAGCAACATTGTACCCCGTCAGACAAAAACTAGGCTGCTCTACCACTGAGCTCCTCAGGTTCAGCTGACTGAAGCGGAACAGATATTTCAACAGTTTGGTTATGGTATATTTTATTTGCTGTTCGCGTATTTGAGGATTTTGAGCCATCGTGCCATTACCAGTTCGCCCAGTTTACCCAATTTCAGCAGAGTTATGCGTACATTTCAACACCAAGTCTAAATTCAGAAGCAGATCTTCTGCATGTGGTCTTTTGTTTTTGATTGATTTGACGCCCACATAATGCTAACTTTCTCCATCTCATCGCCTGACTGAAATGGTCTTTTTGTGCCACTTGACTTTCTCTCTCACACAGCTGCATTTGTCTTGCAAATCCATCCCCGCTGCGCAGCGTTCAGGCGAGGAAAAGGGAGCAGTTGGATATCAGTGAAGTTCAAGCCAGGGAACAAGTGGAGAGGCTGCTCCAGAGCGCAGGCCTTTGTCGATATCAGAACGGAGAGCTGGTGAAAAATGATGCATGCTTTTACACCTCTGAATCCTGGCAACTGACAGCGCAGGCGATGGGGGTGGAGGTTGAGGGGTGCAAGGGCGAACAAAAGCCCCCCCGGTCTGAACGAGTTGAGTGTCCGCTTGCGCACGACGGGAATCAGCAGCGCAGAATGTGGGAGATGGATGGGGAAGCACACGTCCAAACGGCCGTGACTACAATTTGCATATTAGCAATTTATCACTTTTTTGTTGAGTTATTCAGGGATTTATAGAGTCAAAAACCGAAATTCTATCTTTTGTCAAAATGTGTGAGATTTTCCTAACGACATTCAAATCCCGACAGACGGATATAAGTTCCCACCTGCAGATAAATGGCTTCAATTCTGTTTTTTCGGCTTTCTGAAATCTATCCAGTCTGCTTTATTCCTCTCTTTCAAAGGAACCTCTTGTGTGAAAGGACTGTAATATTTTATGACGGGGCACGCAAAAGCTGTGCACAATGCCTCCCATATCCAGCCTGCATTCAGCCACAACAAAGATCATAGCAAGACGTCTTTCTGCCTAATTCATTCAAAGGCACATCCCAGTCCCTCGGTGCAGAGGTCAGCCTGGCGTGTTTAGTCCACCAGGAGGGTTTTCAGAGGCCAGAGGCGGCCAACTGGCTCTGTCACACACATCCACACCACACACGGACATATATGTGTTGGAATTAATGTTTCCGCTGCTGAAATGCAACGAACATATACAAAATGCACCTGGGACATATACACGCTACTGAAATAATTTAATTGAACTGAATTGAAAGTAGGCTACTTTATTGTCCTGGCAGGCAGGGAAATTGACTTTGGTCTTACTAAAATATACATGATACACAGACACACAAATAGAACACAAATATAACCAATCAACGGTGCAAACACACAATAGGTAATCGAAAAGAAATCATATCATATAGCGGTTTCCTGTTCGGTTAAAATGGACGCGTCATGTCTTCACAAACCACTGCGCTCTCCATCAGACCTTCCATCCTCACTACATGCAGTCTTATTTCTGACACCATACATCTCTTCTAGACATGTGAGATCTTGTTGAGCAACGGGCGTGTATGGAAAAAGAAAAAAAACCGGAAAGAGGACTCAATGTTTTACGCATGAACAGACATGCGTCAGAATCATGGAGAAACTGTAATACCTCGCTGTTATATGAAGCGTCCAGGTGACATGCTCTGTTCGGAACTGTTATTTACCTCTGCGCTGACGGGAAGATGGGAGGGGGTGGGCTGAAAATTTAAGAAATTCATTAAAAAGTGTGAACACTGCCCCGCATATTATTGCTTTAACATAATATTATTCGGACCAAGGGGAGATGAGAGCCTCGGTGAATATCTTATATGTGTAACAAGACCATATGATTCAGAACAAGTGTGAGTCCTTGCAGCTTTATATTTAAGTCCCTGCCGGTGCGTTCAGTGCCGCTGATCATCCACGATTAGTCTGCCAGATTAATCCTTCTGTGCAGCCAAGAAAGTTTATTTTTTATTTTTTATAACACTTCATAGTCAAATAAAACCATCACCTAAACACACACTTCTTTGTTATTTCATTAAACAATTGGTGTTCCCCTGAAGAGAGGAGCTGCATGCGCGCCCCGGTGCCACATGTTGCCTTCGGTGCATTAAACTGGATTGTTCAACAAGTTCAATTTCCCATAAAGAAGCAAAGTTAGGATCTCAAGGGCTCTGCAAGGACAAAAGACCAGCGCCTTAGCACCATATGCTTAATGGCTACAGCCGTTCAGTCTTTATTAAAGGCTAAAAGTGGTCCTTTAAAAGTTGGAAAGGCTCCTTTATTTGAGTTAGATGGAGCACTTGCGCACAAAACCAGGAGCGCGCATTGCCAATGACTCGCCCCCTTCCCTTTTCCTTTCAGAGTGTGAAGCGGCCACCGTCACTGGCCGTTTCACTTCAACATAAGCTTTTCATCTCTTCGCTTTGTTCTCAGTGAAAGTAATGCTGCGAATCAAAGAGATGACAATATTTTCTATCAACTTGGAGACCCTGGACAAGAGCCCTCGAGCTTTGGCAAAAATCAGTGCTGGTTATTCATCTTGTCACTCTGCACCTGTGGTCCCGCATTCAAATGATACAAACCTGTCCCTATTAACATTAATTATTCCCAAACAACACAAAGGCTGAAACAGAGCAGGTTGAAGTCTGTTTATGGCTCCTAAATGTTTTATTCCTCTGAAGATGTGCCCGTCGCTTTTCTCTTCTCCTCTCCCATAGCCGAGTGCCCGTCTCCTTTTCAGTCTTGAGTAGCCCTACAGCCCGGATGGTACAATCGCAGCATCTGCTTAATCTACCGGATGAAAATATGACACAAAACAGAGGTAATAAAGGATTTGTTACATGCTAGTAATGAGTGATCAACGCAGGACACAATGGCGCACGATACTGAGAGCCATATGTTTCTGGAGGCACCGAGGATAGTTTACACTCATGTGAAGAAAGCACCAGGTGATGACAAGAAAATTGCCAAATCCACCTCCTTTCTGTCCTGACAAAAAATAGAAGACATAAATTAAACTGGCTTATCGCGGCGCGCCTCAAAGAACTCGCAGTTAATTGGCTGCGGGGCACAAAGCAAACGCAGGGACACGTTTGGCTTGCTGGGCCGGGAAAGAGCTGCTTTTTCACTTCACTGTAACACAAACGAAAATGTGTTTTTGTTATTGCAAAATGTCATGCTTTACAGCGGCCATATTGTATCGTGGACAAAGGCTAATGGAACGTTAAAGACGCGGAACACGGTGCCAAATCCATCTCGAAGACACTACAAGGGCCACTCTTTGCTTGCTTTTAGGCAGCTGCTGTCCAGGGACCCGGACTCAAGGAAATGAAAAGAAACAAAGTTTCAGCTACCAGGTGCTGTCCCTGAGATACAAGCCTGCAGCGGGATGAAGGGACGCCCATAAAGATGGTCTTAAGGCCGGATGGTGATGGATCACCCACCAGTGCGCAGTGAGGGTGGCAGACTTTTTTGAGCAGGTCTGATTTTGATCGTCTTTATGCCAGGATGTACATGAAGCGTTTTCACTTTGAGGTGTCGATAATGACTGCAGGGTAAACACCCCCAGCTCCCAACCCCGTCCCCGTCGCGAGATAATCTGCAAATCAAGCTGATTTGTGGCTCTTGTTCCGCGTCTCCCCCGGTGCGCCAACATGTGGCTGTAAAGCGGATTTAACAGAATTAGTGCTGATGAGAAGTTAAACTTTACTCTCCTGGAACCATGAAGAAAGCACAAGACCTTCAATGAAGTTTCTTTCATCACCCCAGTGATAGGCAATGAACATGACAAACATTGTTCTTTGAAAAGCAGAGTTCATATGTCGCTTCCTGATGCGTAAACTGCTGCTTCCCACAGTGCAACTTCAACCAGGCAGAGTTCATCTGTAACACACGCAAACAAAAACCTCCATAAGAAACTTGAAAAGAATAAAAACGATCCGCGGATATTTGAAGACAGAAAAACGGCGGAACATGAGGAAAAAAATTGAAAAATGCCAAACAAAAAATTTCAAAAAACATTTATTTATCTGGAAAATGTGTATTATTATTATTATTATTATTATTATTATTATTATTATTGTCGTTGTTGTTGTTGTTACGGACCATGGCACTGAATGCCGGCGCTCTGCAGAGCCTCCTTTGCGGTGAATCAGCGGCCTTTCTTTCAGCTCTGTTCCGGGCCTTTCTCTGCAAACTTGGCGCGGCGCATAAAGCCTGGGCCAGCGCAGCTCTGAAGGGAATAAAACCTGTCACGTAATAAAATGCTGCTGTTCTTAGAAGATTTGCCAAGCCTACAACAGGCAGTGACATGATAGCCGGGTCTGTTTCAGCTTCTCGCTTCCACTTGACTGCAGCCGGACCAAAAGATGTGGAGGCGCTCTGAAAACCATGAAACAGTCCAAAAAAGGAAAAGTACCAACGGCAAAAATGGATCCACTGTTTGAATCCTCTCACACCACAACAGAGTCAGAAAGGGTCAAGTTGAAGTGACTCGTTAACATGCGACTTTGTTATGGCCCTAATGAGATTACATGCTCCTCCAAGGTGCGGCGGTGAAAACAGACACACAGAGGATGCGAAGTCTTCTGATGAAGCAGAGAAAGACGTCAAAAAAGGGATTACCAGGTAACAAACAAACAAACAAAAAAAGTAAAGTAATTTCAGTCCAAACGAACCTAAAACCAGAAAGCTGCGCTCACCCCCCGCATTCAGCAGAGCCTTCCAGTGGCTCTGCAGCGGAGCGTCCTCGAGTTTGTGTTGGACGCAGAGCCGCTTGCTTCATTTATGCTGCAGTAGATGCAGCGGGGGCGGCCGTGGGCCAAAGGACACCGCTGCCACGGGAAAATATGATCCGGCAGCACCTGGCAGCACAGAGCCGCATTCAGCAGAACCCCCTGCGTTTTAAACACCTTCAACGGTTGGGGGTATGTATGGGCTGGCCGCTCATTAGTCCTTCATTTGCATATTTCTGTCCCCGACATATTTATCAATTTGCAATTACTGCCTGCTTCCTGATAATAATAATAATAATAATAATAATAATAATAATAATAATAATAATAATAATTATTATTATTATTATTATTATTATTATTATTATTATTATTATTATATATCGTCAATTACATTTTAAGCCATAAACACCTGGGAAAAAATGCTCATGCATCAATGTTTAATCCAACAATCCGACATGTAGGCTGAATGAACTGCTGATAAAAAAGCAAGCTTTGAGAATATAAAACAAATTAGATCAGGTTGATTTCATTTTGTTTATTTGAAAAGTTGAACACCTCTTATAGGCATCTAAAAGCAGTAAGAGTTTTTTTTTTAAACAAAGAAAACAAAACAATAAAAACCCAAAACAAACAGGGAAAGTGGTCTTAAAACAAAAATTTGTATTCTAAGTCCAAATATTATCCCGATGGATATTATTACAGCTTTTATTGGGAAAAAAAACATGAGAAAGATACGCAAATTGATATTTGACTGTAAAGAATCTCTGATTATGTAATAAGTGCTCTAATTTGTAGACATGGATCCGTGTACACCAAAACAAAAACATATATTATCTCACTGCATTTAAATTAATACTTATATATTATTATTTGTAGGAAAAATATACCAATAAATACACTATTGCCAGCTGGGGAAATTACAAATAGTACAATTATCAACATGATAAACATATGCAGGTCACTGAATCTGTCTGGGTACAGCACATTGCCCTCGGAGGGTGCTGCGCCTTCAGTGCTTAGTTCGACATTAACATAATGGCTTCATGTTTCCTGAAGGAAGTTCAGTAGGAGGTCCAGAGCTTCTGTTCAGACCACCAGGCCAAAAGGAGGCTCGTTTTCAATGTCAGTCACGGCCGTGTGGTGTTGTTTCCGGGGGTCCTCCGGGGTCCACACCTTGGCGGTGCGGATGATGTTCTGCTCCCGAAGCTGCCTTTCATCGGACCAGGAAAGCGAGTGACCGGCCAGTGGAGGCAGGCCGTAGTCCGGGTCACTGGGAGAAGGAGACCCTGGGGGGAGAAGGAAAACATCAGCTTATTGTTCTGGATTTTCAATGTAATAAAGGAATACAGCCAGGCTGAAGGTCGGTGGAGAATAACACGTAGACTTACTTGTTCCCCTGTGACAGATTATAACCTTCTTTGGCTGTGTGTTTGTCTCGCTGTTCGAGTTTCTGATTGGCAGGTCAGATTGCACAAGCTCAGCCAGGAAGTTTATGTAGCCGATCGCCAGGCGCAGGGTGTCCACCTTGGAGAGGCGTTTTTCGTACGGAAGAGTTGGGATGTGGGAGCGCAGTCCTTCGAAAGCGTCATTGATGGACTGCATCCTCCTGCGCTCCCTGACGTTCGCTGCCTGTCGCAGCTGCTGCATCTCTATCTCAGAGCGCAGCCGCCTCCTGCGCTTCAGCAGCGACCCAACGTGACGTCCCGCCTGCGGTGACACGTCGGGGGTGCACGAAAACGTAGGGGACGAGGAGGAGAAAGACAAGCTGCCGAGGTCATAGTCGCCATCGTGGGGCGCCGCTCTGCCGTAGCCTTCCCTGTTGTAAAAGTCTTGGAGGTGAGAGCTGAGGAAGTCCACATCTTCATCTAGAAAGTCTTCGGTGTCCAAGTCTCTGGAGGACTGCTCTGTGAAGAAGTCATCATCGTCAAAATAAGGAGGGGAGGAGAGAGAGTCAAGTGCTGAGAATGGGTCCAGAACAGCGTCCATGTTTGTTCGTGCTGCTTTCATCTCCTGCTGGTGCAGAAACAAAGACGTCGTTTCCTCATTCACCAACCAGTTGATCTGGACTTCAGGTTCACTGTTCAAAGTTTTACTTGGAGATCGGCCACGCGAGGATGCTTTATAGCAACATCCCTAGTCGCGTGCCTCTTACTGAGAAGGCCAGCCAATCACGGCTTGGTCCGTGAGGCGCACCTCGAGATAATTCTCAGTAACCACACCCACCTCCTCCTACTTTCAGGACAAGTGAACTGCGCACTGGTAAAGCAGCAGAGCTCGCAAATCGCACTCTAACTGCTCCGCTATCATATGATCTAACAAAGCAGCAGGTAATACTACTACTACTACTACTAGTAATAATAATAATAATTAAAATAATAATAATAATAATAATAATAATAATAATAATAATAATAATAATAATAACAATAATAATAATAATAATTATTATTATTATTATTATTATTATTATTATTATTATTATTATTATTATTATAACTGGGTTTAGATACATGTAATTTAAAAAAATGTTTTTTTACATCAAATTAAGTTTATTTATTCTGTGCTATGAGAGTCACTTAGATTCCTTGTCTTTGCACACTGAATTAACCAGTAACGCTGTCTTTTAATAATAATAATAATAATAATAATAATAATAATAATAATAATAATAATAAGAAGAAGAAGAAGAAGAAGAAGAAGAAGAAGGAGAATAGATAATTGGGATCTTAAATTGTACTTTAATTGATTTTTGTTGCTGTTTTTACTATAATTATTAGGCTGCAGAACAAACACAAAAACAACAGTTTTTTTTTTTTGGGGGGGGGGGGGGTTGATTAACACAAATAGGAAACATAATGAAAAAGGCAAATATTCTGTTGGAAGATATAAATAGAAATTGTCAATAAACATTAAAAAAAAAACACCCCAGTAATGATATGCAACTCGTCCTATAGACTATAGCGACATCATACTTTCTGTCTGCATCATTTATTACTACAAATATTTATCAGCATTTGAAAATTGATAATGATTAATCTTTATGCCTCTATCTTTTCAACAATATATATATATATATATATATATATATATATATATATATATATATATATATATATATATTGTTAACCTATCAGACTGGTCAAAGTGCCGCTTAAAAGCGGTGTTCTGACGACGGAGCATCACCATTTATTTAGCGATAAGTGCTATAAATACACACACCAGTGGAGTGGTCGATGCGCCACTTGTACCAGACAGAGCTGGTTTGATTAAAAGAACTGGTTGACAAATAATGGCCCAGTGGAGAGCTCCTTGGCGCGCGCTCTATTGATACCTCACGCGACAAATCAAAGAACCCCACAGCATAGGCCTTGCAAAAAAAAAAACAAAAAAAAACTGCCCCCTGATCTGTGAGCACATATCCAAGAAGGCCATCCAATGAAAGGACTCACTGTGTCCTGTAAAGACAATGGAGGGCTTGCGGACACAAGCTGCGTGTGCGCGCAGCCTCCGTGTATCAACATAGGTTGAGTAAAGGAAAGCTGCAACACGGGCCGTGGCCGTGGGAATAACACCATTTGCGCTCTTTAGCAAGTCAATGCAACATGCGGCAGAATAAATGTGCTCTGCGTGGTTGTCCACATGATGAAGCTGTTTTTGTTGGGCTACACGTCTGTCGGGAGGGTTCCTCTCCACCCTGACTTTGGTGAACCATTACCTCAGCTGAGTGAATGTCTAAAACTGTCCTTTTGATGTAAAGCCGCATAGGGAAAAATGTCAAAAGAGAGGACCTGCTGATTTGCTGTCTGCAGGTGTTAACCAGCCACTGGATCAGGTTGATAGATTTGGTCTGCTGAGTTTTGTGGAATGGTTTTTGGTGGTGGCGCTAACTTGGAGTTTATTTTAATAACTCTAGTAAAAATTAAATAATAATTGTAAATTGTGTATTTCCCTCTAATCCGTAAACAGGGTTTCGCTCGCATCACCTCAGCCCTCCTCCCTCGCGCCTTTGCTTCAGACCAAATGATAATTTGAACCGTGCCGGTTTTTAACGCAGCGTGACCGTGCGCTCTGCGGAGCTTCATTCACGTACTGTTGTTAAGAAGGAGGCGACCTGCGCAAGCGAACAAGTGTTTTGGTTCCCATGCAGCCTCCCGCTCTACAGAGCGCAGCCGGCTGGACCCCTCAAGACTAATCTGATACCCCCCCCCCCACACACGCACTTAAAAAAACGGGCTGACACATAAGCAGCTGGAACAGAAGGCAAAAAGCTGGAGTGGCGCTAAATTAGCGCAATCTGCAGAGATAGATAGATAGATAGATAGATAGATAGATAGATAGATAGATAGACAGACAGACAGACAGACAGACAGACAGACAGACAGACAGACAGACAGACAGTATCCTAAATTTTGGAAATAACCTGCTGTTACAAGACAGTTAATTATAAGAAATAAAGGCTTGAAAACATAAATGAAAATATTGCTAATGTCTGGGATCAATCTATATAATGTAAACAGAGTAATGAAGTAAAAAATATAAAATAAATGTGTAAAAAAGATATTGTTTCATTACGTAATTATATACTTTTTTCTGATAAAAAAAGATATAGGCTAAAAGACAATAAAACCAATTTCTTTGACAAGAGGATACATTTCATTTTTTTATTTATTTTTATGTTAAAAATAGATATACCCTTTAATAATTATGTCAAACTGTTCGCAAACACACTAATTATAAATGTAATAATAATACATTTTATTTATAAGGCACTTTACATTTAAATGAAATCTCAAAGTGCTACAACAGAGTTAAATCATCTAAAAGCTAAAACAGATGTTAAGACAGATATAAGTAGCCTACTAAGTAAATTAAAACAAATGAAAACAGCAACAGTATAAGTAGCACAGAATTAGAAACTTCATTAGAAAAAAGAAGTCCTAAAAGACTTGTTTGAATAAAAAAGTTTTCAGCTGTTTTTTTTTAAAGAATCATCACTCGTTGGTGCTCTGTGATTCAGGGAATGTGTTCTGTCAGGAGGTGCGGTGTGTGGTGCGTGGACCCAAACGCAGAAGCAGAGTAAATGCGATGTTGTTTATTGAAGTGCAGCTGGTGATGATGTGGGACGATGAGTGTTCTGACGGTGATGACGGCAAAAACGGAGAAACAGGAAAACACACCATGGACAGGTTGACATGATCCGGCGCTGACTGAAGGAAAGTGACGGGTTATAAAGGCATGAGGTAAGGAGGATCAGGTGTGGATGATTGGGGACACAGATGAGGAGGATGAAGAGGAGTGGGGGTGAATGAGGCAACATGACTGTAGCCCTTCTTACCACAGCTGAGCACGGTCAGAAAAATATGACTCTTTAACCTTAAGATCACTTATATACTAAATAATATCTATATAATAATATAGTAGAAGAGTGGTATATATATATATATATATATATATATATATATATATATATATATATATATATATATATATATATACATTAAATAATAATATCTATCTATCTATCTATCTATCTATCTATCTATCTATCTATCTATCTATCTATCTATCTATCTATCTACATTTTCAGACCTCTCTATAGTTTCTGGTACAAATCTCTGATTTCTAAACTGTGTTAATATTTATTTGGAGAGTTTGCTAGTAAGCCTGATATCTGTCAGATGCTAGAAAAGGAAATCAAAAAAGTGAACTACTGCACACAAATGTTTGGAATTAGAAATTAATCCTTCCTCAGAGTGAATTAGTGGTAATCCATGTAATCTGTCGCTGCAGGGGATTATCCATCTGGATGACTATAACAAATTAAAAGGATTTAATGAGCAGTAAATTAACATCTTCAGGCACCACAGACTTGCTTTGTTGGTGACCTGAAGGAAGAAGTTTGGACAAAAAAATTCAAGGGTTCAAAGTCATTTGTCAATTAAATTGGGTAGCGAAGTTACAGTCAGGGTTAATTTTAAATCTGTCAATTTAGCATTATTATCATTGTTTAAACCTACTATGCTACTTATAACAGACCAATATGTATTCTTGCTCTGACATGGTATAGGAAATATTTTTGAGTTTTTTTTTATTACTCGATTTGTTTTGTTTTTTACTTTGACAATACCATCTTAAATGCCCCAGATTCTGTTCGAAGAAACAAGGCTAACCTGAAGCCCCACTCATTCACTGCAGTGTTTCCCAATCCTGGTCCTCAGGGCACACTGACCTACAGGTTTTAGGTTTCTCCCTGCTGTAACACACCTAGTATGGAGGACCAAATCTGACATAATAAAAAATAAAAGCAGAAATATATACATATTGCTTTTTCTCTTCCTTAAACGTGCTGATGTTACAACATTTCCCGTTGTGGAACAACTAAAGGATTATTCTATTCTATTCTATCCACGTTTTGCCCGTTGTGTTGGAGAAACTAAAAGATAGATCTACTAAAGATAGATACACTTTTGTCCAAACCAACTTCTTCCAACTTTGTTTTTAAAAGTATAGACTTTTTACTGCGTTTGAATCCCTATTTCATGAATCATAAAGATACTGCTACAGGCAGGCAGAACCTGATGTAATTTTAAAAAAGAAATCTGAATATATCTAATATATATATATATATATATATATATATATATATATATATATATATATATATATATATATATATATAAAAATTATATACTATGTATATGTATAGTACTACATAATTCCGTATGTCTTTATTAATAGTTTTGATGCCTGCAGTGAGAATCTACAATGTCAATAGTCATGAAAATAAAGGAAACTTGTTGAACAAGGTGTGTCCAAACTTTTGGTCTCTACTGTGTGTGTGTATATATATATATATATATATATATATATATATATATATATATATATATATATATATATATATATATCCCATCCCAATCGCTTGATTTTTCTTCAATAGATCCAGCTCATCTACCTGATACTTCCTATTTATTCTATTAAACATTAAAACATGGTTGAGCAAATGTTTATTCAGGTTCACCCTGTATGTAAAAAAAAAATCAAATAAGCCACACATTTTTTCCTTCTCTAATTATTTTGGTCTACCTATTGTTTTACTGATCATGTTACTGGTCATGTTAAAACCAGTTGTAAATAAAACTGTTGATAAAATAAATAATTGAGAATCACTAGTTGTTTCAGTTAGTTTATTCATATCAAATATAAAACTAAACAACAACTGTGATAAGAATAAACAGAAAAATGTTTTTCCATCTTTTCTCTCCTCTCTTCAGGCTCCCGTTGATGTCTCATGTCTGAAACAGAAGAAATAAAGAAACAAACTACAAAAAGCAGTACAAAACATTTAAGGAAATGTACATTATGTGTACAACTCTGTTTTTGTTCTACAAATGTGTAGAATTATTATTTTTTATACACGTCTTTTGGTTTTGACCTTTCCCTGCAGACCTATATTCTCAGACATTTTACTAAAAACAGGGACAGAAAAAAAGCAAAGAGGGGAAACAGGCAACTGTGTTAATCTGTGAAAGCAAGACTAGTTTTTACAACAGAACAAAAGAGGAACTACAGTATAATGAGATCACAGGTTCTGCAGTGTTTGAAGTTTGTTAAAACTGTATTGTAAGCACAAGGTGAATAACTGAATTTATTCTACCTCCGTGCTACAGTGAGCAAATTCTTTACCCTTGTGAAGAGATGAACATTTCTTCTGGAAGAAGCCGTCTTCTCTTTGGCCCCTAAAACATGACAAAAAGTTGAATTAGCAAAAATCAAAAGTTCTGCCCGTAGCAGTATTTTTATGATTCATGAAATAAGTATTCAAACGCAGTAGAAAGTCTATACTTTTAAAGATAAAATTGGAAGAATTTGCTTTGGACAAAAGTGTATCTATCTTTAGTAGATTTTTGTTTCTCCAACACAACGGGTAAAACGTGGATAGAATAGAATAGAATAATCCTTTAGTTGTTCCACAACGGGAAAGGTTGTAACAGCAGCAAAAAACATGTACAAACAGAACATGACACAGAACAGAACCCCCACAATTTTTACGGAAGAGAAATATTCACATTACATACTATAGTTACAAAAGCAGGGTACTGTATAGTTAAAACAATTAAAAATATTTAGAATAGTATGGATTGTGGGTTGAGCAGTGCAATTAAAAAGTAAGCGTGCAATTTTTCAATAAGTTATTATATACAGTCCGTTAAAAAGTAATGTGCAAGTTATAACAGTGTTGTTGTTTAGTGCAACTTAACAGCACTGATGTAAGCATCTATGTTGGGAGCAGTTTAGATTGTTGAGTCTGACAGCTGCAGGGGGGAAGGAGCTGCACAAATACTCCTTCATACATTTAGGATGCAGCAATCTGTCTCTGAAGGAGCTCTGTGTTTCAGCAACTTCAGCAATTCAGCAATTTCCATGCATGAGGTGGGAGACTCTGTCCATCAGAGATGTTATTTTGACCCGAGTCATTCTGTCTCCCACAACATGCACTAGATCTAGGGTGCATCCTAGGACAGAGCTGGCCTTTCTGATAAGTCTATCCAACCTGGCCACCAATTGAAATCAGGTTTGACTAAGCAGGGAAAAACCTAAAACTTGTAGGGCACTGAGCCTTGAGGACCAAGGTTGGAAAACCTGCACTATGCTAACATATGCTCTTGGACAAGCCTGCTCTGTGGCAGAATGTGGCTAAATGTCAGGCTTATTTTATTTTTTTCTTGAATGTGATTGGGTGATTCATATGATGTCACACTCTTGGGCTGGTATTCTGTTGCTGTTCTGGCCCCCAAACACACCTACCCTCAAATTTAATATTTGGTGGTTAAATTATGCAATTCAAAGTGGGTTTTATCTTTTGAAATGTAGTTCTAATTAAATAAAATTTTTATTATCTTGAAGAATATTACTAAGGACTTTAGAACTGGGGTGATGTGTCCTACTTTCTTGGTTCTAGTGAGGACACGAGCAGCACCGCTCTGGATCAGCAGCAGCTGTCTGATAGGTAGACCTGTGAGGACACTGTTTCAGTAATCGATCTGGCTAAAAATAAACTCATGGATGATATGTTCAAGGTCCTTTAGTGACATTAGTCAGATAGAAGGCTAAGCTTGTTATTGCTTTTATGTGACCCTGGAGGTTCAGGTCTGAGCTCATTATTACACCTAGATTAAAATTGTTACTTTCTAGTTGTATTAAAAGAAGCCATGTGCTGACTCTTGATAGTTCCTCTTTAGGTCCAAAAAACTACTTCAGTTTTGTTTCTGTTCAGCTGGAGAACGATCTGCCGCTGGAGAACTGAAGATTCTGCTATCGAGTCTGTTCTAGAAGATAATGACAGCACATTAATTTTAAAAGAGGAATTTTAAAAGAGGAACAGATGACGTTTGCTCTAGAGAGCAAAAGCAAAATATATATATACATATACTCTAAAGAGCAACGTCACACACTTCCGTTGCTCTGATTGGTTATAGGTCTATCCAATTGAGTGCAGAGAAATTTTTTTCTTGTTCGGTTAAAACACACCCCATAATCACAGCCCCATCGAGCAGTATCAGACTCACATTCTGATTAGATCTGAGTATGGCTACGTCAGGCTGGTAATTAATCTCATTGGTTATAATCTGGGTTAGTGGCAGCATGTAGATATTAAATGGGGAGCCTAAATCTCCTTTCAGTCGGCCCGTGGGTCCCCAGACCGAAGAAATTGTGAATGGAAGTCAATGAAGCAAAAAAAGTTATTTTCTGGTCTGCTTTGTCTTATGTACTGAATCACACTTCGGTTTAAATGATAACTAGTTATGTACATTTCGAAGGTGTTTGTCCAGTGATAGGGGATTTATTTTTTTTGTAAAAATTCGCATTTAAAATGCCTACAAATCAGAAGTCAGAAGTCACATATATGACGGCATTTGGCTAACGGGAGCTAGAACTAGCTATAGCACGTAAAACACTCACCTAGAGCTTGTAGAACTTCTCCTCCATGCTGGCTCTCACTCCACCGACTGCTTTATCCCTGACATAGCTGGTACTTTCCTCATTGTCAGATTTATAGAGGTTTTCTCCGTGTTTAATGCTCCTTTCTTCGTCCTGGAGGCTACAACCCTCACTACATTGACTGTCATTCATTTTTTTGTTCTGTATCAATGCGTGTTCAAGGTTGTTCTTCTTTGGTAGAGGCTTGATAACTGCTGTTTTTAAAGCCTTGGGGAAGACACCTGACAGGAAGGATGTGTTAACTATTTGAATCAGATCAGACTTAGTGACAGGGAGAACTTTCTTTAGAAAAGCTGTGGGTAATACATCAAGGTAGCAAGACGAGGAGCTTAATTGCTTAATGATTTCATCAAGGTTTATTTGATTCTGTCATTCTGTCATTGGAGTGTTAGTTAGTCTCTGAACATTTACAAAGTCTGCCCATTATTAATATTTATTTTAATGATTTCAGAAAACAACGATTCCCTTGTATATTTCAAAGTTAATGGTATCTGTTCAGCATGTTTTTGTAGATCTCATAGTGAACCTGGAGTTTATTTTTTTTCCCATTTTCTTTCGGCTCATCAACAATCCCTTTTTACACTACATACCAGTGAATCCCTAGTCCAAGGAGACTTCTTTTTACCAGACACTTCTTTAATTTTAGTTGGAGCAATGGTATCGATAATGTCTGAGGTTTTTGAGAGGAAGTTATCCACCAACTTGTTTACAGAGCTGGAATTGGGGCATGAGGGGGGTGTGGTAGGAGAGTAGATTTGTGTAAAAGTTTCAATTGAACTGTCCCCGAGAAAACGCTGTTTTACAGTGGTCTCATTGTGACTCGAATGTTTGGAAGAGATTGAGCTTTCAAAAAAAACACACAGATGGTCAAATAGCCCAGTATCAACAACAGAGATGTAAGAGACATTTAAACATTCGCTAATAATTAAATCTAGAGTGTGTCCTTTATTGTGTGTTGACTTTTTGACATGCTGTGTCAGGACAAAGTTATGAAGAGTTACTTAATGTTTTTGCTTGTCTATCTTGTTGGTTGTCAATATGGATATTGAAGTCATCCACAATAATTTGTTGGTCATACTCAATAGATATTACAAACAGAAGGTGATTAAAATTGTTGAAGAAATTAGAGTTAGGTTTTGGTAGTTTATGTAATTTTATGAATAAAGCTTTATTAGGATCCTTTATGGCCAGATATTCGAAAGAGTCAAATGTGCCCAGGGGCGCTTTTCTAAAAGTTATTGAGTCATGAAAAATGGCAGACATTTCATTATTTACACTTAATCAGGTTTCTGATAAAAATAGATCCTGTATAGTGATCAAGTCATTGACTAGAAGCACCTTATTTGATAAGGACCTAATGTTTGATAGAGCTAATTTAAGTGGTTTGATGATGGGTAAGTGAGCTTTCTGACATGGTATCAACTTGAGATTTTGTTTAGTGTGCAAATGTTTGGATTTAGCATTTTGTTGTCTGCTACTTACAAGCACTGGAATAGTAATATTTTCAGGGAAACTTTCTAAAATTACCGTCCACTTCCCTTTGATATTAAATGTCTGTTAATACCAGTTGGGAGATGGGGAGGACATCAATCCAAGGAAGTTGATTTAGTCCAAGTTTTGGTGTTAGTTTTGTCCCAATCATGATTTGTGGTATCATTTGTTCAGAAAAGGTCCTAGGGGGAGTCATTTGGTGTAGACCCAGGTGAATAGGGTGAGCCATGTGAACAGGACAAATGCTGTATGTCTCTGCTTGATCCTGCTGCTCTGCTTCCAGCTTTGGGTGATGATGGGTGATTTTTGCAGCCTTATGAGCTTTATTATGCAGCTGGTGTTTGATAATTGGTTATTATGTAACTAATGTTCATAGGCTGTTGTTGGGTTTCTTAAAAAGAAGGTTATTGTCTATCTGGTTATATGGGGAATATTAAATTAATTCATTAATTCATGTATTATTAATTTTAATATTTGTTTATATTATTAATTTGATCAGGTCACCAACCGGGGTTTAAACCGGTAAATATAAATATATATATATATATATCAAAGTTGACTCTATAAAACAGCAGTTTTATAGCTAATTGTTTTGATGACCAGATATAATTTGTCTGCAGGGTAAGCCCTTTGCAATGAATCAAACACACACTCAAATAAAATACACAAAGATTTGATTCAGTTTAAGGAATTTATTAACTAACTATCACACAAACAACAACCTGAACCCACTCTCAGCTAATTCAGTTCTGCTAACTGCTAAACTAAAGGCTTAAGCTACCTGTTAAGTAAACAAAAGGACTACAAAGATGGTGACCGGAATCTGTAACGGCCACGTCACCCGGGGAATTTCCTCAATGTGCTTGCATCATACCACCCAAGTGCAAGTGAACGACACACACACGAGCGAGCTGTTAGCGGATGGTGGGAGAGTTTATTGGGGCGATTTTCAACGTGGTCACCATGAATCAAAGAGACCGCGTGACTTATCATTAACCTAGCTCTTAGCTAACAAAGAACTATGAATTGGAATGGCTACAGAATGATCAAAGGGTTAACAAAGGGTACTTTTGGTTCTGCTCGCTTCTCAGGAATTCTCCGGCTCACGGCTTAACACAGAGCCAAACAGAGATCACAGTTCTCACACAAATCACACACAATCATAAACGCTACTTACTTACTAGTAAGAGAAAACAGTAACTTCAAACCATATCGCACACAATCAAAACCTCAGCTTACCCAGAAGAAAACACAGTAACTTCAAACACAAATCGCTTAATGAAATGTTTACAGAAACATGCAGGCATAAAGAAGAATCCTAGATTTGCTCCACCCAGACTTTCAACAACAATTTTCCTTTAAAGACCCATGGAATTGGAGATTAGGGTAAATCATTTTATACGACAGAAAAACGCAAAATGAAAAAAGGGGGAAATTCAGTCCATTCGTTGGATGGGAAAAAGGGGAAACAGATGGAACTCCGATGGCCGATCGGAGCTCGGGGAAGCTTTGCTAGCGGTAACAGAGATTTGAGACATGTGTGTCCAACGACGTATCTGGAGGAGAAGGACCGAGCCCCTCTGTAAGATGCTCACGGAGAACTAAATGCCTCGCAGCAACGTTAAGAAAGCAAAATCCCTTCCTGCTCAGGGATTTAAACAGCGCAGTTCTCCGCCTTGCTTCCAACTGTCCAGTCAGATTGTAGGAGAGCTACGGTGGGCTTGATTTAGTGATGTTTCACCCGACCGGCATGGACGGACTTATCTTTCTCCGGCCCAAGTCCTTGATCGACCAGGGGAAGAGAGAAGGAGAGCGGTGTGGCGCTGGGGGGGAAGTTTTCCATCTCAGAGCAATGTTCTGGTAGGTAGGTCTCCTAGTAGCTAGGAGACAGGTTAATGTTATTAGTCAGGTAGAGTGTCAAAAGCTTGGAAGAGATAGGAAGAGGTAGAGTAGCTAGGTAGAGATAGGTTAATGTAAGCCAGGTAGAACGTGTTAGTAGCTAGGTCTCCTAGTAGCTAGGAGACAGGTTAATGTTAGTAGCTATGCTGCTTTAGGCTAGGCTGTTGGAGGACATTATTAGGGTCTGTTCCTACTTTCTCTCCTACTTCTCCCCAACTGCATGATGTGCTGTCAGTTCAAGCGCTAACCTGCTTTCTCTTAGTCTCTTCCTACAGTAGGTGCTCCTGACCCGCCCTGCTTAACGACCCTGACTAAGATGGCATTGCAGTGACGGAAAGTTCTCCACGTCCTTCAACAAACTTCTGCGTCAGTTCTGTTGTTCTTTCTGTGTCTCTGTTCTGCATCTCTGTTCTGTATCTCTGTTCTGTATTCTCCAAACCACAGACGGTCTCGGCAGATGACCGCTTGTGCTGAGCCTGGTTCTGCTGGAGGTTTCTTTCTGTTAAAAGGGAGTTTTTCCTCTCCACTGTCGTTTCATGCATGCTCAGTGTGAGGGATTGCTGAGAATTACACGACGCAATCTTCTGTGGTTCTCTAATTTCTACATTAAACATTGTATTGTAATAACTCTTCTTGTTAAGTACCTTGAGATGACATCTGTTGTGAAACGGCGCTATATAAATAAATGAATTGAAATTCTGCTCTAACAATGGCAGGAAGCCAGCGTTTGGGATGCTGGTGTCATTTATCGTAAAACCCTTTTATATAACTTCATATCCAGGGTCGGACCCAACACTGCATTAGTAAGTCTTGCTCCACTTGGTATGAACGCAGCTCTTTCCTTTCCTTTCATTCTCAATTATGTAGTATTGATTGACAGGGGCTGCCTTTAACGTGGTATTGATGCCCATAGACCTCGCTTGTTAAGCCTCGCCTGAATTAGTGAGGATTGAATTAGCCTTGAGTGAACTGTTACACTAATTCAAGTGAGACTGTCTAAAGTAAACCGCGGTTCTTGAGCTCTGTTCAATGGAATTGCCACTGGTTTTTCTCCATTAATATTCCAGAGCTCCCAGTTGAGCTTTGGACCCGTACATAAAGCTGAGGCCAGAACCTGCCTGCTGCACCTGTCAAAGTGCAACTCATTAAGCTCAATCACATGTGGAGGATTTAAGGAGCTTGCTTTCAGATTTTTTTTGCCTGAGTGTTAAAGCTCTATGGTAACCTCAAGTCCTCCTTGTATGTCCAGCATGCTTTGATATTCCTTGTAGGGAAGCCTACTAATTTCTCGGTGCTCCTCCTAAATTACCTCTTGTAAAAAAATCCTTGTGCTCCATTCCCCGGCTTCTCAGTAAGTTCTTGTCCACAGACCATGTCTGGCTGCCCTAAGTTCTTAGTCCATCCGTGATGCATTCTTCATCCACCTGCTCTGCCTGTTCGCCCTCTGTGTTCACTTCTCGATTGTAGAATCCATCTTCTCCTCATCTTCATAATCTATTACTGTCAAATATGGAGTGTGTAAAGGTAACACTTCATGCTTTAATCCCAAATTGTGTTTTAGTCCACAAATCCAATTTAAAGCCACTTGGATGGATGGATGTTCATTTGTGGTATCATTTCATGGTCATGAGTAAGAATACCCTGGTTGTACTCCCTATAACCTATCCTCTGTTGGTTGTCCTTGGCCAATACATTTGCATGAGGCAATCTGTGGAAGGGGGGCAGGAGAGGGATACATAAATGGATGTATCCAGCAGACCGACACACCAAGCACCCACCTCGGTGAATCACAGGAACTAAAACTCCAATGTAAATCAGTGCAAAATATATTTAGTTGGGACCTTTTTCATCAACAAAACAAAAATGATCGGATGTCCTTTTAATGTGACCACATCTAAGGGTATCACAAAAGGCAAAACAAAGTTACATGCAGGATAAAATTGAACTTTGTTGTCTGGTTGGGCTTGGTTTTGATGGCTGATAGCTTTGCACACACCATGGTTTATACTATTTGGCAAATGTTTAAGATTCCCTTTAAGGCCAGATTTCCAAATTGGTATTCAACAACAGCTCACCAGGTTCTCTTAAGAGCTTTTTAGATAAACTCATCTCTGACTTATAAAAACACTGAAACTGAAAAATCCTGTAGACTTAAAAGATAAATCAGTGTTAATCATCACGCGACAGGTGAGGTTTACCCTGAACAGGTCTTCAGTCCATCATAGGGAAACAAAGACACACAGGACCAAACAACCATTGTCATATCTGAATGCATTTTAGAAAGACCAAATAACCTAATAGTAATATTTAATTCATTTTAAAATACTACTGGGAAGCAATTTGATAAATGAAACATGATGTGTTAGCTGTAGTAGGCTGTTAGCTGTAACTCTGACATAAAAAGGATGATCAGCAGGGTCATGCATCACTCTCATCTACTTTTTTTCCTATTTGACTTTTAGATGCTGAATAAAAACAAATCAGCTTTTAGTCCTGCTTTAAAAGAATGATGACTGCCATATTAGAAAATACAAAACTCTGGTTCAGACAATATGTAGAGTGTTTTTGTTGTTCAAAGCAAATCAAAAATGTATCTTTTTCCCTTAACATATTATTTTTTTAATGGATTTTTTTTTAATTTAGATATGTTTTATCATTACTGTATTTGTAATACAGTTATATTATTCCAACAATAAAATGCCATTAATAGTTCATCTTCATTTTTAGCTAAAGTGCATGTTTGTCTTTCCCTTGATTTTCTTCATTTATGACCATCAATTTAATGTGTTCAGTTTTGCAGTATAGCTATAATTATGTTATTGTTAATAATCTTTATAATTATGTTATTATCTTTGATGTGATTTTTTTTCTTCAATAGCACTTTTTGTTTGACTAGCCTATATAAAACTTGAGAGAAGTTTGGTTGATCAGCTGTTTAAGTCTGTCAAATATTTCTACTGTAGAACAAACAAACATTAAGAATATTGTAATATAGAATTGTGGAACCTGCTCTGCTGTTGAACATTGTGAGTTTTAACTTCACCAGAACCAATCCAGCCCATCCCAGTCATCCATTTTATAATCTACTTCACTAAGCTTATTTTATCTGTACTCTCACTAAAATCAGTAACATGTTCTAGTAGGTATGGGATGGGATAGGGGTGGGGTGGGATTGGTGGTCTCAGATTCATTGTATTTTGTAGTATAAAAACCAATACCCCCCTAATGAGTGTCACCCCTTCCCTTCCCTTTCTCCCACAAGATGATAATGATCAACACCGCAGAAGTCTCTGATTTAATCCTCAGGAGTCCTTGACGGTGCTTACAGGATGCAGAAGCGGTAAACCCTAAACCCTTAGTTTTTGGTTCTAATTGATTTTGGCATTAATCTGCTGCTTCTAGACCAATGGCTAATATATGTAGGCCCTGAAGAGTTCAATCCTCTGCCTCAGGGCAGTTGTTGTATCAAGATATAATTAAAGAAGATTACAATAGACTGCTTTTTTTTACTATAAGGAAGGGATAAGAAGGAGATTCTAATCAAGAAATAGTGACAAAGACAGAAAGTTCTTTAGTGTTTGTTGAGCCCCTTAATCAGACTAATGGAATTACCAACACATTGAAGTTATGGGATAACAGATTAAATTATTGTTTAGAGAGTCAGCTCTTATGTACACTATTTTCTAGGACAGCTTGCTTCCAATAGGAATTCTGACTGAGCGGCTCCAGACACACTAACATAACATCCAGTTAGAAGAAACATGTTATAAAAAGTGAAAGATGATTTTAAACATGAACATGAATCCAAACGTAGGGAAGGTGAAAAAAGTTCTGACATATCATTTCATTTATATATCTCTGAATGCTGGCTAAACATGAAATGTGAAATCTTTACGACTTATAATAGATTCATTGTCCACCAGAAACTTTACCAATGTACAAAGATGAGCTTAAAAATGAATACCATAAGGACAATTGTAGTGAGTCAGGTTCAGGGATCTCAGAGCTTTTCTATACTGAATTGGTGAAGGTTCAGTAATAAAAGGTGGTAGATTATTCCATATTTTGGGTTCTCTAGATAACACAATACATTTAGAAAAACTGGTGCGAGCAAATTGTGCTCTAGTTTGACAGTATTTGCAGGGCAAGGCAAGGCAATTTTATTTGTATAGCACATTTTCAACACAAGGCAGTTCAAAGTGCTTTATATGATTAAAATTGGAACACAGCATAAATCAATTTGATGATCAAAATACAAGAAGGCAATTACAATAAGACAATAGTCAAGACAATACAACAATGTAAGGGCAAACAGGTAAAAACACAATTTGTATTCACTGACTGATCTTGCTGGAAAAGCTCACAGTTTTAATTCACTAACTGAACTTGCTGAAAAGCTCACAGTTCTTCCTTCCACTAACAGATCTTGCTGAAAAAGCTTACAGTTTTGATTCCATAACTGATCTTGCTGAAAAAGCTCACAGTTCTTAGAAAAAAAAAAAAAAAGAAAAAAAAAAAAGACAAGAAACATTTACAGTAATCAAGACTATAATTTGTGTGAAAATTAAAAACAATCATGTAAAACAGTTACTCATAGGAGAGTCTAAATAGGTAAGGTTTAATTTTAGACTTAAAAGAGTTCAGTGTCCCTGCAGTTTTGCATTCTTTCAGTAGTTTTTCCAGATATGAGGAGCATAGAAACTAAAAGCTACTTCTCCTTGTTTGGTTCTGGTTCTGGGGATGATCAGTTAAATAGGGCTGGAGGACCAGAATGATCTGGATGGTTTGTACCATGATAGCAGATCTCTAATGTACTTTGGTGCTAACCCATTCAATGATTTATAGACTAATAAGATCACTTTGAAGTATATTATCTGAGCTACAGGGAGCCAGTGCAAGGACTTTAGAACTTGGGTGATGTGTTCAACTTTTCTGGTTCTAGTGAGAATATGAGCAGTAGCATTCTGGATCAGCTACAGCTGTCCGATTGATTTTTTAGGTAGACCCGTGAAGATACTGTTACAGAAATCAAGGTGGCTAGAGATAAATGCATGGATTCATTTTTCTAGGTCTCCTTGTGTCATCAGTCCTTTAATCGTAGAAATGTTCCTCAGGTGATAGCAAGCTGACCTTGTCATTGCATTTATGTGACCCTGGAGGTTCAGGTCTGAGTCCATTATTACACCTAGATTTTTGGCGTGGTCAGTAGTTTCTAGTTGGGCCTGTTTAAGCTGATTACTGATATGTTCTCAATCTTTTTTGGATCCAAAGATAAGTAATTCAGTTTTGTTTTTTTTCAATTGGAGGAAATTATAGGACATCCAGCTGGTAATTTGCTCAATGCATTTATTGAGGATTTGGATAGGTTCAACATCACCTGATGACATTGACATATAAAGCTGAGTGTCGTCAGCATAGTTAACATGGTAGTTAACATTATTGGTGGTTATAATCTGGCTTAGTGGGAGCATCTAGATGCTAAATAGGTGGGGCCCTAGGATGGAGCCCTGGGGGACCCAACATGTGATTTTTGTGTTTTGTGATGAGAATTGGCTAGTCGTCACAAATAAATTCCTGTTCTTGAGGTAAGAATTGAACCAGTCGAGTACTGTACCACAGAGTCTGACCCAGCTCTCTAGACGTTCCAGTAATATCATGATCAAGGTCTAATAGTACCAGTACTGTTGTTTTACCACAGACAATATTTGCACGGATGTCATTGGACACTGTTACGAGGGCTTTCTCGGTGCTGTGGTACCTACGAAAACCAGACTTATAAATATCAAAGCGGTTGTTTATTGTTAGGAAGCTATTTAAGTGTTGGAACACAGCTTTTTCAATAATTTTACAGATAAATGGGAGATTGGAGATTTGTCTGTAGTTTTGCATCAACGTGCTGTCTAGGTTCTTCTTCTTTAGTGTTGGTTTGATAACAGCTGTTTTTAATGCTATAGGGAAGACACCTGATAGGAGGGATGTGTTAATTATTTTGATCAGATCCGCTCTGATGGCTGGGATGACATTTTTTAGAAAGGTTGTTGGTAAGATATCCAAGCAGCAGTTGGAAGAGCTTAGTTTTTCAATAATTTCATCACAGCTCGATTGATTTATTATTTCAAAATTAGTCATTTTCTCTGCATGGGTGTTAATGGGGCTGATAGTGGAGGAGTTTATTTCAAGGGGTACTGTCACTAGAGGAGCAGTTAGTCTCCCCACTGTAGCAAATAATGTCCTCGCATTATTGTTGTTTCTTTGAATAATCTCAGAGAAGAATGATTCCCTTGCACCCTATAAGGTTAATTGATACTTGTTTGGTTTCTCTTTATATATCTCGTAATGAACCTGGAGTCGAGTTTTCCGCCATTTCCTCTCAGCGCGCCAGCACTCCCTTTTGTCATTACATACCAGTGGATTGCTTCTCCATTTATACTTCTTTTTACTAGAGACAGTTTTAACCTTATGTGGCGCAATATTATTCATCATGTCTGAGATTTGATAGAAAATCATCCGTCAGTTTGTTTACCCAGTGTGTGTTGGTGAATGTTGGTGATTTAGATAAGTTTGGAGTGTATATCAGTTTAAAGTTTTCAGTTGAGTTTTCTTTAAGGATGCATTTTTTAACAGTAGTTTTACTCTGATTAGGTTTGTTGGCTTGGAAGGAGGTTTCAAATGAGATGCAGAAATGATCAGATAATGCGATATCAGTTATGGTAATGCTAGAGATGTTTAAGTATTTGCTAATAACTAGGTTCAGAGTGTGTCCTTGGTTATGCGTTGGCTCATTAATGTGTTGGATTAGCTCAAAGTTATGAAAGGCATCATTTAGTGCTTTTTTTCCACTGTCTTGGGGTTTGTCAGTATGGATATTGAAATCTCCCACAATTGCTATCCGGTCATAGCCTAGACATATTGCAGAGCAAAGGTCATTGAAGTCGTTAAAGAAGTTTGTGTTAGGTTTTGGTGGTCTATATATGCTTATATATTGTTTGGTTCATTTGTTTCAGTAGCTAAATATTCAAAGGTGCTGAATTTGCCTAGCGATACCTTTTTGAGATTTAGCGAACTGTGAAGGATAGTGGCAAGCCCCCCCCCCCCCTTTTATGTTTTTCCTGGTCTCACTAATGAAGTGATAATACGGTTTGTTCTGTATATTAATCTAGCCAAGTTTCTGAGAGAAATAGAGAATGTATATAATGTGTAATGATGTAATCATTAATTAGAAGTGATTTTCCAAATAGTGATCTTACGTTTTGTATAGCTGCGTTAATATTTCTTTCCGAGATGGAGAGATTATGTTTGTATGGTGTTATATTCAGATTTATTTTTGTGAATTAGAGATAATTTTTGCAAGGTATTATTTTTTAAATTATGTTCTGTTTGGTTATTTGTAGTTTTATTATGTGAACAGCTCTTATTTATAATAACCGGTATTTTACTATCAAGAGAATGAGAATTAGAATGACTGGACACCTCCTCCTGGTGAGTAGTGTATTTTGTAACAGTATCCGGTTGGTATCAGATGTATGATAATGGTGAGTTAAATTGGGGAGCCACAATGTTTATAACTCCTGTTTGGGCGTGGCATTAAAAGCAGGATTCCTTTTTTTCCCCTGAGTCTGAAGGACATCAGAAAACTCCCAGAATGGTGAACCTGTTATAGAGTTAGAAGTTGGCGATGATTTGGATCTGTTGCTGGTCTTTCTGTTACCTGGTGTGTTGATTGGATCTGCTGAAGCAATAATTTTTTAACAGACTTATAGACAAATTGAGCAATTTGGAAGTGATTAACTTGGTAAAACTAATCACCTGCTTTAAAAAAAAAACAGATTGACAAGAGTGCCTACAATCTACACCAAATATTATTCTCAAGGCTATTGCTGGAGATGAAAGAGGGGCTCAAGCTTAGTTTTATCTGTTCTGGCCCAAATAATATTACAATAGTGAATTTAGAGATGCTCGGTTACTTAGAGCCTCATCTGGACCGATGCTCCCCATCCAACAGGGGGCATTGTAGTTGAGTAGGGTGGAGCTTCAATGGGTAGAAAAACACTGAGACAAAACAAGGTTAACTATCATAATAACAAAAGAAAAATATATCTGAGGGGTATTCCATCAAGCAGGCTAAAGGCAAAGCCAAGCTTAAATGGCCAAGTCTGGCTAATATGAGTGAGAGTTTGGTTCCATCAAAGAGGCTGAGATTAGCCACAACTCAGTAACCATGGAAACCATGACTCTGGCTAAGCCTTAACCATGGCTAAGCCAGAACTGTGCTCAGGTTTCCATTCCATCAATCTGAGCCTCAACCCTGTTCCACCAAGGTGGCTAATGTGAATGCCAGCCAACTAACCATGGTAACTTATGTTACCAGGCAAACCTGGTCTGTAGCAGGCTAAAAGTGAAGCTTAGCAACATATATGATCAAAGAATGTCCAATAGACAGAAAAAGACTGTCATGGAATGATAAAATAATCTGTAAAACATAAAATATCTATTTTTTCATAATTCATACCAAGAATTAGATATTATCTATAAGTACTTCAAAGAACATTATCACAAAAATAAAATATAATAAAAAAATAACACACAAATAAATACAAAATTAAACTTCTTATATTTAATTTTGACCTGGTGGCCGGTCCTCCTCTGGCTACTGAGATTGATTCTGTTGAGACATAACTGTGAGAGACACACACCATGTCTGCCCTATAGCACATTTCATACATAGAGGCAATTTATAGAGATCATCATTCTTTTGATATAACAAGGTTTAGGGCCTTCGCTTGATAGGAGGAAGATGATTGATTTGCTGTCACCTGCATTTACTTAGTTACTGTAACTAGAGTCCTCATCTCCATTGAATTGCTTGATTTGCTAAATGAATCTAGATAATTAATAATACAGGAAATAAATTACAGCTATCCCTTCGATTTGCATAACAATCAGTTGATAAATGTGATGAATATCACTTTCTAACATTACTACTAGGGCTGCCAAATGATAAAATATGGAGAATTTCACATAAATTGCAGTAAAAGAATAATGCTATTTTAATTTTGTTCATTTGAATGTTACTTACTGGGACAGTCTTTTTATCCTTTGGAGATTTTCCTGTTAATTTTAAGGATTTGGTTGCATTAATAGGTCCACATAGTTGATTATTTTAAAACAAAAAACATCAAGAAATCAATTGGTCGATTATTATCTGCATATATTTTGTCCCTTTGATTGGGGATTTATATACCATGATGATGCTGAAATACTTTAAAAAAAATAATTTACGCATTCAGCCTGTCTGCAATATTCTGTCATGCCACATCCCTCGTTTTATTGATTGCCACGGTATTGCCCTTCTTTTGGATTATGTGGCTGTAAATCTCATATACCTCCATGAGGAAGGTTTGTTCCGCTGCGGAGAACAGTTCTGTTCTATTCTCTTTTCCCTTGCTTTTTGGCATTTTGGACAGTTTTCGTTCTAGACTAGAATGGGCTTTTATTTTCCCTGAGGGCGTGCACAAGTTGAAGCTTAACAGATGGGGCTTGACTAAGTGTCAAGTGGAGCCAGTTGATTTTATATGATGGAATTAATTGGAGCTATATTGGGAAGTGGAGCTTAGTCAGGCTTTAAGTTTACACTTAAGTCTGGCAATTCTTAGCTATGTTGATACAATACCCCCCTGGTGAGTAGTAGAAGAGAAAAGTAGAAGAGTGAAGAAAAGTGGTCAGTCTGTCCTCCAACAGTCTAAGCCTATAGCAGCATAACGACAAAATAGCTCAGGATAACCTAAGCCATTCTAACTATAATCGTTATCAAAAAGGAAGGTTTTAAGCCTAGTCTTAAAAACAGGCAGTATCTGCCTCACAGACTTAAACTGAGCTGGTTCCACAGGAGAGGAGCCTGATAACTAAAAGATTTGCCTCCCATTAGAATTCCTAGGATTTATTATTAAGGACTTTATATGTAAGGAGGAGGATCTTAAACTCAGTTCTTGATTTAACAGGGAGCCAATGGAGAGAAGCCAAAACAGGAGAAATGTGATCTCTCTTTTTAATATTCTCAGAACTCTTGCTGCAGCATTTTGAATCTGAAGTGATTCATTGTAACATTATCGCAATCTTTGTATTGATCAGATGGCGCTATTTTTCTAAAATAGGATACAAACTGAACTTACTTTTCTAGTTGAGATGTCAATTTGAATTTCCATAGACAAGTCAAGATTTGAAAGTCATAGTAATGATAAATTACTTAACCCTACAAAGGAAAGCTTATCTATGAGTACCGAATGGTTAACTGTATCACATGCTCTAGACAGATCCAAATATATAGCCAATGTTTTCTTTATGATCTTTGACTTTGTATACTTCAGTCATTACCTGATAAAGAGCCATAACAGTGGAATTCTTTTTTCCTAAATCCATACTGATTGGAATATAGAATATTATTATTTTCAATGAATTGATTTAATCTATTAGGCACTAACTTTTCCAGCACTTTAGATAAGGTTGGCAAAACAGAGATAGGTCTATAGTGGTTAAACACTGCTGGATCATCTTCTTTATGAATTGGGGTGATTCTGGATATTTTTAGTTCAAGTGGAACAACTCCATTATTAAAAGAAACATTATGTATAAGTAGTTTAACAGTATAAGGGTGAAAAAGCTTAAGTACTTTACTGTCAATATTATCATATCCTGGAGAACTATATTTGAGTCTTTGACCTCTTCCTCAGTGAGCAGCACACACTTAAGTTAATTATTAATTGCATAATTGAGATACTTCAATGGATCATATTGGGTGGTTGGAATCTTAAAAGCCACTACACAACCTCTGAAAAATATGTATTACATTTATTTGCAATTGAATGACGGTCTTAAACAACATATTGATCTATCTTAAATTCATAGGGCATTTGTTTTTCAGAATGTTTGATAGAAGAATAGAAGAATACCATTTATGAGTTTCCACATGCCAGATAAATTATCTGAGGAGGAACAATGCTCAAGTTTAACATAAATTCAAATGTTATCAAGGATAACTACAAAATCTACTCATGCCCATGAATGTTTCATCCTTTAATTGCTTTTATAAATTACAACATGGTCAATGTCATTTTCCTTTTTGGACAGACATTTACAGAAATTTCTGTAATATTAAAGTGAAACAGTTTTCAAATTTTACAACTAATATAAAATAATTATAAATCTAAAGGTAATGTGAGTGATTTTGAATTTTTTCCCCCAAATCAGTTAGGTAATTGATTGATGAATCCTTTGTTGCCATCACAGCATGGAGACTGTGTGGTTATTTCTCAGCCAGGCTGGCACACCTGAAAACAATCTTTCCTTTCTCTGTCAGGTTTTCTCAGGGATCAGGTGTGAACAGCTCTGGCCATTGTAGAAAATTCAACTTGTTTTAGAACCATTTCAGTGCATCCTGTGCTCTGGACCTGCACTAAAAAAAACAACTTGCTGGGTGAACATAATAAAATTATGGAAATCATTTCCACCCAACTGATTTGGGTCAGTTTAGCAATAAATATTTTTTTTGAATGAACTAAATGCAAACATGTTGAGTCAACTTAATAAATTTGGGTTGCCATGAAGCTAAAAGGCCTATGTTTTCTGAGCACACGCACTAACCACTTAGCTACACAGTAATTCAGAAAGCTTGTATATAATAACAAATCTAACTTTAGATATGACTTCATTTTCAATATTAACTAAACATGATTATAATGTTTCAGTAATACAATTTGTCACTTTTTTCATGAACAAAGGGAATTGGCAGATCTTTATAATTTTATAACCATGTTTAGTTACCACTGAAAATGAAGTCATATCTATTATTGTATATATACACTTTCTGTGTTTTTGTTTAGCAAAATCATTAGTTAAGGTGCTCCGACAACATAGGCCTATTTCTGAGTTCCAGTCCCATCCTCTGCTTTTTATTTTTGAGCCTTATAGCAACCCAAATGTATTAAGTTGACCCAACATATTTACATTTAGTTCACTCAACAAAATTTTTATTCCTAAATCGACCCAAATCATTTGAGTGGAAAGATTTACATAATTGTATTATGTTGACCCAGCAAGTTTTTTTGTTTTTTTTTTAGTGTGGAGTTGTTCAGTCGGATTAGTCTCCAGGACATCGGCATTTTTTTTCTACCATCATGTTCTTTTTGATGAGATTATGCTTTTTTACTACACTCCAAAAAATTACTGTTAAGATACTTGGTTACTTAAACTGACATACTAAGTTACTAAGCATCTTAACAGTTACTTAAAGCAGCTGTGTGGAACAAAACATGTCATAACATTTTTAAGTAAATATAAGGTTTCATTTTTTGAGTGTGATGTACAAAATTTGACATTCCTCAAAGATGGTGTGTAGTCTCTCTTATGTGTTTGTGTGAATTCTAGGTGCGATTTAGCATGAGCTTATGTCGCTACTCTTTTATAAGGCTTAGGCTGGATATCAGCTGGAGTCTACTGTCTCTTCCATGAACTCTATCAGACTTAGAGCATATCTTCAGGGTTGAGGGTATGCTCTGGGCAGATTCAAACAGGAGCCATACTACATTCCCATTTATGGATTTAAAGGAACATGTTCAAACGGTGGACTAAGTTTTTCATGCTTATTTAAGGTCTATTACTAACTGTGGAGTAATGGCACATCACTGTGATTTGTCCTCAGGAGTGGGATGGCTGTCATTGGCTACTAGGTGGCAGGGACAGTTTAATGTGTTTATTTCCAAGGCTTGGGACACTGCCTCTTATAGTTGTTTATCAATCTTGCATTAATTAAATTGCTGTCTCTTTTACCCACACAGAGTTTGGGAAGAAATAATCTGCTAATATAGCTCCTTTTTCTTGGAACATGCTGTAGAAAGACTGGAAATTGACTGAAATATTGTCCCTTAATGCCTTTTAAACTGCGTTTGTAATTGCATTTCATGATCTGTGTTACTTTAATTTGTTTTTATGTTGTAACTGTGTTGAATTTTACTGCTTCTTGGCCCAGAATCCCTTTAAAAATAGATTTTTAATCTCAATACAATGTTCCTGGGGCGACTGTGGCTCAGTAGGTAGTTGTCCTGCAACCGGATGGTCTAAGGTTCAGTTCCAGCTTCCTTCTGTCACATGTCAATGTGCCTCTGGGCAAGGCACTGAACCTTAACTTGCCTACAGAGCTTAGTATTGGTGAATGAACCTTTTGTGAGTGAAAATAGGTGAATGTGGGCTTCAGTGTAAAGCGCTTTGAGTGGTCAGTATGAGTAGAAAAGTGTAACATAAGTTAAGTCAATTTACCAAAAAAAGGTAGAATAATTAATAACTTCATGAGCTGCCCAGTGAGTTGGAAATCCTTCTGCAGTTTCACTTTCAGACAGTTTTCTTTGAGTTGATTAAATTGTTTTTTGTCTTCATGTGGTAACTTTATCATAAATACTTTTTGAACTTTCTGAGCAAGTTTTTTTTACAAAAAAAACCATAACACGTGTCAGCTGGACTAATATCCATTTTACTTAATTGACCCTGCTAGTATTAATTAGCTGGATTGAATAGCTCAGCCACTTTAAAGAGAAATGCTGCAAGTCAGAAACTCATTGCAATCTGCTGTTGTTCCTTATATGAGAACTTTTAAAGTGATCGCAATAATAAACTGAAGGATTAATTGGAATACATGGATGACTGAATTGAAATGACTTTTCTTGTAAAGTGCCTTGAGATGACACATGTTGTAAATTGGTGCTATAAAGAAACTGATTTGAAAATACAATCATTTACTCTACCTCAAATATTTTAAATAATTAACACAAATTTTCATAATTTAATGCTCATTTCTTGTAAAATATAATCAAAAATGTGAACGTATATTTACTAGGATTTAATTTAAACACGAATAAGAGGAACAATCCAAAGAGGAAAAAAATTAATAGGCACTGTATGCCTTATTGCACTACTGCCACCTTGTGGTTGAACGTGAGAAAACATAATCTTCCTGTATCTCACCCATATAACTGGTGGCATAGAAAACACACACACACACACACACACACACACACAAAAAAAACTGTTATTAGAACCTAGATTTGGCATTACTTTTGTGAAATTTTAAATAAACTTGAAATCAGAGTTACTAACCAGATACTTGGAAGCCAGAGAATTAGTTGAAGATTTTGTTAGGTTGTTTGTTTTTTATGTATTTATTTTTTATTACTTTTTTTTTTTGGGGGGGGGGGGGGGGGGTAAAACCTTAGATTTATTCTGAAAATTAATTTTGTATTTTTGGACAAAATTGTCTGCCAATTTCATGTCGGTATATTCAAATTGTTTGGAAAGTCCACCTCAGATTATTGAAATAAATTACCAAACTGTCTACTATAGCAGGCTACGTGGTTAAAATATGTTCATATTTGAGTTTAAAAACCTGAATATTTCCTAACCAGAATATTTGCTAATGTAAACGCGTGTCAGCATATCCCCATCAAAACGAACATTGATTCTGCGCATGTTGTATTCGCAAAGAATCTTGGTCTTTTTAGTAAAGGAACTTTTTTATGTGCCCTCTGGCATACAAATTCCATGTATACTGGAGTAACTCTTTCTGCTCTCTCTCTCTCTGCTCACGCATTTAAACGGGTTATCTCGAATGTTTCAGAAACCCAAATAGTGACCTTAAACCGACCATAATCCGAATATTGGCCGCATGTAAACGTAGTCACCGTTGGCAGTTTAGCATAAATTCTGGATAAAGCAAGCACAGAAGATGTAACTTTTACAACCAATATCGACCATAATTGACTATTCCAAAGTTAGTTGCTCTATTTAATCATTCTTTCTGTTGTTAGTGACATTTGAAAACAATCCGTTCTCTGGAACAGAAACACAAGAATGATCATGAAACCTTTAAATCATCTTCAGTCTGATTGGTTCACAGGTACTTTAGACAACAATGCTGTGGAAAGGGTACTGCTGCTAAACTATTTATTGAGCATTCATTCTGTAGAATTAGTCAAATTAACTATAGGTTGAATCCGTTCTTCCACCCTAGCATTGTTCTTGGATAGAGCTGTTAGTGATTCTGTCATTTCATGTCATATCTTCTGCTCTCCGGTGTTCCCTTGGGTCCCTCTCAGATATCTTATATTTAGTTACTTTCTGTTTGTCCTTATTATTTAGGATTGCTTTCTGTTTCTTCCTCTGTTTATCCCTTTCTTGTTTTCTAGCTGCCATACTACTCACTGACCCAGTTCCTAATTGTTTCCACCTGTGTTAATCATTAAGAGAATGGTTGGAGGGAAATTTACATTCAATAACTATTCACAACATCTTTAATCAATGCTTTTAAATGCGATTATATACGTCTGTGTCTATCAGATATCGCAACAGCTCTTTCCTAATTACTTTGCTTGACTCTTCCAGAAGAGTGCAAAGTGATAGCATTTTTTTCTCTTTTGCTACAGCTGAACTAAGTCCCTTCCTCTGTTCCACATATTGATGACACTCTAATAAAAATTGTTTTACAGTTTCATGTTGGTCACAATAATCACGCCTGTGTGGCCAATCCTCAATTGAGACATAACAGTTTCTTGTCTGCGGTTACCTTCAACAACTCTCTTGTATGCAACTCTCTTCTTGATATCGTACAAATGTCTTCCTGTCTCACTAATGTCCCAACACTCCTGCCACATTTGTAAGATTTTTTAATTAATGAATCTTTTTTCTTCTGCTCGACTATTTCTCAGCGCCTGTTTAGCCCAAATATCAGCTTCTTCATTACCATCCACACCAACGTGGGCAGGAACCCAAATGAACAGAACCTTTACATTTTTGTTAGTTGACTGTAACAGAAGGTAATGCACTTTATTCAACAGATCTATCCTACAGGACTTTTCTGTTTAAATGCTCAGTAGAACTGCTTAACTGTCTGAAGCAACAACGTCTTCTCCATACTTCCGCTCCAGTTATCAAGGATCCAATTCAGTGAAAGCGCAATTGCAACCAATTCAGCAGTATAAACAGCAAGACAAGACAACCACTTTCTAATCCCAACCCCGTAACATGGAATGTTCACTGCAGCACCTGTCCTTGCACTGCAAGGATCCTTAAACCCATCTGTATATTAAACCACACTATCTTTGTACCTGTTAACAACTATTGTACCACAAACCACTCAGGAGTAAACCTGCTTCTATTCCTCAAAGCCTGCTGTAAAGATAAGTCTACATCTGGAGCAGAAAATACCCATGGAGGGACAGGTGAGTGTGTAGGAAAATACTGAGTCAAACAAAGTCTTGAGCTTTAACATCCCCAACACATCTAAAATTAAAATAAGTCGCCTCCTGATGCTCCCAGCAATCTAGCAACACTGCCTTTGTAGGGTGATTGGTGCCATGTCCTTGCAGGTTGATCCAGTAGGCAAGAATTAGCTTTACCCTTCTTAATCGGTGAGAGAGCTCCCCCACCTCTACCTGAAGAGCATCTACAGTAGAAGACCTAAATGCTCCACAACATGTCCTTAATCCTTGTGCCTGCTCCCTGTCAAGCTTCTTCTCATAAGAGCCCGATACACTCTTAACATTCCCCCCTTGCAGCTCCCCATTCCTGACATGCAATGCATCTTAACAAATTATTTGCTTTTAAATTTGTTTTGTACAGATTGAATATGCTGCTTACATGTCAGCTTTTTATCAAACACATTACCCAAAAATCTCACTGCACTAACTTGCTCCAATTTTTGCCCATATAAATTTAGCGTTATCTCTCTGTGCCTTCGAGAAAAACAAATATCCTGAGTCTTTGCCACTGACATTTTAACGGCCCACCTATCCGTCCATTCCAATTGTTTCTTGCATTTGCATACCCTGCATCCAAAGAGCCCCATCATCACTGTAAAGTGATTTTCCAACACTTTCCTCCACTTCTCCAAAAATGTCATTTATCATTATATCAAACAATACCGGACTACGTACACTGCCTTGGGGAGCTCAGTTTTCTACAGACTGCATGTTAGAGTATTCTGATCCTACCCTGACCTCAATTTTCTATCAACTAAAAAAATCAACCCCCGAGTCCAAGCTTTGCCAACAATAACCCTTCTTTCCACAACATATCATAGGCCTTTTCTATGTCAAAGAAAACTGCCACTACCACTTCTTTGTTTGTTTGAGCCTTTCTTATTTACGACTCTAAACACAAATTGCATCCAATGTATTGCTTCCTTTCCGATAGCCACTTTGAAAAGGGCTAAACAGGCTTTTTACTCTTAAGAAAGCACGGAAGCCTCTCTGTAATTTTTTTTCCCACAGTTTTCCCTAATTGGGAAGTAAGGGCTATAGGTCTATAGCTTGATGGATCAGCAGCATATTTACCTGGCTTTAAAATGTGCACAATTATCAACGGTTTCCAAGCAGAAGGAATTTTCCCAGTTTCCTAAAATAAGTTAAAAAGCTTCAGCACTACTTTCAGAGACATATCCTGCATCCTTGCCAACATTAAATAACAAACACCATCCTTGCCTGGAGTGGACTGCTTTACACAAGAAAGGGCTCTATTTAATTCAGATAAAGAAATGGGCTTATCTAAATAGTCACCAGATGCCGTTTTCTTAATGCAAATTCCGGGATTCCCTAACAGCATTTTATCCCTTCCTCTTTTAGCTGCATAAGATTTCCTGAACTGTGCACCTTGACCTTGACATACCTTAATTTGTAACATATTTCTGAAACTTTAGTGTCTCGTCCATTAGTGTTGCAATACTGCCTCCAACAGGTCCTTTTAGCTTCTCTAATTGTTCTTCTCAATATAGCTTGAACCTTCTTATACTTATTTAGAGACTCCAAGGTAAAACCTTTCCTCACTTGTTTAAAAGCCTTTTTTTCCCCTTTTTATTGCTTCCCTACACCCCCCATTCCACCAAGACACACTCTTTCTTTTTCCTCTTCTTACTGCCTTTGGAATGGAAACCTCTGCCAACCTAATAATAGCACTAACAAGTTCATCATTAATTACTTCAACATCAGAAAACTTTGTTTCATCTAATCCCACACACAGATTTCTCATTACTCCCTGGAATATCTTCCAGTCGCCTGATGTAGTTTCAACCTTGGAATTTTAATATCTTCTGCTTTATTAACTCTAATTCCCATTCCAATAAAGATAGGGAAATGATCACTTCCCATAAGACAATTCCTTTGTACCTCCCATGTAACACTACTCGCCATCACACTAGATATAAAGGTTAAATCCAAAACATGCTCTGTATTATTTATGCAATTACACCTTGTGCCATTCCCATCATTTATGCAAACCAATGACTTGCTTTAAATAATAGTCTTCTAATACAACTCATTTGCATCTGTACTAGGGCTACCCCAAATCACAGAGTGTGAATTGAAATCTCCACACCAAATAACATTCATTTGAGCCTGTGCACAAACATTCTCTAACAACTTAATGCTTAGCCTGCTCCCACGATTGTAGAAATTAACAATCAAAACATGATCATTGTCAGACCATATTTTCACAACTGATCACCCTGTCCTATTCCTTTCTATCTTCAATCCTAAACCAGACTGCATAACTGTAATAACTCCCTCTCCTTGCCTCTTACGCCTGTCCTTTCTTATTGAGGAGTATCCTGGAACAATAAAATCCAACTGAGCCTTAAGCTGCGTTGCTTGAATGCAAATTACATGAGGCTTCTCCACCAAGTCTGAAATATATTTTTTTATATTTATGTCAATTACTAATCAAACTTATTGTGTTCCATTGAAACACAATTAACATCCAGAGGACATGCCACCACTGCATTATTGCAATTCTAGAGGATTCACTTTTAATCTTAGTTCATCCACAATATCCTCCCATCCAGTATTTGAAAGTCCTGCAGCCGTTACAAAGATTTTTAACTCTCTCTGTGTTTTCCTTAGCTTGCGCTGCACAATTTACCACATCATCAAAGGTAGCTTCTTTGCAGCTTCTGCAAATGATGCATAACAACCCCTGCATGCAGAACTATGCTCTCCTCCATAGTTTTAGCACTTGACTATCTCCCCTTCCTCACATTGGCCATATTCATGCTCCCCAGCGCATCTTCCACACCGTTGTTTTCCTTTACATATAGCAGCCACATGTCCAAACTTTTGACATTTCAAGCATTGAAGCGGATGAGAAATTTACTGATGTAAATCATTGCTCATAAATCCGATGTAAACTTTATCTGGAAGAACATTCTCGTCTAATATAATCATGAGAAGCTATCAAAACTTTTACCATCCTGCTACGCTTTCAGCCATCTCTCTTCTACAAAGTTGCCTCACTTTATGTTAGCTTTTATTCCATCACATGGAATCTCAGGTGAAATACCAGAAATGACACCACTCACAAACCTTTTACTCTCTATCTCCTTTCCAGTCACTCTCTGCCCTGCAATTTTGTCCACTTTCAGGGTTTTTTTCCTTCTCATCCATATTGTTGCAGATAACCAGCAAAGAACCATCACGTAAAATTTTAGCACTTGACGGCTCCAATTAGTTTGTTAATCTCCGAAGTGAGCCTAACCGGGTTTCACTTACCAAACGACGCATCCTTTTTAACTTTTTTCAACACAACTTTAAACTCTGTCATTCTTTCAACCTCCATCACATTATGGGCATGATCATATTGTAAAGACTGTTGAATTATTTTTTTACATTTACATCTGGGATTTTTTGTATTCCAAAACTCATGATTTTCGCTATTCTTGCTACACGTGTCACTTTCGGATTCATCATTTCCCTCTTCCATCTCTCCGACAACTCACAACCCGACCGTTGCCAAAAAACCTCTGCTGCTGCTGCTGCTGTTTGCCCACAAACACCCGGGAAAGCTTAGAAGGAATCTGTGCTGATTCAAAATTCAAGCCTCTCGGATATGTGCCCCCCCATCCACTGCACTTCTTGAAGCTTCCCCCTCACCTGCATCTGCTTTCACTAATTGGTTTTCAGTGTCATTCCTCACTCCTCCACAGTATATATAAGCTCTCAGGTCTTGTTGGTTTGTTGCCAGTTTGTCCTCATTAATTTCTCTTCCCTGATCTCTGTGATTTTTCCCTCCTTTCAAGTTTTGTAAGTTTCCGTCATTTTTTCTGTTAATTAAAATCTCACCTTCTTATTCTGCTGCATTTGGGTCCCATTTGAACAACCAAACATGACAGTGTTACATTGAAAACAATACAACAGCACATTATTTAACATGTTCCTCATGAATTTTATTGTTTTGTTTTTTTAATAAACTAATTTTAGTTCTGGCAGCACATTGGAACAGTAAAGTATTTAATAGTTTGCAATGTTCCCATTGCTTTTCATAGCACTTAAGACATTTAGACATCTAAAAGTAGAATGGGTGGCAGATCTTTCAGTTATCAGGCTCCCCTCCGATGCAACCAGCTCCCAGGGTTGGTTCGTGAAGCAGACAACTTGTTTGTCTTTAAAACTAGGCTTAAAATCTTCCTCTTTGACAAAGCTTACAGTTAGAGACAGGTTAACAGGTAGTTAGAGACAGGTTAGACAGGTAGCTAGGAAGAGACAGGTAGAGCGTCAAAAGATAGGAAAAGACACGTTAATGTTAGCAGTCAGGTAGAGTAGCTAGGTAGATAGATTAATGTAAGCCACGTAGAGTGTTAGTAGCTAGGTCTCCTAGTAGCTAGGAGACAGGTTAATGTTAGTAGCTACGCTGCCTTAGGCTAGGCTGTTAGAGGACATTATTAGAGTCAGTTCCTACTTTCTCTCCTACTTCTCCCCAACTGCATGATGTGCTGTCAATTCAAGCGTTAACCGGTTTTCTATTAGTCTCTTCCTACAGTAGAAGCTCCTGAGCCACCCTGCTTGACGACCCTGACATAGATGGCCTTCCAGTGGCGGAACGTTCTCCATGGGTGTGTCGGAATTCAGGGGCTGGATCCTTCGAAGGACCCGGTCTACTCTGTCTACGTGGGCTGGATCCTTCATCCAGATGTTAACGGCTGTGAATTTGGACGGTCTAGCCTTCAGTTGAATTCCCGTCCCCACTTTGCAGAACGTCCTGTCGCCTAGCAACCGCGATCACGCTAAACCAGCTGGTAAAGCAAGAAATATTCCCCAGTATTTTACTCACCTTTTTTACTCTAGAGGAACAACAAGTTTTACTGTCTGCGCCATGTTTTATATCTCTGGCTGAGAGGTCATCATATCAAGGTCATTTTATTTAATCCAGGTTACTACTTAAGATAGCTACTCTCGATAATTTCTGCAATTGAATGACTAGTGATCAAATGTACAAATTTGTAATATTACATTTTTTATATTCATTTTAACTGTAAAAATTATTTGTGAGCTTAAAATTATATATGCCTTTTGGATCAAAACAGCATTTTCTAATTTGATTTTATATATCTAAGATTTTTTTTTTACCAAGCATATTCCAAATGGGCTCTTCCTAAATAAACTGAATTGTTTTTTGTAAACAACCACTGCAACAATAACTAACATTGTGTTTCAACAAAACTGCAGGTCATAACACTTTTCTCCACAGCTGCCTCTTGGGATGAGCTTGAAGATGAATCTGCTGGAGGTCTGTGGGGCTCTCTGAATGGAAAAACTTGTCTTTGGTGCACGTCGACTTAAGCAGATGCAGTGGACAGCATGACGAAGCTGCCCTAAACTCTCTCTGCAGACCAACCTGTATGATGTTCCCCTCGTCAACCAGAAAATATGAAAAAATACCTGTATTCAACTGATCCAGCAACACAGCCCGTTTGTTCTAATTAAGCTTAAAGAGGTCATTTATACACATGTAAATAACTGCAAAAAAACTCATCCTAATGCCAATATGTTATGTTATTTTAAACTGTTCAACGTAAGCTTTTTTAAAAACACTAATACAACTTTTAATGAAATGACTTCATGATATTTAACATTTTTAGAAATTCATTTATTCACAACCATCGAACACCTAAATAAAAAATGTGACAAAAACATGAATAAAAAAAAAAAAACAGTCCATCCATTCGGTCACTGCTCTCCTCTCTAGTCTGCCTTTGCTGCTTCATATCCTAAACAAGAAGACAATAAACACAGTTTACAAAAAAGAGCAACACAACAACCTTTATGAAATGTATATTTTGTTAAAGTGATCAGTCATAAATTATGTTATTTGCGCTGTTGCAAATATACAAACAGTAGGTTTATTTTTTGCTCAATTTTTTTTTTTACGGCAAAGATTAATTTCTCCTGCAGATACATCTCCTCTTGAATTTTCCTCATAAGATAGAAAATAAATAGGAGAGGAACGTGACCACTTTCTTGATTTAAGAATGCAGAACTGTAGTTTTCACAGCAGAACAACAGATCACAGGTTCTGTGTTGTATGAGGCTCAATAAGAGTCCTCTAGCATAAGCTGTGTAACTGGATTTAATCTTCTACCTCCAAGCCACCTTGCCCCGATTTTCACTCGGTAAAGAGGTAATAAATTCTCCTAAGAGGAGTTGACTTTTTACTTAATTTACCAAAGCAGAAAGTGGCTGTGTAAAGATGAAGAAACCATTACACTACCATACAAGCTCGTTTACAAGCGATGCTTTACAAAAGAATATTAAAATACATGTCTAAGCCAAGAATAAAAGGCAAACAACACAACCGCTTTAAGATTTTCATTTTTGAACCGCCAGATTTTAATATACTTACATCTAAAACTGTGCTCCTCTCTCGCTTCGCCTGCCGCTTCGTCTGCCATGTTGCTGGAAGAAAATTCTCCCGTTCAGCCCGCAATCAATCTTGGGATATGTAGACCAGCGAAGGATACACCGCAACGGTCCTTCATATCAGGGGGAAGTCGGCCGGATTCGTCGGCCGCATTTGAAGCAGTCTTCGAATTTGGACAGTCCTAGTCGCAGCGCTGTGACGTAACCGGCCCACAAATCCGGCCTTCGAAGGATCCAGCCGCTGGATTCGGACACAGCCCCTGTCCTGCAACCAGGTTCTGCATCAGTTCTGTTGCTCTTGCTGTGTCTCTGCTGCCTTCTCCAAACCCCAGACAGTCTCGGCAGATGACTACTTACGTTGAGCCTGGTTCTGCTGGATGTTTCTTCCTTTTAAAATGGAGTTTTTCCTCTCCACTGTCGCTTCATGCTTGCTCAGTGTGAGGAATTGCTGAGAATTCACGACGCAATCTTCTGTGGTTCTCTAATTCCTAAATTAAACACGTATTGTAATAACTCTTCTTGTAAAATGCCTTGAGATGACATCTGTTGTGAAACGGCGCCATATAAATATACCAAATTGAAAAATTGAATTGAACACAACAAGTGATGAAGTGTTTCAGGTGTAATTCTGTCCCATTCTTACTGCAAGTAAGTCTTAAGTTGGGCAACAGTATGGAGTCTTCATTGTTGTATTTGACACTTGAAAATGCACCACACATTCCTGATTGGAGACCGGTGGGGAATGCAGGCAGGCCAATCAAGTAGCCATACCCTCTTCCTCCACAGCCTGGACTTTAATAATTGCAGAATAGGGTTTTGCATTGTCTTGTTGAAATATGGATGTGTTAGGGTTTTCTTGAAAGGCTACATATTGTGCTCCAAAATCGCTATCTATTTTACGGTATTACAGTCTTCGTCCCCCAGAAATACCTGAAATAATTACTCATCCATCCACAGTACATGTTTCCACTGTGTGAGGGTCCTTCCCAGATACTTTCCAGCCCATAGAAGTCAATGGGGCTTCGGGACACTTAACACAGGGTTTCATTTTGGCTCATTGCAGATTTAACTGGCATTTGTGGATGTACAGTAACTACGTATTATGATATTTGATAAAAGTTGGAAAAGTAGTCTTAAGCCCATGTGGTGATATTGCTTAAAAATAAAACACGATTCTTGATGCAGTGCTGCCTGATGAATCAGAGATCATTGTTGTTCAGTTTAGGCTTGTGCCTTTTCTTTTACACAATGAAATTCCTCCAGATTCCTTGAATCTTTTATGTCATGCACTGCTGAAGGTAAAATATCCAAAACACTTTCTATTTTTCGATGAGGAACATTGTTTTTAAACATTTCAATAATTTTCTCACATATAGAACCTGTTCATAATGGATGAGAAAGGACAAGGAAAATATTTAAGGATATTTAATTCCCTGACAGCATTAAAAAAAGGAAAACGTTAATCTTTTAGATTTGAGCAAAACTTTGATAGGCAGATTTTTTGTTTGTTTGTTTCTTCACACATACAAATAAAAGCTTTTTCTTTCAATAATCCTCTGTCTAGAATAACTACAACAGAATATTAATATATATCAAAATATTTGACCAATATAGACAACAGTGGTGCCTGTGTCAAAACAAAGACAGGAAAAGCAAGAACAAAAATAAAAATACATTCCTAATATTGCAAACATTTCCCAAAAATAACTGCATTTGCCCCCAAGCAAACATACATTTGTGAACTACATGAATTAGAAACATCCAGAAAATTCAGACAAAAGAGTTTCTCACGTTTGTTTGAAAGCTTTGCCTACCCACTAGAAATCAAACCGGATTCAATGCAGCAAGCTCTCTCCCCTCTGAGTCAGGCAGGAACATGCAATATCATAAAAGAAAATCAAGAACATTTTTTTTACTACTTTTCCAAAAGAGAATTGGGCTAGAATTGAAGTCAACCTGGACTTAAATGCTGCACTCAAAACTGACGGCCATTACAGAAACACATTGAATGATTCAAAAATCTAGAGAAGTCATAAGGAATATCAAATCCTCATTCACATAAAAATTAACCCACTTGATTAACTGAAAATTTTAGCTAACAGTGCTGAAAATATTGGCATTATTTTGTGATGTCTAAGAAAGTTTACAGTACCTGCACAATGCACGGACTCTCACTCACTATGCTCACTTTGCCCTGCTGCTTGAGTGAAGTTCAATAACTGGACGAAAACCATAATTTGGACGTCATGGAATTTGTCATGGAAGAGGTAAACTCAAGCACAGATCCAGCGGTGGAAAGAAACATAAGCGGTGGAACCCACCCAAAGTCCCCAACCTGCAGTCGAGCAGAGATTTTCGAGATACAGACTGCGTGTGAAGTGGCCTTGTTGATGCAGAGAAAAAGCTGTTGGAAACGGTGAATAAAGACCTGACCCTGTCCCTCGAACAACTTTGAGGCACAGGGGAGAAGAAGCTGGAGGAAATGGGAAACATCATTTATCAATATGGAGCAGAAAGCTTTGGCGTACTAGAGTCGAAAGTCAGTAAACAGGCGCCAACTCCACCAGTCTCCAGGAGGCAACAGTAAATCAATCGGCTCATTCAATAAAGGAGACAACTCAGGAAACTTTGGAAATAGGCCTTGGAAGTGGAAAAGGAGGGCATAAGCACCTTTCAAGTTGACATCAAAACACGTCTGGCATCCCTCCATAGAGCAGAAAATTCATTGAAGAGAAGCAGGAATAAAGAACAAACAAGAACACAGTTCTATGAAGATCCCTTCAAGTTCCTGAAGACTCTCTTCACCAAGGAGAAAAGTCCAGTTCTAAAAACAAAGGACGACCTGGAGGAGCACCTGAGATCAACGCACTCTGATCCAAAGCGCTATCAACACCTGGCCATCCCTCCAGACATTCCACCACTCGACCACCCAGAGTACCAATTTGAGATCGGTCCTCCAATGTGGAAAGAGATGGAGAAGATCGTACATCAGGCACGGACAGCATCAGCCAAACGGATCACCATACAAAGTGCCCAAGAATGCACCAGATGTCTGTAGGTTTCTGTGGAAACTTATGAGGATGGTAGAGCAGAAGAAGATTCAGTTCACTTTTATTTATATAGCACCAGTTCACAACAAATGTCATCTCAAGGCACTTTAAAACAACAGTCATCTCAATACAATTATACAAACTTTCCAATCAGTTAAGTTTTCTATGTAAGGAATCCCAGCAGATTGCGTTGAGTCATCAGCGTTAGGTTGTGCCCGGATCATGCAGACTCCAACCACAGCAATTCCTCAGCAAACCCTCATACTGAGCAAGCATGTAGCGACAGTGGAGAGAAAAAAACTCCCCTTTAACAGGAAGAAACCTCTGGCAGAACCCAGGCTCAGTACAAGCGGTGATCTGCCACGACCGTCTGGGGGTCTGAGAATACAGAAAAGAGACAGCAAGGAGGATGCTTGGTGACTTTGAGCATCATCTGGACCAACGCTCCCCATCCAGCATTGGGCATTATAGCTGAGGAGGGTACCAGACCATGTAGAGCTTCTATGGGGAAAGATATACTGAGAGAAAACTGGTTTAACAATCGCAATAACAACAGAAGAAATATATCTGGAGAGTGGTAGATGAAAAAAGGAGAGGAGAGAAGAAAAGTGTTCAGTATGTCCTCCAACAGTCTATGCCTATAGCAGCATAACTACAAATATAGCTCAGGATAACCTAAGCCATTCTAACTATAAGCTTTATCAAAAAGGAAAGTTTTAAGCCTAGTCTTAAAAACAGACAGATTATCTGCCTCACGAACTAAAACTGGGAGCTGGTTCCACAGGAGAGGAGCCTGATAACTAAAATATTTTCCTCCTATTCTACTTTTTGAAATCCTAGGAAGTACCAGTAGACCTGCAATCTGAGAACGAAGTGCTCTGTTAGGAACATATGGAACAATCAGATTTCTGATGTACGATGGAGCTTGATTATTAATGGCTTTATACGTAAGGAGGAGGATCTTAAACTCTATTCTGGATTTAACAGGGAGCCAATGGAGAGAAGCCAAAACAGGAGAAATGTGATCTCTCTTTTTAACACTCATCAGAACTCTTGCTGCAGCATTTTGGATCAACTGAAGGCTTTTGATTGCATTTTGTGGCATTCCTGAAGATCGTACCCAAAGGGTGGCATACGGCAGGTGGGATCCTATCCCTAAGGAGAAGGATGCACCAAACATCAACCAGTTCCGTCCCATCACCTTGCTCAACATGTATGGTAAGATCTTCTTCAGGGTGATTGCACAAAGAATGGCAGAGTGCCTGCACAAAAATGATTATGTGGATATATCGGTACAAGAGGCAGGAATATATGGCCTCTCTGGCTGCCTAGAACATGCTAGCATGATCTGGCACCAGATCCAAATGGCAAAGATAGAAAAAAGGGACCTCAACATCATCTTCCTGGACCTTGCAAATGCCTTTGGCTCTGATTCCCATGAGCTCCTCTGGACAACTTTTGAGTTTTTTAACATACACCATCACAACCCTGGTCAAAGACTACTTTCAAGACCTGCAGTTCTGCCTCACTATATGTAACAGCCGTAATTGTGTGGTCTCTTTAAGACAGCCTAAGTCGTTTTGTTGATGATGTCACAGTATGCGCCGCTACCTCTCCACTTCTTGCTGAACTTGGGAGAAGCATGCAACTGATGGACATGGGCTGGACTTTCCCTCCCCAACTCTAGTAACATTACGGGTTGTATGAAAACTGCTTGTTTCATGTATGACTAATATTAGCAGTCGTTCAGGACTATGCCCGTCATGCAGAACCACTTTTCACACTCACAAAGAAGGATGTGCAGTTTGTCTGGAATGAAAAATGACAAGAAGCTATGGACTTTCTTATACATTCTTTAACTTTAGCACCAGTCCTCCGGTTCCCGGATTTTACAAGTCCATTTTTCATTCATTCACACCGATGCCTGTGATGCTGGCCTTGGAGCCGCACTAATGCAGAAGGGTGAAGATGGTAGAGAAGTCGCTGTGGCTTTTGCAAGCCGTGCTCTACACAAAGCGGAAAAGCCCTAGTCCACTCCAGAGAAAGAGTGCCTAGCAGTCATCTGGGCCTTGGAGCATTTCCGACCTTATATCGAAGGTTTGCACGTGACTATCTACACTGATCATAGCAGCCTCAAGTGGTTGAAGTCTCGACCCAACCCATCTGGCAGGCTTGCCAGGTGGTCTCTACGCCTTCAGGATTTTGACTTCAGCATTATCCATAAACCTGGAGAACGTAATAAAGTGCCTGATGCTCTTCCACATAATCCCCTCACAGATGTGGGTGCTCCTATTGATCTTCTCCCTCCCTATGCTGTGATCACAAGCATGGATCTTCGTGCTTTGCCTTCTGTGATTGGGTCAGATCGCCCACATGTTCGACAGTTTCAGCTTGAATACCCAGTCACGGGCGCCTTGCTCCGTCAACTGGAAACTGGACAAAGTGAAAAATGTCTGATCTAAACTACTGTCTCTTTTGAGACAGCCTAAGTTGTTTTGTTGATGATGTCACAGTATGTGCCGCTACCGGTCCGCTTCTTGCTGAACTTTGGAGAAGCGTGCTACTTATGGCCATGGACTGGACTTTTTCTCCCCAACTCAAGTAACGTTATGGGTTGTATGAACACTGCTTGTTTCATGTATGACTAATATTAGCAGCCGTTCAACCGGGCATTATATGGTTGTTGAAGAGCATGTGTTTATTAAAGGACAGACACTGTGGGATTCCCCAGAACCGGAGTGGTTGTGAGTTACTCACTATCCGCAGAGTGTTTCTGCTGCTTGCTCTCAGCCAATGACCACAACCTAGGCGTTACATACCCCTGAATTTACCACCTCATTGGCATTGGCCTCAAGGTAGTTATCATGGCTGGGTGCACTGTCTCTCCCTTTGGCTTTCACCATGGTGATGGAGATCATCATCCGAGCCTCAAAATGGGTTGTCGCCTCCCTCCCCTTAGAGCCTACATGGACGACTTCAACACCCTGACTACCACTGTTCCATGCACCATGAGGCTACTCAGAAAACTCTAGGAGAACATCAGGTGGACCTGTATGAAGATTAAACCACCTAAGTCATGCAGCATCTCAGTGGTGAAGAGAGTGCTTACTGACCTGCAGTTTTTCATTGGCGATGACCCAATCCCCACTGTATCTGAGCCGCCAGTCAATAGCCTCAGTAGTCTCTATGATGCAAGCCTGAAAGACAAAGACCAAGTGAAGCATCTGCACAATGACATCAATGCAGGCCTACAGGCGATGGAAAACACACAACTACCTGGGAAATTAAAGACCTGGGGCTTCCAGTTTGGTCTACTACCTCGATTGCTGTGGCCCCTGGCAGTCTATAATTAAACATCCATGATTATTTGGTAGAGGTGGTAAGCTGCATTCAAGACCTAGCTTTCCCTTCTTGTCGTGAAAAACTGAGGCTCAACTGGAAATCCACCAGCAGCTTCTACAAATGTACCCTATGACAGATAGCAGAGAAGCTGGAGAGAAGAGTCAAAGACTACATCAAGACATGGCTTGGAGTTCCATGCTCCCTCACCACCATAAGCTTCTACAGAGATGGTGTCCTCAAGCTGCCACTCACCAGTCTTACAGAGGACTTCAAGTGTGCTAAAACATGGCTGCAGATGACCTTGAACGAATCCAAAAATTTGGTGATCCGGGAAAATGCACTGACCCTCTTCACTGGGCACAACTGAAGACAAGCAAAACCAGTAGAGGAGGCAATAGCAGCTCTTAGACACACTGATATTGTGGAGAACGTTCAGCTAGGAAGGGGAGGCCTTGGACTACCAACTAGCCGCCCAGCCGGGAGCAACGCTACTGCTCCAGTACGGAGGAAGATGGTGGTGGAGAAAGTGTAGCATCAGGAAGCGATGTCAAGATGGGCCAAGGCAGTCACCCTCGGAAAACAGGGACTGTGGACATGGTGGGAAAGTGTTGAAAGGATGAGGTTGAGCTGGAGGAAAGTATGGGCCATGGAAGGGACGCACTTGAGCTTCACCATCAGAGTCACATATGACATCCTCCCAACACCAACTAATCTCCATCAGTGGTTTGGCGAAGATCCCGGGTGCGTCCTGTGCTCCAGGCCAGCCTCCCTCCAGCACATACTCATAGCCTGTAAAGCCAGCCTTACCCAAGGACATTACATTTGGCGCTGCAACCAAGTTCTGAAGAGCCTTGCTGCCACACTGGAGGAAAAACGATCAAGCATCAACACCCTATCACTGCCAATGCCTAACACCTCAACAACACAATGGACAGGTGCCTTCGTCTGTGAAGGAGCTACAACCACCAGAAGTAACACCCCACCATCAGAGCGAAGCCAGCTGGGCCTAGCACGTGACTGTAAGATGCTGGCAGACATTGATAAACCACTGGGGTTCCCCTCAGAAATTGCCACCACCACTTTGAGGCCTGACTTGGTGCTCTGGTCCCCCTCCGTAACGAAAGTATACATAATCAAACTCACCGTAACTTGTGAGGATTCCATTGAGGAGGCATATGAGCGGAAGCATCTGCGGTATGCCGATGTTGAGTCACACACAGCCGTGGGGGGGCGCTATGCTTCTCTCTTCACCGGAAGTCGGCCAAGTGAACCTATAAATAGGACTGTCCCTACCTGTTGAGCTTGCTTCTGAGTCTACCTCTGACCAGGGAGTAGCAACAGAAGGTATCTCCATCCATCCTCCTTCACTGGTGAAGGGAGGCCCAAGTTTCTGGCAGAAACTTGCTCCAAACTGAACCTGAAGACCACTCCAGGCCGCCGACAGGCTGCAAGACCAAACGGGTGGAAATCACATGTGCCAGAGGTCTAGAGCCAGTAAAAGCTAAAACTTTAATCGGTTTTTAAAATACTTTTACCTGACGAAGAGTCATTTTAAATCCAGCATCTTGAGCTACTCAATCAGACAGGAGTTTTTCCTTTTCGTTGAATGTTTAATAAAAATATTTGAGCCACTCTAAACGCCCCATGTTCGTCGCAGACAGCTAAAGCTAGACAAGCCCACGTGTCGGTTTAAGCCGGCGTTTCATAAACAAAGATCGCTACTAGTGGTTCAAACAGAACTCGGTTTAAAAATAGATTGTTTTAGAACAGAAACTAATCTTATTTGCAGTGTTTGAAATCTCCTTATTAGATCAAAATATGGGAATTAGAGTGTTTACTGTCGTGATCATTCCATGAGTAATTTTCCAAGGGTTAAGTACTCTCATCCAGATAAGTTTTAAACATAATATGTCTTAATCCAAATAATGTTTTGTTTTCTTACATTGCTTATTTGTTTAGAGGTAAACCATTGGTGTTAAAATAGTTAAACTAACTACAATTAGTGAAACTAATTTAGCTTTATTCCAGCATCTGCAGATCAAGCCTTGGTTCTTAAAACATTCAAATTAATCTAAAACTGACATCAGAATATATGGCTTCTCATTTTATTACATTATCCATCTCTTGTGTTCCTTTATTTTAACCATGCATTTATTTTAATCAGCAGTGTGTTCTTTTATTACTAGTTTGAGTGTGTAATGTCTTATTTATTTGTGTAAATAAATCTTGTGTTTGGAAAGTAACAGTTGTCATTTCTTTTTCAACACACACACATTGCAAGGTCTATGACCACTAAGTGCTAAAGAATTCATTCCTTCAGAACCATGAGACTGATATAGAAATTTGGCTATTTAAAATAATTCCTGATAAAGGTGGTGCCCTGAATAATAATAATAATATTCCAATAAATTATTAATTTTATTGACTGCCATAAGCAGTCCTTTGACTATTCATAGCCAAATAGTTATATTTTTATCTAATATCCGCAACACTACATTATTGGTCTTTAGATGACTTTCTTGAATTGTTTAACTTAACCTTCTCCATGGTCAAGAATGCAGAAGAATCAGCCAGAAAATTATAGATCATCAGACAAGTGTTGGGGAAATTACCAAAAATGTAGTCATTTTTGCTATTCATAGTCAAAGGACTACTTATGGCAGTCCATAAGATTAATAATTTACGGAAAATTATTATTCGAGGCAGCACCTTTATCAGGATCTATTTTCATAGCCAAATGTATATATCAGTCTCATAATCTGAAAGAATTACTTCTTTACTGTTTATTGACTATAAACTGTGCAATGTGTGTGTGATGAATAAGAAAGACAATGGTTACTTTCCATCCATCCATTTTCTGATCCACTTAGTCCTCCAGGGATCGCGGGGGGCTGGTGCCCATCTCCAGCTGTCAACGGGCGAGAGGCGGGGTACTCCCTGGACAGGTTGCCAATCCATCACAGGGCCACACATAGAGACTGACAGGACAAACAACCATGCACACACACACCCACACCTAATGACAATTTAGAGTGATCCGACCCTGGGCCAGGATACGAACCCACAGTGCTAACCTCTACGCCACCATGCAGCCCTTGTATACTTTTCAAGCTAGAAAAAAGAACACATTACTCATTAAAATAAATGAAAAGTTAAAATAAAAGAACACAAAAAGATGAAAATGTAATAAGATGAGAAACCATGAATTCTGTTATGATTTTGGAAGGATCGGGTCTTTTAAGAACCAAGGCTTGATCTGCAGATGCTGGAATAAAGCTGAATTAGTTTCACTAATTGTAATTAGTTTAACTAACTTAGCACCAGTGATTTACCTTTAAACCAATAAGCAATGTAAGAAAACAAGACATTCTTTGGATTAAGACATGTTATGTTTAAAACGTATCTGGATAAGAGTAATTAACCATTGGAGAATTACTTAATTTATGGCTTTATCACAACAGTAAAACAATCTAATTCCCCTATTTTGATAAAAAAAAAAAAAAACGGGAGTTCAAACACAGGCTAATGAGATTAGTTTCTGTTCTTAAACAATCTATTTTAAACCGAGTTGTGTTTGAACCGTTAATAGCGATCTTTGTTCATGAAACGCCGGCTTAAACCGACACGTGGGCTTGTTTAGCTTTAGCTGTCTGCGATGCACGGGGGATGTTTAGAGTGGCTCCAATACATTTCTTAAACATTAGACAAAAAAGGAAAAACTACTGTCTAGTTGAATAGCTCAAATTACAGAATTTAAAACGACTCTTTGTCGGGAAAAGTCTTTACAAAACATTGAATAAAACTTCAGTTTGAGGCCTGGTTTACAAAAAAAGGAAACGCCTTTAAAATGAGTTATCCGAACTAATTTGCCATTGCCCAAACAGAGCTTATGAACGTTTTAAGTCCTCGAGTTGCTGCACGTCGATCAGGAAAGGGGGCCCTCCAGGGCGTTTTAGCGAGCAGGCTAACAAAAGGGACGTTAATCTGGCTAGCAGCGGTGGGAAGCTCCTGGCTTTGGCATCTCCTGGTTGGCTGCGTGGTGATCGGTGTCCAGCTTTTAAACAGTACCTTTTTGGAGCTGTCATCAACTGGGGATTCTGGTTTGTTCGGCTCTCAGCACACGTGGCTCACAGCTCCCGTTTCTCAGCTGTTGGCAGCCTGAAACTCAGAGGGGTTTCGTCAGGCTCTGGGGATAAAGAACGTCTTTGTTTATTAATGTTCAAGATTCAACTGGATTGGTCTTTGGGTTCCCTTGGAGCAGGTTTCTGCCAGAAACTCGGGCCTCCCTCCCCCAGTGAAGGATAATGGTTGGAGATGTTCTTCTGTTGCTCCCTTAGCTGGCAGAACGCAGAAGAACATGCAGGTTGAAGTGGGCTGTATTTATAGACTTCCGCTCCCGCTTCCTTTGGGGCTAGAGTAGATTAGCGCCACCTGCTGGCTGTGTGTGGCGCAACACAAGGAAATAGATCTGTCGCTGTTTTTGCTGTAGAATCCAGAATCTTAGCCGCAGAGTCAGGCTGGAATTATCCAGCTTTAAAGGAAGTGTTTTATCATGCAATTGATGATAAGTTAAAGAATGATCTAGCGTCTAGGGATGAGCCTAAGTACATATTAATCTCTTTAGCAATGAAGTTGGATAAACGTTCTAGAGAGAGATCCATACAAAGGCAAGGGTCCTTAATCATTCTGAAACCAAATCAGAACTCAAATCTACCAAACAGGCATTAACCTCTAGAAAAAACCTCCTGACCCTATGCAGCATGGTAGAGCATCAGGTAGAGTTCTCAAGTGTACCTCTGGAATATCATGATCTCCATCAGGCTTTAGAAAGATCTAGCTCTTTCAATACCACCATATCGACTGTATGACTGCGCCATTGACTTGTTACCCGGAGCTCCACTTGTTTCCGGCCGTCTATTCAGTCTTTGTCAAAGAACGCGCAGATATGGAAAAGTACATTCAAGAATCCTTAGACGCTGGAATCATACGACCATCTTTATCCCCATCTCAGTGCCAGCTTCTTCTTTGTTTCAGAGAAAGTTGGTCCACTCAGTCCCTGTATAGATTATCGAGGTCTCAATCAAATCACTGTGAATAACAAATCCTCCCTTCCATTTCTATCCTCACAGAACCTGTCAGCCAAGCTTCTGTGTTTTCTAAGTTAGATCTCAAGAATACTTACTATCTCATTCGCATCCGGGAGGATGACGAATGGAAAACAGCATTTAAGACTCACATCGGATATTTTGAGTATCTGCTAATGCTATTTGGACTCTTTAATGCCCCTGTTGTCTTTCGGAATTTGGTCAACGACCTCTTACGTGATTTCCTCTATAAATGTGTCTTTGTGTACCTAGATGACATCTTCATCTTCTCCAAGACTCTAGACCAGTGCTTCTCAAATGGTGGGGCCTAAGCGGAGGGGTGGTCAGGGGGGCATCAGATCACCCCCACGCGCGTCCTGGAAGCCGAGGCTTTTATTCATACTTTAACTGTGAGTAAGCCTCCAGTAACTAGGTGGCAGGAGTGCTCAAACTTATCAACACGCTGTCTGGTCAGCCCAGCAGAAGAAGTCTACACAGACAGATCTGAGAGACAAAGATGTTCTCTAATCCACGCTGCGGGAAAGGGAGATGGAATCGCGGAATTTAACAACTAAAAATGGACTACACAAACTTCATTCCTGTAGTGATCTGGCGGCTCCCACTCCTGTAAGACTGCCTGTTTGCTGTTAACAAGAGGTCGGCCCGCCTCTCCATGCAGACAGACTAAACCTGCCCGCCATAGCGAGAAAACTCACAGAAACACAGACGCCCCCAACTCCAAAAAAAAAACAAAAAAACACCTTGACGCTTACTGTAAGGAACATTTACTGTAAGGAATATTTCTGAATCGGGGGAAGATCCTTCTTTCAATTCTGTAAGCCCACGTCGACGATCAGTGATAGCAAGGTTTGCATTAGAAACAAGACAGTATCGCTGGTCCCTCTTCTTTTCACGGTACAACCTCAAAATTTCTTACCACCCCGAATCCAAAAACAAGAAACTGGATCTCTCCAGAATTCATCAAATCAATAATACCCCCTCCGAAAAAGCCACCTTTTTCCCACCCTCCTGTTTTGTCGGTTCCCTTACCTGGGATATCTAGCAATCCATTAAGAATGCTCAGCAAGATGAGCCCAAGTGCAGAAACTGAAAGCTGCTTCCCCTATACTTGGTTTTGGTTCTAGGGACGATCAGTAGACCAGAGCTGGAGGACCTGAGTGATCTGGGTAGTTTGTATCGCAATAGCAGATATCTACCATCATCCTAGAATCAGTAGCACCATTACCCGCCTCTGCAGATATTGTTGGTGGCCATCTTTAAATAAAGATGTGGGTGAGTATGTTTCAACCTGTCAAACCTGCAGTCGAAACAAGCCATCCCATCAGTCTCCAGCTGGTCATCTCCAACTCTCGCAATAGTTACCCGTCCATGGTCCCACATCGCCCTAGATTTTGTCACCGGTCTCCCTCTGTTAAAAGGTAAAACAGTCATCTTATCAATCATTGACCACTTTTCTAAGGCTTGTCATTTAATTGCTCCTCATAAGCTTGCTTTATCCGCAGAAACAGCCCACCTACTAATCCTCCACGTCTTCAGACTCCATGGGAACCCAGCTAAAATTGTCTCAGACCGAGGACCACAGTCTGTGTGCTGGAGATTGGCTGTGTTTGTTTGTGTTGTGCTCCTCTCTCACCTTATGCACAGGGGCGTGGCAGTGAGCAGGTGCTGTTCGTTTGATATCATCTACACCAGAGTGAAAAGGAGAGCGGATTCAGCTTGCTGGCGCCAGATTTTTCTCGCTGCAAGCGTGGTAACGCAGCCAACCTTAGTCTCTCTAGTCTTCTCAATTTCATGTTTTGAGTTTTGGTGAAAGCTCACTTGATCTTCCTTACAGATCCAGACCCATAACTCTGCTTGTTCTCATTGTAATCCTGTCTGGTGTTCCCACCTCTGGATTCAGTCTCAAGTCATCTTCTTGAGTTCCAATGGGTGTTCTCATGGTCAGCCTCAACGCCGCTATCTTCATTGGATTGCCCGTCCGTCCACTCCTCCTGCAAACATACAGCCAAGAAACCACATTATCTCAAGCCAACCCCAAAAAACAGAGTTCCACTTACCTCCTCCAAAGTTCTCTCCTCCTGGATCTCCATCAGTTCCTGCAATTAATTTCTGATGCTCCTCCTGAGACAACAAAACTCTGTTTTAAAATAAATCATTCACCTTTTCTAACAAAACTTATCTGTCTCCAAATCTGATTTTTATTATGCATTTGAGCCCAAAAATCCCCAAACATGACAATTAGTGCTACATATTACACTTTCCTGGACGCATAGAAATGTAAAATATCATCAGTAATTTTTTTTAACACAAACTGTGTAATAATAGTTCATTCGGCTACATGTATTTGTTGGCAAACTGGCGATCCTCCTCCCATATTTGCTCCTGAATGACTTTCCTGGGTCCTGCTTTTGTACCAAATCATAATTACAATCAACTGTTGCTATGATTCATAATCAAACCATTATTTAACCATTTTACCTGATTTATAGCACTAAATGTCTCTTGTCCAACATCTTTTGGAATATGTTGCAGGTCTAAATGAAAAACGCAGTGTTCAGATTGTCTGAAATTAAATAAAAGTATTTTTTTTAATTAATACTTTCTTTTTAAATTTGAGTTTTCCATAATGTCCCAACTTTTCTGATTTAGGGTTATACCATCAGTGATACCCCATGAGGTGAGCTCTTGCATGGAGTCCCAGTTTGAGAGAGACTGACAGTCATCTTTAGCCAGTTCTATTTTTTAACAATTGCTCCAAAAGTGGATCTTTTTACCACACTGCTTGGCAATTGCCCTGTATTTCTTTCCAGCCATGTGGAGGTCTTTAATTTTGTCTGTGGTGTCTTTTGATTTCTCTTTGGTCTTGCCCATGTTAGTAGTTGTAGTCTGACTGGCTGTGGGGTGGACATGTCACTTTAATGAGCTAGGACAGGTGCTTCTAGTTTAGATTAATAAGTGGAGTAGACTTTTTAAAGAGTAACAGGTCTTAGAGGCAGAGTAACAGGTCTTAGAGGCAGAGTAACAGGTCTTAGAGAGCCAGCATTCTTGTTGGTTGCCAATAGTTCAAATACTTATGTGCAGCAATAAAATACAAATATTTTTTTTTAAATAACACAATTATTTTATTTTTTTTCTATTTCTTCTACTATTTTTTGTTTGTTTTGCTAATACGCTTTAATGCTAATAATTTCTAAGTGGGAGAATTGCAGGGTGAAATACTTATGTTCCTCACTGTATATGCAGCCTCAGGATAGTCAGCAAAAAATATCTCAGTATACAAACTAGATTAGAGATAAACTGAATTATGTCAAGTTTTGACAACATGTTCTTGCCTGCATATCCCTTTCGCATTTACTGATGGCACATACACATTTGATGCATTTGCTTAAAAAAATCCTTTCTTGTTCATCAGTCTATCAAAAAAAAGCCATTAAAAACAGAAAATACTCAAGATGGAAATCCTTTAGGATTCCATAAAAAACTGTGGCCATGATCTGGCTCCAAAAAAATTAAATAACTATGACTTTCAGCCTGCAACTTCCATAGCTTTTTAAGTTATACAATTTACCTCAAAAAATTTGAATATTTAAAAAAAATGTGTGTTGTCATTTCAGAATGTGAATCTCATATTTTGTGGGATTCATTACACACATAATAAGATATTTCAAGTCTTTGTTTCTTGTAATTGCGATTATTATGGCTTATAGATAAAGAAAGATGCTTTAAAGGTCCTATATTATGCAAAATCTACTTTGTACAGCTTTTAATCATAATTTAAGTTTATTTCCTTATTTAAACGTCCCCTAGGGGTTTTTTTTTTTTGGCCTAATTTACGCATTTCTCAGTAATCCTGCAGGATGAAAATTTGCATGAAAATGATCATTTAGCTGGTAGACGTACAAGACTTTTTTGAAAATTCCTAAAGAAGAGTCCAATCACTAGAAATGGGTGGAATTTATTTCCAGGATCCCGTGACTAACCAGCCATTTGATGTTTGTCTGTGACTGTAACTTCACTGATGGCTGCTTCATGAAGCTTGGTCAGTACCGAAATGGATTGTCAGAGACATTAGGCAATGAAAAGTAGATCATTTTATTTGTATAGCACGCTTTCAACACAAGGCAATTCAAAGTGCTTTACAAGATTACAGAAATGTGAAAAATAAAACATCAATAAGAATCAATAAGAGAAAGCATAAACAACATTTATAAAACAAACAATAGCATTTGATCAAAAACAACAATTTAGGATAAAAACATTTATTAATAAAATTGGCAATAATAGCATCAGTTACACATAAACACGTCTAAGTAGGTATATTTTTATTTTAGATTTAAATGAGTTAAGTGTCTCTGCAGTTTTGCATTCATCCGGCAGTTTGTTCCAGATGTGAGGAGTGCAGAAACTGAAAGCTGCTTCCCCTATGCTTGGTTTTGGGTTTAGGGACGATCAGTAGACCAGAGCTGGAGGACCTGAGTGATCTTGATGGTTTGTATCGCAATAGCAGATATCTACCGTACTCTGGTGCTAACCCATTCGATGATTTATAGACTAATAAAAACACTTTCAAATCTGTCCTCTAAGCTACAGGGAGCTAGTGGAAGGACTTTGGAACTGGGGTGATGTGTTCCACTTTTCTGGTTCTAGTGAGAACATGAGCAGCAGTGTTCCAGATCAGCTGCAGCTGTCTGATTGATTAACTCCTGTAACCGGCGAAACCCACCACAAAATGCCTGATGAAGTGGCCAGAGCAGTAAATTAACAGTAACTAAATCAAAAAGTTAACTATTTGATAATGCTAATATGTGTTAGCTATTTATGAATGTCTTGCTTATGTGAACTTATAACTGCATTGTGAAGTAACCTAATTGACGTACTGCTGCAATTATCATATTTCTACTACTGCTAATCTTGCATCTCAGAATTATTCTTCAGTTTGAAGAATAATTATTTAGGTTGTGTGATTAAATTGTCACAGAAGTGCCATTTGTCTCCTTCACACTGGCTATCTAATTTTCTGTCTGTTATTATCCGAATTGTGTGTAATTAAGAGGGGGTAGTCACTTTGACACACAAACTTTGTGTGCGTGTTATATTGCGGTTCTTCTTCATCCATGTAAATGTTGCTTCTCTGCCATTAGACTGTTCACTTCAGCCAGGCTGGGGCTCAAGGCTACGTCATGAAATAGGGGGGAATTTGTGGGGTGGAGGCAGGATTTAAGTGAAACCAAATGTCTTACTTGCAGGTCAAAGAATAACTCCAGAGTACAACTTATTTTTTGGGACAAATGAATAGTATATGACACAAAAGATAACATTTTATCATATATGTGCATGTCCTAGATATTTAGAGGTGTAAAATAGCATTATACAGATCATTTAAAACATCTCTCAGTCTGAGTCAGGATGACACAAACATGAGGAAGAGAGATGTTTAGAAAACAGTGACGCCTTCCACAGCGAGAGGTACATATACGATCATTGCTAAAGAAGATAGTTTTTCATAGAGTGCTATATAAAAGTGCATTCATGACTGCAGAATCTTAGGGAGTTTCATAAGGAGTTGACTGAGGCAGGAATCAGCCTCTCAAAAGCCTCTGTGCTCAGATGAATCCTACACATGGGCTATATCTTACCTGGACTAATGAGGGAATGTTCTGGAATGTTTGCCAGTGGTCCAAATTCCTTTTTTCCGATGAAAGTAAAGTTTTCATTTCATTTGGAACACAAGGTTGCAAGGTCTGGAGGAAGAGTGGAGAGGACACAAATCCGTGTTGCTTGAAGTCCAGTGTGAACTTTCCTTAGACTGTGATGATATGTGGCCTGCCATTTGCTGGTTTTGGTCCATTGGGTTTTCTGCAGTCCAGAACCAATGCACTCATCTTTCAGGATATTTTAGAGCTCTGCTTCATTCTACTGTAAAACTTTGTGGAGATGACAATTTTATTACCCAGCCTCAGCCCAGACTAAGTACCTGCCCACCCTGACAAAGGTACCAGAAACTGCTTCAGTCATTCGGTCAGGCACTGAGCTTGATTGGCCAGCAAACCAGCCTGACCTGAAGAATCTATGGAGGACTGTCAAAAAGTAGATGAGAGACACCAGAACCACCAGAAATGACCTGAAGGCCAACATGAAAGCAACCTGGAAATCCTGGACACCTCAGCAGACCTAGGGGCTGATCTGCTACATGCCACATTGGATTGATGCAGCAACTGATGCAAAAGGAGCTCCAAGCAAATAATGATAATATAAAAATGAACCTACTTTTCAGACACCTGATATGTATGTGTAATATATCTATTTTATGTATATTATTTAATATCTGAATTTGAGAGATTAAATGTTTGTCTTTCTTTGGAAGACAGGAGCATCACAGTGACAGTAAAACAAGACTTTAAATATTGAGTGAACTATTTGACCCTATGTAATGAGTGTACAATGAATGAGTTTCGTTTTTCTGAAATTAGTGAAATAAATTCACTAATATTTTTAACCACATCATTGTGGAGCACCACTGCTTGCATTGTAACCTTATCTGAGTTTTGACCTGACCTTAAAAGTACAGGCTTGGACTGAGTTGCTTTGAATTGCTTTTAGAATTTGATCTAACTGTTTTTTATTTGGATATTGGTTAGACCATTTTTTTAGATACATTTGGTGTAAATTAAATAAAGTGAATAGAACTGAAACAGTTTTTTGGAGTAATAAGCATGACAGAAGTACTTTATTCTGTTAGGCTGAGTATATTTGAAGTATTAGCTAATGAAAATTATACTGTAAGGATGCGTGTTATTTTTTGGAACGATGAATACTTTTTTCTACCCTGTGCTTCATTGTTTCTTTTTTCTTTTCGTATAAAGGTTTTTTATTGTTAAATGCTGAAGATAGTCACCGGCCCCCTACTACCATTTGACGATAAAACAGTATAGATAATGGATGGATGGATGTTTTTTTATTCCTAATTAAACCAATTTATAGGCGTATTTGCATCAGCATTTATGTCTTCTATTTTACTACAGCCAGTCTTGCTCAAATGCTCATCTAAGCTGCTGCAAATCTCTTGCTTCTGTGTCTCATCAAGTATGACTCCCTTTAAGAAGCTTCTGTCTCGAGCCCCTACAATGTTATGTCTTCCTCACAAAGTTATCAAAACGCTTCTTACTGTAGAAGGGGAATAATATGAGAGGCCTCCTCACTAACTTCTGTCTTATATTATGCCATATTCCTTAGATTAATTTACTTATATGTAAATAATCAACAAATTCATATAAACTTGAAATCCTAGGTTTCTTTTTAGTACAATTGACAGACTTACACAGACTCATAGCTCTGTTGAGCCAACTATTCCCCCTTCTCTCAGTAGTGATGACTTTATGAGATTCTTCAAAAATTAAATAAATTCTATAAAAAATTAAATCATTGACATTCTCCCAAACATGATTAACTCTCGTTCAGTAAATGAGGCAGTATCAGAGAGAACTGTAGAACCATGTTTATGTTTTGATAAAGCTTATAGTTAGTAGCTTAGGTTATCCTGAGCTATTTTTGTAGTTATGCTGCTATAGGCTTAGACTGTTGGAGGACAGATTGACCACTTTTCTTCTCTCTTCTACTTTTCTCTTCTACCACTCTCCAGATATATTTTTTCTGCTTTTATTGCAATTGTTAACCCAGTTTTCTCTCAGTGTTTTTTCTCCCCATAGAAGCTCCACATGTTCTGATACCCTATTCAACTATAAAATCCCCTGCTGGATGGGGAACATCGGTCCAGATGATGCTCAAAGTCACTGAGCATCCTCCATGCTGTCTCTTCTCTGTCTTCTCAGACCCCCAGACGGTCGTGGCACCGCTTGTAGTGAGCCTGGTTCTGCGGGAGGTTTCTCCTATTTTCCTCTCCACTGTCGCTACATGCTTTCTCAGTATGAGGGATTGCTGAGTAATTGCTGTGGAACATGCTGGAGTCTGCATGTTCCGGGCACAACGTCACGTCAATGACTCAAGCGTTCTGCTTGAATTCCTTACATAGAAAACTTTTTAGCTGATTGGAAGGTTTGTATTATTGTATTGAAATTATTTTTATTGTTAAGTGCCTTGAGATGACATCTGCTGTGAATTGGGGCTATATAAATAAAATTAATTGAATTATCCTTCTCCGTGAAATATCATTTTTTTTCAACATCATTGACAACATTTAGCACTTGCATAGAGATGAGTCATAGAGAAGGAATTTAAGTCAAGTTTATTATAGGGCCAGTAATAGTTAAGGACATATAATCATCTCTTTACAGTACATTGTAAGATTTGATTTGGACATATCACTTCAACAGAATCTCATAGTTTAGAAAATCATTCAATAAAGAAATAAGAACATAAATAAAGCAAGTACAAGTTTTCAAATGAGATATAGCTGTATAGGTACTAATATGGGGTCAGCATGCGTCATTAGAACACCCTCATAATTTTCTGTACAAACACAAGAAATGGCTCGCAGGTACAAGTTCATATACAGAATGACTGTATCTGGCTACAGGATTAAATTAAAGAAAGGCCCAAAATAGAAAACAGGGTACCCAGGAAGCACTTTATAGAGACCTCACACACACACAATGCACACACACACACACACGTCATATATACAAATTTTTATTATAATAATTGTTACAAAATCTCTTTAACTCTCTTCTCTCTTTCTCACATACACATACATACTGCTCGAAACATGTTTTTTTTTGTTTTATCCTGATTTTATATACTATAATTCCCATCTCTTCCTGAGGAAAAAAAGAGCCACACATGGTAAAATAGTTCAATAAAATATTGGTAAGAGTTCACAACAAAAGAGAGCACGCCCTTGTGCAAGCACATATAAGTCTTATATCTTTCTAAAAATAGATGTTCTCAGTTGTGGAGTTTGCTTCTGTATTATCCCTTCTCCACTAGGGTCTGCTGGGCCAGGCCCGGGTCAGCTCAGCCCCTATTTAGCACAGTTTCAATGGCTTTCTCTGGTCAGAGGCAACACTTTTCTTCAGTCTACATCTGGCTCAGTTTGAAGCGGGCTGAGGCAACCCTACACACCCAACTATGGATTGATTGGTCTGGTAAAGTGATGTCACTCTCACACTTACCCACGTAATGGTAGCCACTGGTTGGCCTGGCTGTGTGCGTGTTACATAGTTTCACAGAATAGCACCTAAGCGACACAAAATATATTTTTTAAGTCTGCACGTTATCTTTTGGGATTTCTGTGGAGAACAATCTGCCTTGGAACAACAGCGACGTGAGGACCTTTCTGTCTTTGCTTACTGAGGACAGAATCCACAGGGAACCGTTTACTAAGTTTGTCGTGCTTATGAATGTCATCATGGACATCACTCAAGCTATGTCCTCACTGCCACATTCCTGAGGGCAATAAAAACAAACCATGCCGTACTGACCCGGCCCGAGGTGGATAGACCTTTGTGGAAAATGAACTTATTTTTTGGGCTTTTCTGAGATGTTTTACCATTTTCATGCTCAGAGGCTCTGAGCTACATCTGCTGACATTGACTTATATTTCATTTTACCTATTCGACATGGATCAACCTTTTTTTTTGTTTGTGGTTTCACACAGATTCTGATTTCCTTTGCTCTCATTTATTCAGTTCTGTCTGAGCTGAGCTGCATTGCCATGGCAACATTTTCTCAGCTTATGACCTGCTCTGGAGCAGGCATGTCTGTAGAACCATCTCTCATGCATGGAGACAGAAACAACCCACGGATATGACAAAGGGAATTTTCTCTTCCCTCTATAGACCTGCTCAGGAAAAAGGGATGATAAGAAACAATATAGTTTTTTATTTATTTATAGTGATTATTGCAATATGTCTATATTTAAAGTAAACAACATTTAGGAGTTTTTGATATCATTCTATAAAAAGTTTTTGATAGAATCCTAGTAAGAAGGTTCTGGATTTAAATATTAGATGGATAATTTCCAAGAGGGGTTAGCATGTTCTCCCAGGGTCCCCCCCAGGCACTTTGGCTCCCGCAGCTGTTCAAAAACATGCTTGTGTGGTTCTATGACAACTCTAAATAGCTGATTGATGGATAGTTTCCATGTATTAAAATTAATGTAATAAAAAACCTAGATTTGGAAAGACTGAAATGAAAAAAAAAAAACTAAATTTTTATAATTAAGGTATGTCATCCGTCCATTCATCCATGCTCTATTACCCATGATTCTCAAACTGTGGTACATGTACTACCAGTGGCAGGATCTCCCAAGTGGTACTTGGAGGAAAGTTGTAAATATAAAAAAAAATACATTAAATCATGGGGGTGGGGGTGGGGTGGGATTAATGCCAGAGGAATATGAAGTAAAATGTAATCCTGGATGGCTGAATGTTAAACTGTTGCACTCGGGTGTTTCTCTTTTAGATGTAAACTGCTCATTATTTTCTTTTCAAACTTGTAACGCTGATTTTGTTTAATAGATTTAATATTAAGACATTTTGTACTTTCAGTACCTCCCAAGTAAGGGGCCAGTATGTCATTTAAATATGACCTGATCAACTGAAACGTTGCATATCATATCAGTGCAGATCAGATTTAAACTCTCCTATTTCCCAAGATCAAAAAAGTCTTGCTACTAGTGTTAGAACTTTAAAACATATTTTTCCCAAGGTGTGGCCCTTTCCTCTTAATAAGAAGAGTATTTCACATTGAATATGGCTCAAAACATGATTACTCTTACCATTGTTTAAAACACAGAGGTAATTAGATGCTGTACAAAAGTCTCCCTCTCCCCAAACACCCACCCAACCCACAAACAAACATAAATATTCTTTACAAAAAATAAATTCAAATTCCATCCATCATAAAACATTATTTTCTCTCCATCACAGACTCAGAATCTTCAATTTCATTTACAGATTGCTGTCTGTCTAAATCCCTTAAACAACTGATTATTGGTGTTTAGGGGTTTGGAACTAGCAGCACTTTTATTAGTGGCTGTTTTAGCAGGAAGTGGTATGATTGTTTCAACCAAAGCTTGTTTTTCTTCCCTCTGTTTAAAACCTCCACAACTTGGATGAACTCAGAAGGCCTTAAAATGTCTGTTAATCACAGTTAAGCTCTCTGATGAGAACATCCACAGTGAGGTACACAAACATGTCACTGGGCTTTAGGACAACATTATTAGTTTGTTGTATATTTCCACTAATTAATGTTAATCAGTTGTTAGAAATACAAAGTTGTAGCTGCAGAAGGGACAGGAATTATCTTTATTTTAAATGCACATCAAATCATCTTGTTGTCTTAATGCTCAAAGCAATTAGCAGCTGCATTATTTAACAATCTTCTCCAACTCTTCACAGTAACACCCCGTTATTCCTCATAGTATCACTCTGAACTTCTAGACTATTAACCTACTAGGAGATTGAAGGGATTAGTTGATAGGCTCTTATTTTTCCCATAGGCAAGATCCCACAAACACTAGTTATAATAAAATACATTCTTAGAAAAAAAAATTGTATGGTTCAACACTGAATTTCACGTAAAACTGTCGCTGTACATTTCTGTACATAATTGTCTCTAGGAGAGAAATAACCCTGAATCAAAATGTAAAAAAAATTTCTCTTTTCAGAAAACGAACCTGATTCTGCTGAAAAGGATGATCACGAGTACTGAATGCAGCAGTTACAACTGATCTCTATTTTTATATCTCTGTTTCGTTAATGCTGATATGTTATCCCCACAAGGCTGAGGTCAAGGTGCTCATACTATCCTGAGTCTTACGTGAGAGCTGTCAGCAGGTTCTATGGTAAACGGCTGAAATTTATTGAATATTTAGCACACTAAAGTGCCAAACTGTTCTTATGGTGTGAGATGTAAAAGGAAGAACTACTGCTAAAGTCCAAGATAGCTCTAATCTGTTTAATGCTAGGTTTTAAAGTAGATTACTCTCTCCTATTTCAATCATCACAAGACTTGTTCTAATCCTGTTCTGAGAAGCAGACAAGAGAATATCTTGTGGAGAATATCAGAAAGGTGTGCTTAACATTTCAGCGATACTATGGGATTAACACTGCTTTGCCTGGTGACACCATTTCATTTTAATACTTAAATGGGCTTGTGTTACATTATGAGCGCTTCAAAATATTTAAAATACAATTGATTCAGTCCAAATGTCGCAGTTATCGTAAACCAGGAAGAAAATCAAGTATGTGAAAAAATCTGTCAAATGAGGTAGTGATACAGGAGTGTTAGTTCAGATTTTATATGTCCTCAATTTCACTATCAGGGTTCTATTAGCACTTTCTACTTAGTTAATGGCTTTTTGTTTGGTTCGAGAAATGTAAAAATATTTTCTATATTAGAAAAAGAATTATATTTTGTGGTGTTGGATGAGCTTTAAAAACAAGTGTGTTGTAACGAAAAATACCTAAGACTATAAAAATTCATCTTACTTTACAAAGTATTAGAAAAGAAATGAAAAATATTGAAATTGGGCTTAATCTTGGTTGATCCCAAAAGTTCTGTATAATTGTTCAGCTGGACATGATGGGAAAAGAAAAAAGCCACAAACCATGACATTGTTTTCTCCTTAATTTGTCTTTTGACAACAAAATTCCAGGACATGAGAGATATAACCTGTTACTCCACAGACTTGTCATATGTACGAGGAATCCACTGTTTTCATCTGATCCAGCTTTATTATTTTGTGTACATATTTGTCTAATGTTTGTAGGATTGTCTATCGACTCCGTCTGATTCTTACTATAAGACTGTAGATGGAAGTTTGTTTCAGCAGTGGCACAGTTTTGGATTGGTCTCTACTTATGCGCCTGATGTCTCTGCTCTGTCCTTGAACCCCAAGATGGTCATGGCAGATGGCGGTTCGTACTGAGCCAGCCTCTGATGGAGGTTTCTTCCTGTTAAAAGGGAGTTGTTCCTCTCCACTGATGCTAAATACTTGTATGAGGGATTGCTGTGAAGTCAATGACAATGCAGGCGACTGTCTAATGTCGCTACATGTTGGTCAAGGAGGGGATAATGCTGCAAGTCATTCAGAATGTAACATGCTCAGCTAAATTGAGCTTTTGGCAGTAATTGGACAAATGGCTTTGCCAGAGTTGAGTCATATTCCAGTTTACATGTTACTCAGAAAAGCTAGGTGGGGACATATGCCCTTTCGCTCCAACATTCTTCCATTGCACTAGAGTCACACAGAGAGTAAACAAATGCTAAAGTCAGTGAAGCAGATGGAGTACAAGAAGTACATCAACTTGAGTAAAGAACAAATTCCCACTTTCATGGTGCCATTACTTCCTGAAGGGAGAGTTTCCAGGTTAACAAATGCGCGGCTACTCTTGACTGTCATTTACATGCAGAGAAATTTGATTTCGTGTTATCTGGGTACCTTAGTCTGATTTCTCCAACTCCACTTTGGTTAGACTTAAGTCTGACTAATGTGAGTAGATGTATTCCAAAAGTCCGACTTCAGTCAGACTAAGGCAAGAATTCAACTTTCTTTTGCTGCATGTAAACACGCTCCAAGACTAGATGCAATCTGCTGGGATTCCTAAAACTTTTAAAACTAATTGAAATGTATGTATGATTGAACTGAAATAACTTGTAAAAGTGCATTAAGCTGACAGCTGTTATCAATTGGTAATATATAAATAAACTGAACTGAATTTAAATTAATTGATGTGCTGTAAATTATAATTTACAAATACAGGTTTATCTCAAAATATTTGAATACTGGGAAAAAGTTACATATTACATTTAAACTAATTTATTTTACAGATTACACATAGGGCCTGACTTATCAATGGTTTCTGCTGGTTTAAACCATTGCAAACAGGCCATACATGATTTACTTACATGAGGCAGAGAACATACACATAAAAATATTACCTGTTTTTTCCCCGAAATATAAATCATAACTCCTTGCTCTGGTCTGTACCTGCTAAAGACACGCTGAGCACACAGTGAGTTATGGATCCTCCTTAGTTTCCCACGTAGTGGTTAATCTTCCTGGGTTTCTAATTAATAAAATGTAGTATCCATGTACAATACCACAATGACAAAATGGCTATGTATATGACATTTTGAAAACAAAATTCATACATTTAAGATTACACATTTTTAAGATCATACTTTCTTCTACAGCAACTTGACATTTAATAGAGGCCATGATAAATTGAGGTGCATTTCAACAACATTAGTAGAATATGGACATCTTAGCGACCTTGTTCTAGACATGCTACAGCTTTAATAAATCTGACTCTGGGTTACAATGCCGGCATGGAGCAGAGACCAGCACAAGAACACCTCACGCTTTACGTTTCTTACGGATAAAAGAGATATTTAATTTACAACATTCTAGTCTAAGATTAATTAACTCTGTAACAGCCATAGAATTGAGTCATTTCCCTCCTTTATTTAGCCAAAGATGCATTATGAATCCATACACATTGTTCCTCCTCTCTCTAGCCATGCTGCAGCTCATAGTGGCCGCAAACTCTTCATTTAAATACTGCTACATGCACCTTTTATGAATTGCTCACGCAATTTTAGTAGATCACCCACAGAGGAAGGACAACCCACAGGCGCAAAATGTTTGTGGAACAAGCAATATTGCAGTCATTATTAAGAATCTTGATAAATCAAGCCCATAGAGTGAAAGAGTAAAAGCCTTTTTTTCTATTAATTTTTACACCCAAAATTAAGGTTGTCATACAGCACCTTGCAAGCATGTTTATACCTCTTGAACTTGAACAGATTTTCTTCTAAGCAGACTTTCTTCCAAGTTTGTTTGAATTTGTTGTGAACTACTCAATTATCACATAAATCTACTAATTTACACAAATTGCCTTCAGGAGTCCCTAATTAGTTACCACAGTCCAGCTGTGTGTAACTGAATAATAGTCTAGCTACAGATGTTCTGGTTCTTCCCTCAGGGGGCTGTTGGAGAAAATTAGAGAAGAAACAGCATAATGAAGACCAAAGAATACTTAGTACAGAGGGGAATTTTGTGAATTTTAAAGCTGGTCTAGGTTCTAGAACAATGTCCCAGGCTTGGGACATAGCCCTGTTCAATCCATCATCTGAACGTAGAAAGAAGATAAACCAAAAGCAGACCAACTGAAACATGGATGTCCACCTAAAACAGGCTGGCCAAGGAGAATATTAACCAGAGAAGCAACCAAGAGGCCCGTGATAACTCTGGGGGAGCTGAAGCTGCCTGGTTGAAATATTCTGTCCAAAACAAAACTGTTTGACGTGCACTCTACCAAAATTACCACTACAAAAGAGTGTCCAAAAAACATCTATCGCTCAAAAACAAAGTTCAATCTATAGTTTCTTACAAGTCGAGTGCACAGCAATCATTTGGAAAAAAAAAGAGTTCCGATCAAATCACACCAACATTTTTGACCGACACTGCATGGCACCCTGAACACATCTTCCCAATGAAACATGGAGCCAATATCACTTTGTTGGGTTGCTTTTCTTCATCCTGATATATATATATTGATATATACACACAGGTTAATTTTGGGTACTCACTTTCTACATTTCAACTAATAGATCATAGCTGTTTGTTTGACATTATAAGTCTAGTTCTCTAAGGTTCAGTGGCTCAACCTAACATGTCTAATATATATATAAAGTATCCATGATGGTAGCCCTAGCATATGTTTTTGGAAAATCCAATGAATATTTTTTTGGTAAGTAAGACCCACAGAACAGCATTTTGCACAGGGCTACAACAGTGCTAGAAATTGGACTGATTTTCTATTCACATCATATTAGTTAATATGTTGCGATAATGAGCTGTGCATGCTTTCAGAACATTCAGCTAGGATCAGTAAACCATAGAGGTAACCTTCAGACCGAGGATTGTGCTTTAAGCTGGGATCACACTGTATGATTTTGGCTGTCCTAGACCTTTTATTCCATCATGAAAAAATCGTTATGAAAAACGGTGTGCGTTCATGTGATTCACAGTTCTGTGGCCATGCAGGGTAACATGCTCCTTATTTAGTGTTCATATGATTCATATGTTTCATATGTTCTACGACCCTGGTCTGCCATTGATCAGTGAATGTAGGCTTGTGATGTTGGCTTTTGGCGGATCCTGCTGGAGCGAGGTGTTGTGCAGTTTGACAGACTGAAATCTTGGGCTGTTCGGTGTGAGACACCTGTAGACCTCCGTGCAGCTCGCACAGTGTGGCATTAAGCAGTCTTTAAGACGGCCTAATAAGGCCATGTATGTAGTGGGGATTTCACCTGTTTTTAGACTTCCTGCAGACCTCATGCTGGCTGTAGAGTTCATTCCTTAGTTGTTGCTCAGAATTCTCCTTATATTATTGTCTGCATCAGATTTTCCTGATCAACTGATTATTTTGTATCATATCATTATATTACTTGAGTTCCACAGACCCATCTTAACCTTAACACAGTCACCCTGGGTGTGAGACTACTTATTCAGAGGTGGCAGTTTCCCAGACTTGTCCCAGTACCTTTGAGTTAACCATTAGGCTGAACAAAAATAGAGAACTCAGATTAAAAAGATGATCTGAAAGAGGCTAAATGTCTCAAGATGCTCAGCAATTTCAGCTGTATAAAAGTGAGACATTATGCAGTCTCCATGCTATGTAGTTAACAAAGTTAACTTAAGTTCAGGAGCAAGTCCACGCTTCAAACTCGCTTTGTTCGTCCTAATCAGCCCTAAACTTGCCGCACCTGCCATCTCTTTCTCTCTCTCTGGGTCCTGCCCACCCGCCCTCTCTTTCTCTCTCTCCGGGTCCTGCCGACCCGCCTTCTCTTTCTCTCTCTCCGGATCCTGCCGACCCGCCTTCTCTTTCTCTCTCTCCGTGTCCTGCCGACCCGCCCTCTCTTACTCTCTCTGGGTCCTGCCGACCCGTCCCTATTAACCCCTCCCCCTTTCTTTCGCAGCATCCACCATTCGCAGCATCCCGGTTCCGCTTTCGTTCACTCCTGTACCACTCTTCTAACATCTCTCTCTTCTAGGTCCTGTCTGGGGGGGTTCTGAGCAGTTTCGGAAAGACGATTTTCCTGAAGACTGCGCCCCCACACTGAGTCTTCCTCCAGGTCTCCGATGATATGTCTCCCCAGACCTTTTGATCCTCCACGCCTTCAATAAACTGTTCAAATTCAGAATTTGTAGGATTGTTCTTTGCTCGTGAATAGTTCATTCCATCCGTAGCGTGGTCCTGGCTAGTGAACTCTATGTTTAAACTGTTGAATAATAGCTGAATCCATAATTGACACACACTGAATGAAAATAAATGAACATCTTTTTTTCTCCAAAGTTAAAACAGATCAAGTTTCTCTTGTTTTAGGTTCCTTAGAATTACCACAATCCTAAGTTTGCAAATGCAAAAAGTTCATCTGTTCAAACAATTATATGCAAGTGTAGACATGACGGGACTTTTTGATCATGTTTGAAGGTTCTGAGTTGCAGAGATGAACATGTTCGGGTCCAAAATGTGGAAATCAACATCATAGTGAAAAAAACAAAAACAATTGCCTAATAATAATAAACAGATAATACTGAAGGAACATCTGAAGACATCAACCAACAACCAGGAAGTTAAAGCTGTGTCACATATATTTTTTTATTTTTGTTCCCCTATATGCCTTTTATTATACCTCTTCTGGAATTGCGCTGCTCCGTGTGGCTGCATTTTAGAGCTTTGGTTTTTGTACGTTGGTTCTTCTGTTTTCCGGAGGAAATTTGACAGTTTTCGACCTGCATGCTTTCTAGTTTTTAGTGCTGTGAAGTTTAAAGGATTTTTTGTTAATCTTTCCTATTTTGATTAAGGGAAATGGCTTGAAAGGAGGAGGGGTATAGCTCTGTTCATGTTTTTATTCTGGGTTGGGGGGTGGTGAGTGGGATGATTTTCATCTGTAAAGCACTTTGAAATGTTATTTTGAATGAAAAGCGCTATATAAATAAAGTTTGATTTGATTTTGCACATTTACTCTAAATACATAATGGGAAACTAGTGCACATTTAGTAGCGTAGTTGCCCTAACCGGGTTTGGGTACTGTTAGCTAACATAACAAGAACTTTAAAAGAAAATATTTAACTGCTTACCTGGCACTCCAATATCCTCCAATATGTTCCTCCAAAAAAGGTCTAATCTCTTCCTGTCTTTTGAAAAAGAAGAAGACGCTGGTTGGGGTCTCCCCCCAAAGTTCTGTTTTCGAACTTCGCCGAGCAGCTGCTCGGATGGTCCGTGAACGCGTCGAAGCAGCAGCTGCGTGGAAGTGCTGATGCCTGCTGCACCGATGCGTGCCACTTGCTGCATAGCAGCTTAAGTATCAGGAATGCAGTGTTATGTGTTTTACTGAGACATTGCTACAGGATAATATTGCCAAAGCCGACGTCTCTCTGCCAAGCCTCCTAAACATGCGAGCACAAATAGAACTCAAGAGAAGCAGAAAAAGAAATGTAGCTGAAATAGCAGAGATTGTCAAGAACAGATGGTCTCATCCAGGACATGTTACTGGGAAGTGTCATTTCTGTTGCCCAGATACTGAACTCTTGGCAGTACGTTTGCGCCCATATTATTTATCAAGAGAGTTCATCAGTGTTAATATGGCAACCATTTACATTCCACCTTCAGCAGTTTTCACCAAAAATGAATGAAGTGTCATCAGTTCCTTTGTCGCCAAGCTAGATACAACACCCCAATGTATTTCTAATGAATATTAAAAAGAGAGATTACACTTAACCTGTTTTCGCTTTGATTCATTGGCTGCCTATTAAATCAAGAATATAATTTAAGATCCTCCTTCTTACACATAAAACGATTAATAATAAAATCCATAATACACCAGATATTTGATTGTTTCATATGTTCCTAACAGAGCACTCACTTCAATTGCAGGTTTAACGGTATTTTCTAGGATTTCTAGAAGGAGGCAGGGAGGCAGATCTTATAGTTATCACACTCATCTCCTGTGGAACCAGCTTACATTTTAGTCGATGAGGCAGACACCATGCCTACTTTTAAGACCAGGCTTAAAACTGTCCTTTTTGTTTAAGCTTATAGTTAGAATGGCTTAGATTTTCCTGAGGTATTTCTTTAGTTACATTGGTATAGGTGTTGACTGTTGGAGGACAGACTGACAAATTTTCTTCACTCTTCTAATTTTCACTTCTATCGCTCTCCAGTTGTATTATATGCTGTTATTCCGACCATTAACTTTGTTCTTTCTCAGTGTTTTTCTCTCCATAGAAGCTACAACTGGTTAACTGGCATTCTGCTCAGCTCCAATGCCATGTTGGATGTGGAGCATTTAATCAGATGAGGCTCCCAGTGACAGAACATCCTCCATGTTCGGTTATAAACTTTTTACTTTCTTTGATATAGAAAGTATGCTTATATCCTTTCATTTGTTCTTTATGTGTCTCTGTCCTCTCGAACCTCCAGGTGGTCATGGTAGATGGCCACTCGTACTGAGCCAGGTTCTGTTGGAGGTATCTTTGTGTAGAAGGGGAGTCTTTCCACTGTCACTACATGGTCTCTCAGAATGAGGGATTGCTGAGTGATGTGAGTCTACATGAACAGAGCACAACCTCAAGTCATTGACCTGACGCAATCTGCTGAATGTTTGTATAATTGCACTAAAATTATTTTTTTTCTAAAGTGCCTTGCAATGACATCTGTTATGAGTCTGCGATATATAAATTAACTCAGTTGAATTGAATTACTTGTGAACTATGTCAGCAGCTTTAAAAGAGAAAACAAAATGCATTTGTTTTATGCAAATGTAAATGATTCATACATGTCCAAAGCAAGACCTCCTTTGGGACAATCACATCACAATCTTGTTTTTCCCTTCTCAGAATATAAATCACTTGTTCAGAGTGGACAAAAAACTGATAGAAAATGGTCTACGGAAGCTGAAGAAGCCATGCAGGGTTGTTTGGAGACCGCAAACTGGATGATTTTTTTTTCTACAAAGCACAAGGAGAAGACATCATTGCCATGACTGACTGAGATGGAAAACTGATCATTATTGAGGAGTATACAGAAACAACTTAAAGTGAAATCAGAGTAGGCCAGGAGTAATACAGGAAGAAGCTGAAAAGCAATCTACAATTGAACAATATGAGAGATTCCTGGTCAGGAATGAAGAAGGTTAAAGTCTTTAAGAATGAAAAAGATTGGATAGTTGGAAGCCTGGACATGGCCAATGAACTGAACACATTATTCAACAGGTTCAGTTCAGGAACAAGTTCAGCATACTTCTTCCCTGTCCTCAGCAAACAGACATTCCAGCCTCCTCTGACACAGCTTTCCTGTCAGACCTTGGATGTTTTATCTTTCACCTCGGTCATGGACTCTTCTGCTTCCACAATTAGGTCTTCAACCGCATCATGGGATACTGCTGCTCCCTTAGCCTCCCATTCCCACTTGTCTCTAAAAGTCAGGCAAAGAGGCAGGTGGAGAGACTGAACTGGAACAAGGCTGCAGGTCCAAATGATGTCAGCCCCAAAAACCTGTAGGCCTCTGCAGAGCAGGTCCATGGGTTTCTGCAGCACCTCTTCAACCTTAGCCTAACCCAGGAGAAGGTTCCAGTATTGTGGAGGACACCTTGCCTTATCATGTTATTTTATTTCTCAATTCAGCCTGAATTACTTTGCCAGAAACTCCTGAAGACACAGGTGGAGCCCTCAACAATCAACTGGATTTATGACTAACTGACAAACAGATTGCAGTTTTTGAGACTGAAGGATTGTGTGTCAAACCAGGTGGCCAGCAGCACAGGAGCATTACAGGGGACCATACTCTCACAATGTTTGCACTCTGTACACTTCAGACTTTCAGCACAAGTCAAATACCTGTCATATGCAGGAACACTCAAATGACTATGCGGTTTTCAGGTGTATCAGCGATGGAGAAGATGCTGAATACAGATAGCTGGTGGACTGTTCTTTGGCATATGGTGGAAACAATCATCTTTCCTTGATTGTGAACAAAACAAAGGAGATGATTGTAGATTTCAGAAGAAACAGGGAGAAGTAAAACCCTGTTTTATCATGGTAGAAGGAGTGGAGGTGGTTGAGGAGTATGAAAACAACAGAAATAACCCAAACAACAGACTGGACTGGAGACTGAACAGTGAAGCCGTCTACAAATCAGGACACCATGCCACAGATCTTCTAAAAGTCTGTTGTGGAGGGTATAGTCTCTTTGGCCACCATCTTTTGGGTAAGCAGCCTCAAGCTAGGGACTTAAAAATACTCAACAACCTGATAAAAAAGAATGGTACAGTTCAGTGGATGACTGTGGAACCTCCGGAGATGATGATACCATACCATACCAAATTTATTTATATAGCACTTTTTACACAACCATACGGTTGAACAAAGTGTATAAACAATGAAACAGTTATTTTAAAAAGTCCCAACAATGCTTAAGCAATAAATCAGGAAATAAAACAAATAGATCAATAAAAGAGCAAAATAAAACTAAAGGGGAAAGTGGAAAAACAGGCCCGGGGCTATGAATTAAAGGCCAAAGATTTTATTATTTTTTTTAAAGATTTGAATCGGGCTATGAAAGACGCCTGCCTGACTGTTAAAGGAAGCTTCCACAGATTTGGCTCGCAAAGCGAAAAAGCCCTTTCCCCATGCGATTTACAGCGAGCTGCATTAACTGTTAGTAATAATTTAACAGATGACCGGAATCTTCGGCGGGGTTGATAAACAGAGAGTAGGTAAGATAAGTGTGTGTGGGAGTGGGGGGATGGACAAGATCATGTAGAGCTTTGAAAACAAAAAAAGGGTAATTTCAATTGAATCCTAAGTTCAATAGGCAGCTAGTGGAGAGATTTAAAATCAGTGTCATGCCCTGTTGTTTGCACGAGTCAGAAATCTACTTGCTGCATTTTAGACCAATTGCATGCAGGCTAGGGTAGTTTTATTAACACCCGTCAGATGCAAAGGATTCTTCAAAAATGTTGGACAACCCTGAATGTCCTTCACATTAGATTATCCAACAAAAACAGAGTATCTTCAGTTAGATGCTTCTTTATTTTCGCTCCAACAGACTCCTACAGGACATCCCTCCTGCCCAAAGCCATACTGATCTACAACAACTCCTTGAAGAACAAATTAGGATGAACTAAAACAACACTTAATTTTCCTCTGTGATCAATAAAGTATTTTTGAATTGAACTAAACTGAATTGAATATCGTCTTTTCATATGTGGGCAATGACCCTAGGCATTCAGGCAAAGCAGTTACAAATTGGTTTGTGGACAACAGAGTCAAAGTTTTGGCATGGCCATTACAACATGCCAAATTCTAAACATGTAGAGAATGTTTTGGCAAATGTGAAAAAGTATGGGACTGAGTTCCATTAGTTCTGTCTTCAGGAATGGACCAGACTTCTAGCAAACTATAGTAAGACAAATGTCATCCAGTTCAAAGGCAATGCTACTACTACTGAGGAAATGTATCTAAACTTGTGATTTTGAAGTCATTAATAAATATATTTTAGATATTTTTGTTCTCTTGTTATGACAGAATTTAGCAAATGGAAATAATTTCGGTAATTATAAAATACCTTATAGAAATTTGGTCTGATTTCACTTCAGATAGTGAGAAAAAAAAGGTGGATGTATCTTTTTATTAGGTGTATGTAAACTTCTGATTTTAACTAGGTTTTTCACAGCATGAGCTGCAGAGGCTGGTAATTTATTCATTCTATGTGGGGGTGTGCAGTTATGAATTACTTATTACATACTACCAGCAGATTATAACCGGTCAAGTCAGAAGATTGGTATGTGAGGTCATATGGGGAAGCGTTGCAACAAGGTTCATCTCACAATTTCTGGCATGTAAAGAATAACTGGGGATCTAATTTAGCCCCATCCTTGCTTTAGATTTTAAGATAGGATTTTGAAATTGGCCATGAACTTATGGAAATGTATATCCACATTTTCTTTGTGTTTTTTTTTCGTCTAAAAGATTTATATAAAAAGCTTTTTATTACAGTTCACATGAAAGACAAATTGCTCATTAAAATCGGACCTGTGGAACATCTGTTGCTACTTCATCACACATTACCGATGAGATAAAAACTGAGGATGGAAAAGTTTATGGAAGAAAATCAATAATTAAAATATTCACATTAGTTTCTCCCATTATAAGTTGGTGTGGACAATTTTACATGTTTTCTGTTATGTAGGGTGTGTGTAATTGTGTACTTTTTGCCAACCATGATATGTCCATGTTAGTGCCTTCATAACCTTGTCTGAGCTTCAGGGATGTAAATCTCAATGCTGTCAGCACTCTCTGTCGCTGAGTTCTGGCGTACGGATGCTGCTCTCTTGGCAGCCATCAGGCGCTTTCTAGCCTCCTGCCGCTGCTTCTCTGAGCTCTCCAGTGAGCGGTCTCTGGCAAGTGGTGGGTGTTGGTGGGGAACCACCTTTTGTGGTTTTTTTGGCACAGGAGGTGGAAGTCGCCTTTCCTGGTGAAGGAAAATAGAAGTAAATAAGGAATGTGGGGCTTTTAGAATGAATATATGTATTGAGCTGGTATTCACATACGCATTTTAATTTATCTTTAATAATATGTTTAGCTTTAAAGTTAGGTTTTTGGATCTATTTTAAAATTCAACCCCACCCCCCCCGAATGAATTACAAAAGGGTAGTGTAGCTTAGCAAATAGTTTCCTTGAGTCTGTCAACATTTGAATGTAAATTAATTATTGTATTTATAAGAAAAGACATGCTTTGCTTGTTTCAGGGTACAAGATGTCACGTTGTGGATACAGTGACTCAACAATATGTATGCCTGCTCCATTTTATGTAGAAAATCTATGTAGATTGTGCCAACAATCTAATCTGATGCCAAAAATGTGTAAACTGCTTAAAACTTTTTCCCTTGATGGTGGTGCTACGTCTAAATATCTATCTTGGGGTATGTGACATTTACATGAAGCCTGTTGTGGTGGCAAATGATGACGTAATTATGATGCTAAAACCAGATACTGCAGAGTTTTTCCTTTGCGAATCAGATCCTTCAGTGGCTTTCACAGGTGTAACAAACCCCTGTTAAAATTCTACGTTTTAAGACCAGAGAAATCTAGGGGAAGTTGGGACATGTCAGAAGTATATCTTATAAAATCCAACTAAGAATCAAAGAACATCATCAATGGAGAATTTCAAAAACTAAGTGAAGGTGCCGTAAACCTGGTTGCATCATGATGTGGCTTTAGAGCTAGAATTAAAACACACACACTGAGAAATGAAAGTACAGAATTGTACTTAGGGGTACAATGTCTTGTCACTGGGGTGGTACTCTCAAAGGTAACTTATGTATCCTTAACTGTAGGTACTTATTTATAACTCTATAGTCTTTACATTTATTAGCGCTACCAGGACAGCCAATCATTATTGACTTGAAATGTCATCACGGATGACAGTGTAGTCAATAGTTACCCACAAATTTTTTTTTTTATTAGAATAAGTTCATCTTGCCCTAATCTTTTTTGCATTTTATCCAAATATTTATACTGACATAGCTAAATGTGTTTTGTCAAAATAAGTTCATTATTTTTAAAGCATAGAAAGACTCTTGTAACATTGTTTGCTTAAATTTTTTTGAAAATTAAGATTTTTTTTTTAAATAAAACTATGAAGGCCCATTTACATAAATCTATCTTAGCTAATGGATGTATGTTTTAGTAAAAAAAGATAGTTATCAGAAATGTTTCCCTATTCATGAAATGATACAAAAATGTAATTTTTTATACAAGTACCAGTATTTAACTTTCATAATGAAAAACATACAGATAGCTACCCAAAGGTCAAATAATTGTCCTTAGACTCTGTTCATTTTTTTTTTCCTTGAGGCACAATAATGTACCCCTTCTGTACCCCCACATCTGACAGTGCACCCAGCAGAGGGTACGTTCTGGTCACAGGAGGTTTTATCCATTTCTAAGACCACTGATAGTCTGATTAATGCTAGGCAGGCACCAGTAACTGAGTGGGAGGCTGTGATCATTGTGTCCTTGAGCAAAACACAAGTCACCCTCTTTGCCTATAGTCACAGGACCCAGTGGCACCAGTGTTCGTTCGCCTTGCTTCTCTCAGCATGTGACCCCCCAATCAGCTGACCAGCAAAATAAAAGAGAACTTTATTTTTGCTCAAATTAATACAAAACACAAGAACTAGAGAAATGTCAAAAAAATAAATAAAATATGGGTCTCAAGTCCAGGCCTTACCTCAAATTATACCTTTTAATGTTGGTTCTTCAAAACCTTTGTCTTGTAGTCATGTTTGATTGACTATGACCCAAGGAATAAGCTGAGTGTTAGCATAATTTGCATTTCTTTTTAAATAAGGGACTATAAGGTGGATGGTACATACAGTACTTGTTACTCAGATTATTGTTCTCCCTTGCTGTAAAGCACATCTCCTAGCCTTACTTTTGACAAGTGCATTACGAGTAACTATTAACTACGAGTAACTATGCTTAATCTTTTGAATACTGATTATTATAAAACATCAGTTTTTGAATATTTCAAATATCAGCTCCCAGATTCCTCATTACATCTGAGTGATTGCTCTCATTTTTTTAACACCATCAGATTCTTGCTGTTTTGAGCCCCAAACAAACATTTTGGCATACATAACTCCAAGCTCACAAAAAACATGGGACAAAAGAATATTTCTACATTTACACATTCATTATGTAAAAACAAAACTGCAATAAACATGATTACATTTTTGGAACAATGAAAATGATTTATTTAAAACCGTGATATAAGATTTTGTTATATAATATAATTTTAGCTATATAATTGGTTAAGAATGTTTTTCTACTTTTGATTTTCATGTGTTTTGAAACCAATAGTGTGCTTCACACTGAAGATATTTAAGAGGTGTAACGCTTTTAGTGACATACTCATCTGTTCACATATCTTGCCATTTGCAGAAGCAAGACACAAAAAATTAAGCCACAAATGTGAGATGGCTGCAGGTAGCAGAAGGAAGCATGAAGAAGTGGATGAAAAGACAGACATGATGAATCCATGGAGGCTCAGATTGGTCAAGGCCCTGTGGTGTTGTTGGTAATGCTGATTGATGTGTGGCTGTTTGCAAGCGCCTTCACTGTTAACATACAAAAGAAGGAAAAAAAAGAAAAAGCAGACAACGATGACAGCAAATAATACATTGGAAAACACAGTGTTTAGAAAGAGATACAGCAGATAAAGAATATCTGTACATGCATGAACGTAAAAACATGCATGATTAAAGTTATCCGATATTCCTATAAAAAATATCAAAACGCTCATCATGTGTTCTTAATCTATTTGACAAAGTGATGCACCCTAAATAATATTTTCAGTTATTGAAAAGTAATAATACATCCATGGAAAAACGAAATCTACATGTAGTAAGTTGTGAAGTTTTAAGACCAACAGAAATGACTAAGACATTTACAGCTGCTGAAGACAAAAAAGTTTCAATAAGGAGGTTTGAAGAGGAAAAATAACAATTTGACATCATGAAAGAAGGCCAGCAATCAGACTGATGCCCACAACATAGTGAATTTAGGCCTCAAAAATCAACTCAGTAGTCATTGGTCAGCAGGTCACACTATGGACAAATTATCCATCTCACACTGTCTTGCTAAGGCATATGTATATACATATATATATGTATATTGATGTGTGAGTGAGACATTAAGAGTTCTGACTCCCACAGATTGGTTAGACATCTGTATAAAAGACATCTGTCCACAGAGTCAATCAATCAAGCAGACTCCAAAGTCTCCAACATGGGAAAGCACAAAGAGCTGTCCCAGGAGGTCGGAGACAAAATTGGGCTAGAAAACCAAGAAGCTGAGAGAGAAGGTGACAATTGATGGTGGTGCAATTGTTCAAAAAAGGAAGGAGCACAAAATGACCATCAATCGACCTTGGTCTGGGGCTCCAAGAAAGATCTCACCTCGTGGGGTGTCAATGATTTTGAGAAAGGTGAAAATTTATCCTAGAACTACACAGGAGGAGATAGTAAATTACATCAAAGTAGCTGGGACCATAGTCACCAAGAAAACCATTGGAAACACATTACACTGCAATGATTAACATCCTGCAGAGCTTGCCAGGTCCCCCTGCTCAAGAAAGCACATGTGAAGGCCCATCTGAAGTTTGCCAATGAAAACCTGAATGATTCAGAAAGTGACTGGAAGAAAGTGCTGTGGTTAGATGAGACCAAACCTGAGTTCTTTTGCAGTAACTCAACTCACCTTGTTTGGAGGAATGCTTCCCCCAAAACATCGTCCCCACAGTCAAGCATGGAGGTGAAAACATTTTGCTTTGGGAGTGTTTTTCTGCTTTAGGTGCAGGACAACTTCACTGCATAAACGGAAAAATGGACAGAGCCATGTATCGTAAAATCCTGAGCTACAACTTCCTTTGTTCTGCCAGACCACTGAAAATGGGTCGTGGATGGGTGTTCCAGCAAGACAATGACCCAAAACATACAGCAAAGGCAACAAAGGGGTGGCAAAGAAATTTTTTTCAATTTTCATTTTTATGTGCCATCTGTCACAGTTAAAATAAACTTACCATTAAAATGATACTGTTCTAAGACTTTTCATTTATTTGTCCTTGTTCTTTCATTGTTTCCCCCACTGTATATATATATACGTATATATATATATGTATATCTCGGTCAGAGGGCTTTTGGGCTGTAAGACCACAATACTGACAATAGGGCCACCCAGTAGAACATGTGACATGCAGCATATTTATGAGGACACAAACTTAACATTGCAATTTTTACATGCCAAACTTTGAAAAAAGCTGACTCTAAAATTTAATTTAACGAAAGATGCTAACTGAGAAACTTGGGGAGCAAACTTTTTTTTCCATTGACTCTAGTGCGTGTTCATGCACATGAGTGGTTCCAGCTGTGACAGGAAACTTGTATCTTTATGCTAAGTTCAAAACAATTTCTATGTGGTCGTGCCGCAGCCTGTTACAGGTAGGAAGTTTCTGGGTGGGTTTGCAGGTACAAGACAAAAAAAGAAATACCGCAGCAGTTTACTGCATTGTGTCATTTTTAACTTTGCCCTCTGGCCTTTGTCCAGTTAAGTAAAGCTGGAGTAGCATCTCAGATGTTGTTCTTGATTTACCTCAGGATTTTCAACCCAAAAAAAAAATCATCACCAACTTCATGGTATACTGAGAGGGGCTTTTAATAGAAACCTAGACAGTTAAAACAGGGAGAGCTTTTTTTAAAAACTACATTAAAATGCAGCTGATGTGAGAAAAGTGAACACACAAGAACTGGACAGATGTTCATTTGAAAGTTTGATTGGAAATGTTAAAAAAATACATTATGAAAAAATGATCAGTCTATGATGTTATGATCCCTATTTTTAAATACTTTATTTGATTACAGAAATGAATGAAAACTAGTTCTTGTCAACACTGCAATCTTATCAAAAGCTTAATCAAAGCTGTTACTTTTCAATATTATGGATTATTTGTGAAAAACAAAATACTAATAATTAAGTCCATTGGAAAAGCATCAATTTTGCTCCCTTAAGAAGGTTTAGATAAAAAGGAAATGTGTTCTTTTTCTTTTATAGGTTTTGCAGTATGCTAGAAAAACCCTAACTTTTATGATATTTAATTTTAAAATGGAATATAAGAAAATATCTCTTTTCCACCATTTAAGATTAATGAGATTACCTTTCTATCGTGGGTGTCCAGCGGTCTCCAGTTGTTGGCCCTGAGCTGGTGAAGCTCATCAAACTTGAGGCTTATGTTCTCAATAGACAACTGAAGCATATCCCAAAAGCCTGCCAGATCCGAGGCTGCAGGGCGAGAATGGGTGCTGTGGTTCTATAAATGTGCAAAAAGAAAAAAAAGGGAGAAAAAACATCATTAATCTAAAGGGAATATACTTAAATTTTAATGGGCTCCTAGTACATGTCAAACATAACTGATGTATATCACATTCATTATTGGTTGTACTGATTATATTTGCATAGTACAGAGGACCAAATGACACAGCATTTAAAAGGGTATATATAGCCTACTGCAACAAAATATAAAAATTTAATAAATCAAAATGTATTATTATTATTATTATTATTATTATTATTATTATTATTATTATTATTATTATTATTATTACAGAAGCCATTGTCATGGATCCAAAGAGTCAAAAAGGAAAGTTGGAATTCAGAGCACTGATAACTGGGGGGTTCAAAGATGCAAGTTTTGAAATAAAAACAATGGTCTTGGTTTTTGCATACTTCAATAGCTGCCACTCACCAGGTTCTCTTCACAAAGCTCCCTGAACTGCTGGAACTTCTGGGAGATCAGAAGCTGTGCACTCCCTACAGCAGTCCTCATTTTTTCCAGTACTGAGGGCAAAAACTATCAGTTATTATAAAATAAATAAATAAAAAAGGCTGCAGAATAAGCACAAGGGTTCTAAGAAAATGTACACATTATTTTTCATCTTTGATATTATGTTCGACATTTACAGTCTACACACCTCTCTTGAAATGTCAGTTTTGTGAAGTAAAGGAAGAGCAATTATTTGGGAGTTTTTGTCAGAATTAATATGGCATATGTACTGTTCGAATCAAAAGCCAAATAAATAATTTGTTGGGGGAAGAAAAACTTGGCTGCAATATTCAGGCTGCATGAATGTTTACATCCTTGAACTAATTAGTTTTTTAACAACTTGATTCAATTCCTTCTTATTCAGTCTTTGGGACATTAATCTATAGCCTAGAGAGAATGTCTCTTTTTTTCTACTTTTTTTTGCAAAAGGAAGGTCAAAAAAATCTTAATGTTCTCAATGTATAGATGCATCATTCAGTAGAAGGGTAATAACAATGCCCAGCTTTATACATGTAGGACAAATGCAAACTCCGCCCACAGAATGTGAAGCCAACCAGGAAGTGCTAAAAAATGCAGTTCCTCCCTCATCCACTGGGGGCTGGCTCCAAAAAGGAGCAAATTCCCATTGACTCCCATGTTAAAAAGGCCAACTTTACAGCAAAAATAAACATGTTTACAGCCTGGTTCAAAAAAACATTTTAGGTCAGATAGTTCAGGTTTACCATTATGACAACTATGAAGGGGGTGAATTTTTTTCTAACTCCTCCCTTTATTTGTAATTGAATCTTGAAATTATGAATAATTAGGGTTGTGTCCTTTTGATTTGCAGGTCTGTCTAGGCTAACTCTGGTGGCTAATGGTGGCTAACTGTAGCTAATAGCTTGTACCGTAATCTGCTTTCTCCATCTTACTTGCTTGGGGAGCGCCTTCACAGCCTGGGACTAACATTAAGACTTCGGGCATTTCATGTATCTGAACTCCACTATCAGTTGCCTCTGCAGTTTTTATTTGGTTTTTGATGTTAATCTGCATTATTTAAACAAATATGCCTATGCTATGGTATTGATTACAGTAACAAACCATCCAAGAAGTCTCTGCTTGGGGGAGGCTGTATACGGGCTGAAGCTTTCCCAGCAGTGAGGGGAGATTTTCTGTCAGGTCGCCAATAAGAATGGAGCTGTGATCGGAGCTTTTAGGTCTTTCTACACGCGAGTTGGAGCAGGAGAGCAGCAAAGTCGGCAGGGGCCAAGAAGCCGCAGCGAGCCGCGGTGTCAGAGAGCGGGAGTCGGCTAGATCAGGCTGGAAGACTACAGAGTTGGACTCTAGACAGACTGGATGATCGCTGGTTAGATGAGCACTTGTGTGAGGAACACAGTTCAGGAGCTGGAGGCATGAACTAATGGATGTCTGAGAGAAATGTAGTGAGTCAAAAGTCTTTTAGCTTTTGAGAGGATCTGAGTTGTCAACAATGAATCTGCGCCTGCTTTATGCTGGAGGTTGTTTTTAAGGTAAGCCTGGCCATGTCCTCACCCTCCACCGATGGTAATGGAAATACAACTATTTTAGGGTGTAGTGACACCACCCATTCGGTTCTTGTTATGTCGATATGTGTTCCCCCCTCGAGATGTTTCTGGGTCTAAAGCGAACCTAGTGGAAAAACAGGGCAAGGGTCTCTCAAACGCGGTATTCTGGCTGAAAACGGCTGCGGCTACGTTAGCTTTACTTAGCTATGGACTAGCTTCTGACTAGAGCATGGATACCCGACCAGGGCCCAACGGGACCCGAACGGGCCGGGCTGGGTTGGGTCAGATATCTGGAAAGGATCCTCAGGTTTCGGGCACATCAGAGGATTGAGGGCGAAAACTTCCCCCTCCATCCAGGCTCTATAGAGCATTACCAGTATGCCATTTTTGGAAAAAAGCAGAGAGGAAATATTTATTTATTTTATTTCCTTTTTATTCATAAAAATAACAACATGTTCATTGATGCTGGCTGCAGGGCATGTTGTGCAAAAACAGTACAGACCAAAAGTTTGGACACACCTTCTTATTCAGTGTGTTTTCTTTATTTTCATAACTATTTACATTGTAGATTCTCACTGCAGGCATCAAAACTATGAATGAATACATATGGAATTATGTAGTACTTTTACAAACAATTGTGAAATAACCTGGCTTCCAAAGTCACTGGACCTGAACCCAATCGAGATGATTTTAGGTGAGCTGAACCGCAGATTGAAGGCAAAAGGGCCAACAAGTACTAAGCATCTCTGGGAACTCCTTCAAGGTTGTTGGAAAACCATTTCAGGTGAATACCTCTAGAAGCTCAAGAGAATGCAAAGCAGTAATCAGAGCAAATGGTGGCTACTTTGAGGAATCTAAAATATAACACATGTATTCAGTTATTTCACCCTTTTTGTTTAAGTACATACAGTATTTCCATACATCATGTTTTCATTCATAGTTTTGATGCCCTTAATTGAGAATCTACAATGTAGTCATGAAAATAAAGAAAACACTATGAATGAGAAGGTGTGTCCAAACTTTTGGTCTGTACTGTACGACTACCCTTTCAAAACTGACAGAAACATTTGAAAATTAAATTATTGTTGACATAAAAAATTAAGATAAGATCAAATATATTAAGATGATTAAAATTAAAGACAAGAATTCACTTGATTTATCCAGTCATAGCAGGGGAGATAATTTTTTTCCCCTGCTGCAGCAGCAGTTGTATCTTGTCCGCCCTCTCAGACCCACAGCTCTGCGTATTTTTTGGGGAAAAATTCCACCTCTCAGAAAATATTTTCAGGTGTACGAATCCATACCCTCAGTTTATTAAACCGTGCGCACCTGTGTCGGGCCTGGGTCGGACTCGGATTTAAATATCTTAAAGGAGACATATATTTTTCCACAATTTAAAATAGGTCGGAGTTCCAGAAAACATGTTTCTGAAGTTGTTTCCTGGAAATAACTTGTAGGAAACAATAGTTACCAACCTGTATTTCTCTCTGTTTCAGGACCTTGCAGACTGTGCTGTTTTCTGCTGATCATTACATATTAATGAGCTGCTGTTAACTTGGCCACGCCCAACGCTTCTACAATCTTTGCTCACGCCCACCACTCACATAATGACTGTTACCACTATGTGTGAAAGTTCTGGACATGGCTGCTGCAGTAGTTCAACCATACACACAAAAAAGGGAATTAAACCGTAAAAGGAAAAAAATGAGTTCAACCAAACATGTTTGAACCAGAATCTGCCCCTGTAGGAGGGGAGTCTCCTGCACAGCAAATTTAAAAGTGCCGATTTAACACTATCATAGTTGAAATCAGCACTAATGCAGAGTTTATATGGTGACCACTGTGGTCAACTCAGATACATAACTGAAGACATCATAACAAATTTTACACCATAAAGGTTGCAATTACTCTGTCAGTGTTAATAATAATAATACAGATGGGAGCACTGCTCTTCAGTGACCTGGATCTGTGGACATGTTGTACTGTAAACTACTGAATTTCCCCTCATGGGATCAATAAAGTAGTTTTGATTTAATTCAAAATTAACTTAAAATATTTTTTTTCTGATAATACCACTCCCCAATGTTTCTGAGTGAGAACCTGATACTCAGAGAATTCAGCAAAAATACTTCTGAATGGTTGTTGAAGAAATGACTTCAAGTTAAAAGAATAGATTTAACTGCTTACCTGGCACTCTGATATCTTCCTGAGACGCCGACTCTAAAGCCTTCCAGCTCCATCAGCTGACTCCAGCTCTCTATCACCGCAGAGACCCCGCTCTTTGAGCTCCGTGCGGTGGCAGGTCTTCAGCCTTCCCCGCCCTTACCTCCAGCATCTTACCATTAAAAATAAATCCAACCTATGCTACTCTTCTGCGGCAGATCTCACGTCTTCTGACCGGTTCTCAGCAGCTCAGTGTGCCGGCGCGTTTCCCTTCTACTCCGCGGTTGCATCTTCTCCTGTCCTCCCCGCTCTTACCGCCAGCATCTTACCATAAAAATAAATCCAACCCATGCCGCTCTTCTATCCTCTTCTACTGGGACCCGATAAAGTGTTTAGAGCTCTTTTGAGCAGCCAAAAACGGAGCATTTTGCGTGGAGCTGCAACATGGTGTTTTCTAATCTGAACAAGTGCTTTCCAATCGGAAACTGTTGTTTACTTCTGTTCCTGGTGGGTGGAGACAGCAATCACCTGGTGGGTGGAGGCAGCTCTGAGGAGGTGTGGATATTCAAATATTCCAGCTTTTGACGTAGAAAGCCGGACAGATTTTGAACAGCTCAATCAGAGATTGAATGCAGGATCAATTAAGAAAATCATATCTCACTCAAAACAGCATGGACGTTTTTTTCCCCCAAAATTTATATGCATGAATATGCACCAGAGACATACAATAACAACCCGAATCCCAGGAAAAGTGATTTTTTTCATAATATGTCTCCTTTAATGCCTGTCGGGTTTTTGGGTCGGTTTCAGTTACTGCTTTGTCTGATGCGAGCCGGGCTTGGACAGAAAAATGCGGCCCGATCCGCTCTCTACTTCTTACTAGCTTGAAGCTATATTGGCTTGGAGCGTCAACTCTTCGCCCCCAGCCTCACAGCACCACTCTCACCTCGACCTCCCATTTTTGAATTTTGCGAGCGTTACGAGGTGAGTGGACAAGGAGAGGTTGGCGGCGGTGGGACCCGCCCAGTTGGCTTCATTTTCTGCTCTTCAGAAACCGATGGGTGACGTCACCAGAGTGTTAGTCCATTGCATTTACAGTTAATGATGTAGGATGACAGAGTGGGAACAACCATAACTTATTAATGAGTATTTAATAAATCATGTTGGAGGACAGAGTGACCACTTTTCTTCACTCTTCTACTTTTCTCTTCTACTACTGTCTAGATGCATTTTTTTTTGCTGTTATTTTCAGCTGTTAACCTTCTCAGTGTTTTCCATAGAAGCTAAACCTGTTCTGGTATCCCGCTCAGCTACATTGTCCTGTTGGATGGGGAGCATCTATTCAGATGATGCTCCCAGTGACCAAACATCCTCCATGTCCTGTTGTCAACTTTTTAATTTCTTTAACATAGAAAGTACTCTTACATCAGTTCATTTCGTTCTTTTTGTGTCTCTTCTCTGTCTTCTGAAATCCCCAGACGGTTGTGTCAGATGACCGCTTGTACTGAGCTCGGTTCTGCTGGAGTTTTCTTCCTTTTAAAAGGGAGTTTGTCCTCTGCACTTTTGCTACATGCTTGCTCAGTATGAGGGATTGCTGAAGGATTGCTGTGGTTGGAGTCTGCATGTTCGGGCAAACCTCACATCAATGAATCAGCTCAATCTGCTTGGATTTCTTACATAAAAAAGCTTTTAACTGATTGGAATGTTTGCATAGTTGTATGAAATCACTTTTCTAGTAAAGTGCCTTGAGATGACTTCTGTTGAGGAATTGGCGTTTAATAAATATTTTGGATCCTGTTTAGTTGTACGGAGTCCTTTAACATTAAAATGCTATAAGGTTTGTGTAAAGTAAGAACCAACAACCAAGCAAAAGCTGCTGTCTTGACTTATCCGTTATGATCCATTGTGTCATGATTTTCACTGCACTAGTATGAAGGCATGGTACAACCCCACCAGCCCAATGTGAATCCAGCTTATGGTGGAAATGCTCTCCTGAATATGCCAGATTGTGAAATAGCTGACCTGATCGCACCAAGAACGGCTTTGATCAGTAGCAACAAGGCTACTGTCTTCCATTTTATTTTTACAGGATACATATCACAGTCAAGGTGAAAAAGCTTTGAATTAATTGATCATGGTCTAATTGTTTGACATTGTTTTTTTAAGAGGGGTGTGTAGACCTTTTATGGCTATTGTCTATGAACAGTACATGTATTTTCTTCATTTGTGTTGCATTTTTTCACTTCAAAAGATTGTTGTGTTCCCTTAAACCCTGCTACTCTAAGACAGAACTTTCAAATGGCTGAGGCCACATGTGTGGACTTTGCAATATGAGGTTTAAGTGCCTCATTGGAAAAAAAAAATTATTAGATTTTTAATTTTTAAAAGTGTTTTGCATCATTAATCTTAAAGTTTTTGTGAATTTGAGGTAAAAGATTTACAAACATAAAAAAAACCTACTGTCTTCAGGCAACTCATTCTCCCGCTGGTCAAGCTCCATTTGTCGACACCATCCCTCCATGCGGTCTGTCTCAGCCTGCAGAAGCTTCAGGAACCAGCGTCCATCTCTCTGACACACCGATCGTTGAACCACCTTACATCAGAATATTCACATGTGCACATACTGTCAAAACATTGAACATGTATTTGTGGATCCATCAAAACTACAATAAATCTCTGAATAAGGAAACATGGCTAGAATTAAAAAAAGATAACGCTGGTGGTTAATATTTCACTGATTGGAAAGCTAGATTTTTTCAGATAAGCTGAGTCTGATGTCTGAATACCAAGTACAAGCCCAATAGATTTACTTTCTCAAGCAGACTTTTACAGTTTTTGCTATAGCACTCCAATTGATATATATATAAATATATATATATGTGAAAAAGCTTTATTAAAGAGTGCTGTGGATTTAATTTCGTGAAGTTATGGACATGGAAACGAGAAAACAAGAGAAGAAAGAAAGAAAATGAACAAGAGAGACAGGCGATGTAGGAGTGTGAATTGACAATACAAGAGAGGAAACGGAACAAAGATAACACATAAAAAACATCCAAGTCCTCCACATCCGCTGACCGGCAGAGAGGTGAAAAAAACCAACAACCAATAGACCGAAGCAACATTAACAATACAAACTAAATAATATAAACTAAGAACTACACATTCACAACACACAAAAATGGGCATATAAATAAAATAATGTAGCCGAAAAGCTCTTGGCATTAATTATCTGTTAATGATAACCTCAGCCCAAGAATATGTCTTTAGATGCCAAATTCCCCACACCTATGAGTGTTTGAGAGCATTCAGGTGCATAAAAAGGTTTTCCCATGCAAGTGTTTGATAGCTGTTGTAAGGAGCCGTCAATCCTTATAGGAATCGACGCAGACATAAAGGTCAGGGATACATATGTCCAGAGGGCCCCAGAGCCCAGGAGCAACAGACTGATGACCCTAGCCCCAGACATCAAGAGCCACCAATGCACCAGTGGGCACCACTGGCAGGGAGTGATGGAGGGGAAATAGGTTTCCTCTCACTCATACGCCCCATACACACTCCATACTCTCAGGTCCAGACACCGATGGCCCAGCAGAGCAACCAGTCAATGCACCCGGGAGATGAACCCCCTACCCACTAGGATGTGGACAATTAGACCGGAAAAGCCCCCACAATCGCAAGACCAGCTCACCAGCACAAGTCCCCGACCCCGGCCATACACCACCATTTCTCACCTCGAGCCCTAGGTGTCTAGATGCAGTTAAGCAGCGGGCACTGCTACTGGAGCCAAAAAGTGTCCCCAGCTAAATTGTATGCAAAAATTTTGACCCAGACCACCCCCCTTCCCCATCCCAGAGGATGACATAAATCCAACCCGACAATCGGACTGCTATCAAAACACAAGACAGTAGAAACCCAGGTTGAGTCTAGGCCTTATAATATATCATTTAATATATCATTACTTAAGTATAAAGAATTTATTAAATATATCAAAAAAGAATGAGCTTAATGACCTCCCGGGTATGTCGCCATTCACTCTCTGGGAGGCAGGGAAACCTGTGATTATAGGTAAAATAGTCTTATTCTCATCAAATAAAAAGAAAATAAACATATTCAGGAATTAGAACAAACTATCCAATAATTAGAAACTTCCCTGATTGAGGAGAGCACAGATAAAATACATAAAGCAAAGCTAGAATTAAATGAAACAAACCCAGTTCTTAATTCAAAGAATCCGAATAGAAAACTTTGAATATAGTAATAAATCCGGTAGCTTTTTAGCTGCCCATCTTAATTTAAATTAAGAAAAAACTACTATATCTGCAATTAAAGACCAAACTGGCAATATAGTATATGATCCTGAAAACGTAAACAACATTTTAAAAGAATTTTACGAGGCTTTATACTCACCGGAGATACGCCCATCAGATAATGAATTCCTGGATAAAATAACTCTTCCTAAAACATTGGACAGTCAAACGATGGCCCTGGATTCACCACTAACAGCGGCTGAACTCCAGGAGGCCCTTCAAAATATGCCCAATAAAAAAGTTCCGGGCCCATATGGATTTCCATTAGAGTTCTATGAAGAATTCTGGAATATTCTGGCACCAACATTCTACAAAATGTTGCAGGAAAAAAAGGAAAATGACTTCTGCCAAATATGAACTCTGCCCACATCAATATTCTATTAAATCCAGGAAAAGACCCTATGTCTCCTACCAACTATCGTCCTATCTCTCTTATTAATGTTAATCTTAAAATAATCCGCAAAAGTTTTTGCAAGAAGGATAGAGAAAGTAACTCCTCTGATAATTCATCCTGATCAAACAGGTTTTATAAAAGGGAGGCTCTCCTCCACAAATTCATGTAGATTCATAAATTTAATATATTATTCTTACTGTAAAAAATCCAAACTAATATATTATCTTTAGATGCAGAAAAAGCACTTGATAGATTTAAGTGGGAATTTTTATTTCCAAACCTTACATCAATATGGCTTTGGAAATTATTTTAAAACCTGGATGAAAATATTATACAGTTCCCCAATGGCATGTATCATGACTAATTACCAAACATCATCTAGGTTTTACCTTCAGAGAGGTACCAGGTAGGGATGTTTGGTCTCTCCCTCTCTCTTTGCTCTCTTTATTTAGAGGGCCTGTATCATGCAAGATCGAGTTTTTGAAGTTTTCAACCATCTGGTAAAGCAATTTTCTCATAAAACCCCCAGCCGGAGTTGTTTTTGGCTTAATTCACGCATGTCTGAGTGATCCTCCGGAATTCTGCTCTCCGAGCTGCATCCCCTCCCTCTCCTAGAAAACGTCAGAATGTTCAACTAGTGACATCACTGGTTGAAAATGTAATACTAGCCTGCTGCACCGCCTGCTGCACCGCCCCTGCTAGAGTTCAAAACACACCCTCCTCCTTCTCATAGCTCATGGCTGCTTTGGTTTTTGGCAGCTTAAAACACTTTTTTTTTGCTGGATTTTTTCACTTTCTCTGTGAAAACGCCTGTTTGGCTGAATGGATGACATGATTTTATTCTATTCTATTCCTATTCTATTCTATACCTAAAGAACAGCAGCTGGCTCAAAGAACAAAGATGCCTGATGGACAGAGAAGTAAGTGGCTAAATGCTAATGCTAATGTGGGTTAGCCATTGCAGGAGGTGCGGTTATAGAGAAACGAGACATTTTATTTCTTGGTCCAACATTAACTATGGCATACCAGTTAAATTTTAGGACAATAATATGTATAATACTGTATAACACCAATGGTAACATTTTATCATATATATATATATCTATCCCAGACCTTGAAAGCTGTAAAAAGCATGATACAGCCCATTTAACCATTAGCAGAAGAAATCAGAAAAGATAATAATATCAAAGGTATAATGCAACAAAATAGAACAACAAAATCAGTCTATATGCAGATGAACTAACATAAACTAACAATATTAATATAACAATATCAGAGTCCGTTTGCTATACAACTACAGTCAGAAAATATGTATCTAGGCATCAATGTCTCACAAAGACTGTCAGATTTATCAAAGCTAAACTAATTCCCACTTTTTTAAAAAGTGGAAGATGATTTGGCTAGATGGAAATCCCTACCCATATCACTTAAGGGAAGAATAAGTGCAATAAAAATGTTGGTTTTGCCTAGAATCAATTATTTACCTCAATGATCAAAAGCAAACCATTGCCTGATTGGTCTAGATATCTGGACTCTTGTCTCTAAATTTCCTTGGAAAGATAAACCCCAAAGTATCAAGTTGAAAACACTGCAGAAGTCCAAAGATAAGGGAGGTCTAGACCTACATAACTTTTATCATTATTTCTTAGCCAACAGCCTCCAATAAATGTCAAGATAGTTAAAACATAGCTATCTTGATGAGTCCTGGATAGATGTAGAGCAGACAGTAAATATCTTAAAATAAAGATTTCTTCTAAAGCTCTAGATCGGACAATGACAAGACACTGACGATACCAGACTGCAGTTTTGCCAATATTTTCCACACATGCACATCATCACATGATCTAAAGATTAAATATTCTAGTGGTTATGCTTGGCCGAAAGAAAACTTCCCAAAAGACCAGGGATAGTTAAATGTTTAAAAAACTCCTGTTGTACAGATGTCCGCTGAGGGAGGAAGTTAATATAAATATTGCTGAACGGCTCAGACTGGCTCCAAAAATTCTCAGCGTGAGTAACAAAACATAACATTTGCTAAAAATAAGGTCCAGGTTGAAAAAAAAAAAACTTTTCCTTTAATGTAGAAAAAAGTTAGGACACCCTACCCCCTAATAACTAGTGTTGCCTCCTTTGGCGAGAAGCCTTTTGTAGCCTTTTACCAGTCTCTGACATAGATCAGAAGAAACTTTGCCCCACTCCTCAGTGCAGAATTATTTCACCTGTGAGATTGTTGAGGGTTTACTGGCATGTACGGCCCGTTTTAAGTCACCCCACAGCATCTCAATGGGACTAAGATCAGGGATTTCCAGGACTCTCCACTTCTTAGTTTTTATTCAGTCTTTGGTGGATTTGCAGGTATGCTTATGGTCATTTATCATGTTGTAGTGTCCAATTCCACTTCAGCTTTCATTTTTTAACAGATGGTTTCACATGTTTTTCAAGAACCCTCTGTTACACAGTAGAATGCATGATGGATTCTATGATGGTGAGCTGGCCAGGTCCTGATGAAGTAATGCCCAAACTACGATACTGTCACCTCCATTGTTAACAGTTGGTATGAGGTTCTTTTCTTGGAAGGCTGTTTGGTTTACGCCAAACATGTCTACTTTTCTGGTGTCAAAATAATTCAGTTTTAGACTCATATCCAAAGAACATTATTCTATAAGTCTAGGTCTTTGTCTATGTTCGCTCTGGCAAACTTCAGTCTGACGTTGATGTTTTTCTTAGAAAGCAAGTGTCCCTGCACACTTCCCATGTAAGTCAAACTTGTGCAGTCTCTTTCTGATAGTAGAGTCATGCACTTTCAAATCAAAAGTAGCCAGAGCCTGCTTTAGTCCCCTTAATGACATTTTAGGATTTTGGATGACCTCTGAGCATCTTGCGGTCTGCTCTGGAGGTGAATTTGCTTGGACGGCCAGACCTGGGCAGTTGTTTTGAATGTCCTCCACTTGTAAACAATTTTGAAGTTGGTGAAATGGCTAATGTCAAATTCTTTTGGGATCTTTTTAAATCCCTTACCAGACTCATAAGCTGCCACAATCTTCTTTCTGAGGGCATCAGACAGCTCTGTAGATCTCACCATGGTGCTCACTTCAACAATTCAACAATCAGGAGCGCACCAAAATAAATCTGAGGTTTAAATAGGGCATAGCAATTTTAAATAGCTGGTTAACGATGTGCTGATCATGTGCACCTGACGTAATACCCCTGTGTTTAATCCCTCAGTATCATCAACATTGGTATTAAATATCCACATGGGCAAATATATTTTCAAATATACAGGCTTTCTTAGGGTGTCCTTATTTTCTCACATGACTGTATTACAGTTTATTAGATGAGAGTTTTATCTGATTGACAGCTGCAGCTAATGCTGCTGCTGGTGTCCTCCCTAGAACCAGGAAAGTACAGCACATCACTCCAGTTCTAAAGACTTTACTCTGGCTATCTGTAGCTCAGAGAATAGACTTGAAACATACTTTTACAAATTTATAGATAGATAGTTTATAGTTTTCCAGCAAACAATCCTGTATTTTACTCACTAAGGTGAAGCACAGACCAGCATTAACTGACATTAAGTTTTCATTTCATGGATTCATGGACAGCATACATAAAGAAAGCCGAATAACCTATTATATAAGACCATTATGGTCTATATATAGACCATTGAACTAAAAATGAAGATTAAAGTGGACAGAAAGTTGAATATAATATTATTGCTTTAAAATTTTTAAAATTGTTTGTTTTGCATTTTTATATCATCTAAATCTATTTAAAAAATAGTATACATTAGCTTATTTAAACATACACTGTATAGGTAAGGTTCTTTAATAATTATTTTGTGTATTTTTTCTTTACCTATTTATGCTACATGGTAAGGTAGTTCAGGGTAGAAACTATAGGTTTGAGAGAAACCGTAGAACAGTGGATCAATAGGAAAACATTTCTGCAGCAGTTAGAATAAAGTTTAATTTATGAGGAATCGGGCAACCAATAAGAGTAAAGAGATACTTCACATAATATTTCAGAGTAGAATTGGAACTGATCAAAGCAGCTTGATTTGATAGCGTTATATCATGTGTGGTTTCTGTACTCCATGTAGTGTTGAGAAAACAGTAGAACACATTTTTATGGGATGTAGAAAATGTGTGAATCAAAGGAGGAGATGATGGAATTGTAGAAGCTTAAGGATATATCATTTCAGGTCCATGAAGCTGACGGGAAATATATGTTTTGTGTTTTGAATAATACTGGCCTTATTAAAAAACAACTAATGTCGTCTGCCATAAAAAATGCTGAAGATTTTGGTTCACACTATTTAACAAGGAAACAATCAAAACTGTTAAATACATTAGCGCAACTAAATTAGCAAACTCTTATTTGCAAACTATCATTACCGATCCTTAAAATGAGTCATGCTCTGGTTGACTGAGTGGAAAGAGAATTCCAGACAAAGCTGGGTTTAATATTCAGCTTCCCCAACCATCCAACCACTACATCCCATGTAAGTTCTGCCTGAAGTTTGTCCGATAGTGAAAGGAAGGCAGCAAGTTGAGCCTCACTAATTAAAAAAAAATAGAATTTTACCTTTTTTTTAAATCAGGGATTTTTTTTTCATAGAAGAGAGAAAGAGGAAGATGTTGAATAACCTCATCAGGAAGACCAACTGTGTTATAAGATGCACCCTAGAACCAGTGCAGGTGGTAGGAGACAGAAGAACTCTGGCTAAAATAACATCACTGTTGGACAGATTCTCCCATCCCATGCATGAAGATGTTATAGAACTGCAGAGCTGTTAGACTATACAACCAAAAACGCTCCCAACAACCATAAATGTTACATTACCCCTGTAAATTGCTCTCATTCACCAATTAACATATCTGCTTGTGTAATTTGCACATTATTTGTATTTTTTATCAGTTTATATATGCTAACTTTTGGAAATACTACCTTTTAATGCACCAGTACGATGCAAATTCTGTGCATATTTCTACATATTTGTTATTATTCCAACATCTTTAAGTATCCTGCTCTGTTACACATTACACCTTATTTTTACGAGTATTTTTAGCTTTAATCACTGTTCTGTTCTTGCTTTGCTGCTGTTACAACCAAATGTCCCCCTTGTGGGACTATTCTATTCTATTCTATTCTATTCTATTCCATTTGAAATTAAAATAATTATGTTAAATGCATTCCAAAAAACCCTAAGATTTAGTTTCAACTGATTAAAAAGAGAAACAACTCTTCTTTAATAACACGATTTTTTTTTTAAGACAAATCCTCTCTGCTGATAAATGGGAGGGGCTACTATCGCGATCCCACAGCCTTCTGACTACTTCTGTGATGAATGTCTAATGTTTTCTCTTTGGGAAGGTGTGTTGAAAAGCAATTTCATAGTACAACTGGTTACAATACAATAAAGCATTCATTCCCTCATTCATTAATTCATCCATCCATTCATTCATTCAACAAACATACTATTAAAACATTAACGATAAATTGGTACAAAAGGCAAGGCAATTTTATTTGTATAGAACACTTTCAACAACAGGGTAATTGAAGGTGCTTAACATGACATGTACAAACAACACTAAAGCATAAAACTCACAAAGAACACATAGCAATAACAAAGAAGAAGAAACAAAAACAGCTCTAAGAATAAATGGACACACAACAGCAATAAGGATACATTAAATCATTACTCACAGGCAGCTATAAACATCTGGGTTTGTAGCCTTGATTTAAAAGAACTCAGTGTTTCACCAGCTTTACGGTCTTCTGGGAGTTTGTTCCAGATGCCTAGTTCTAATTTTAGGGATGCCAAGTAGACTGGAATTAGAGGATCTGAGTGTTATGAGGGGTTAGTATAGTGACAGCAGATCTTTTGTATGTAAACCATTCAATGATTTAATTTTAAGTCTATTCTCTGAGCTACAACAAGACAGTGTCAGGAATTAAGAACTGGGGTGATGTGCTCTACTTTCCTGGTTCTAATGTGGAAATGAGCAGCAGAATTCTGGATCAGCTGCATCGTGTGATTAACTTTTCAGGCAGACCTGTGGGGATGCTGTTGCAGTAATTGATCCGAGTAAAGATGAATGGATGGATTATTTTCCTGAGGTCCTGTTGTGGAATAAGTCACTGAATCCTACAAATGTTCTCCAGGTGACAGAAGTCTCATCTTGTTATTGCTTTGTTATTGAAGAGAGAACAGAACCATGAAGAGTTCTCCACCGGAGCTCCACTACAAGCTCTCATGCCAAAAAGTCTAACCCCCCAGACCGTAGGCATTCTCCCACTAAGGTTCTTAAAGCTGCTGTCGAGAGAATTGGAGAGGGAGATATTTTTTTTTAAATCCAACATAATAAAGGCCCCTCCCAAATATCCCCCCTTCCCAATCCCTCTAGCCTCACTCAACAATTGTGCATGCACATTACTTGTGGTGTCACCGCGGGTTAAAGAGGAAAGCAGGCAGCAGTAGCAAGCATTGTCAAGTGTCACCCGATTGTATTTTGTTATGGACATTTCAGAGGTGATAGAGCTCTCCATAAGTGACCCTTTCTTTTAATATGTCAACTGTGAAACAGAAACGGCTTGTGTGCGCTGCCCTATCATCACAATTTTGCGAGATTGTACATGCAAGTTGATTTGCAGCCGACAAGGTTGAAACTTATAATAATATAATAATTTGGCAGTCACAGGAAATGCATAGGGGTCTAGGGGAAGGCGGGACTTAGGAAAAATAACAAACGTGGCAGGGCACCAGCATTTTATCATAGTATTGTACCCCAATATAATTTTAAAGATGTATAAAACTTTAATGGATAAATATATACTCCAGCTTTAATTACACTGAACAAAAATATAAACAGAACACTTGTTTTTCCACAAATTTTTCATGAGCTGAACTCAAAGATCTGAAAAATTTTCTATATACACAAAAGACCCATTACTTTTGAATATTGTTCAAAACTCTGTTTAATTTTTTGTTAGGCCTTATTGACACAGCAAATCTGCTAATCACTACTGGTACATAGTGATAAAAAGGAGTGTCAACAAGCTGGCGGAATACTCAACTCCATGTTCAATATGAGACCTACAAAGAAAGGCTGAACAGATATCACCTAAAAAAGATGCAAGGGAATTGTCGTTTTCCAAAATACTTAACAGAAACACTAATAATGCGCTGATTTTATTTGAAACAGCTGAGAGACTAAATAATCCTCCAGTGACAGTAGCCCCTAAGCTAAATTTCACTAGGGCTTGCAATTAAATTTTCATATTTTTTACTGAAAAGATTGAATTAGAGGGTCAATCTCTACAGCAGCACCAATTAAAAAAATCTAAGCGAATCACACATTGAAATCATTAACCAATTAAGCTCCTCTTGCTGCATCGAAATCTACCCACAAATGCTCTAAAAAAGTTTCCCATGTCACTAAATCAGATATGATTGAAGTAGTTCATCTTGATCTTGAAAAACTGAGTTTTCTTTAAAATCAGTCACTGTGTGTTCTGAAAGCATGCTGCATTTGAACATTTTATACAAACTCCAATCCGTGAATCAGTTACAGCTGAAAACGGCTGAGTTTGAAAAAGCCCAACAACCACATGTTATTATGCTAACTTTGCATTCATGGCCTTGCTTACCTAGCTTTGGACCGCCCATTGGAATGTTCTTTTTGGCAAGGTTAAAGCCGAGTCTCTTCCAGCTGCAAGAGGCTACAGACCTTACAGTACTTGATGCAGACTTCAACAGCTCTACTAGGTTGAACTTAAAAGAAGGATCTGTACCGTCACAATGGTGGAACACCAGCTCCCAGGCAGTAAGTAGTGTTTTACTTTTCACCCAGTGTTTTACTTTTCCAGTATTGTGTTAAAACGCGCCACGACAATGAAATGTGCTACTTCGGCTAACAGCTAATATCTGTGACCACATCCACCCAGGGATGGTTTTTTTTTTTACTATCCTCAAATATAACCTACGCTTCAAACCACGAATCATAATATCAGCAACTGAATCCGCCACTGGTTAAATCTCCCGGTCCTACATAGCCGCCGTGAGTTCTCTCCACTCGTCAGCGAGGACCATTTTTGTCTGATGTTACTGATTTTAGTAAACAGAGCCAGTGCAAGAAAAATGTTGCAGTTAGCCAATCAGGGACATAAACTTGCATATCATTACTCTTACTGAGCAAGCCCCCCACATCTTGTTGAGTCTCCATGCCCACTCCATGAACTGGCATAAATTGAGATAGACTGGGATTTTTATATATTTTATTTTTTTACAGAAACGGACTCAGACGGCAATCTTTCATACCAGAGAACACTGAAAAATTAATAAAATCACCAGTGAAGGAGAACTTTAACACACATCGACAAGGGCATCGAGACTGCCCTTGTCAAAGTTTTTAATGATATCGCATAAATACAGAATGTGGTAGAATAACCGTGCTGGTTCTGTTAGACCTCAGTGCAACATTTGACACTGTTGATCATAAAATACAAATGGAACGATTGGAGAGCTGGGTCGGACTCTCTGTTACAGTACTGTCCTGGTTTGAGTCTTACCTCTTTTTGTCGATAGGCAATTTTTCATCAGAACAAACAGAAATCACATGTGGTGTTCCCCAGGGCTCCATCATTGGGCCTCTTCTATTCAATATGTACATGCCCCTGTTAACCCAGATTTTAAAAACTAATAACATTAGTTACATTACTATGCACATGACACCAGCTTCACAAAACAATGTCACCAGGTAACTTTGAACCCATCCAAACCATAAGTTAATGCACTGAGTAAATCAATAGCTGGATGTCCAATAATTTTTTTTTAATAGAAATAAAACTGAAGTAACAATTTTGGACTTAAAGATAAATGATTAAGAGTGAACACTCCGCTTCAGTTAATACAGCTAGAATTAACTGGCCCCGAATCTAGTCATAATTATTGACTCAGACCTGAACCTCCAGGGTCAAATAAAACAATAACAAGGTCAGCGTTCTATCACTTGAAGAATATTTCTAGTATTAAAGGACTACTGTCACGAGACCCTAAAAAACTATTTAATTTGTTTATCTTTAGTGGGCTTGATTATTGGAATAGCGTCCATACAAGTCTGCCTAAAGAGTCAATCAGACAGCTGCAGCTGATCCTGAACGCTGCTGCTCACTCTCTCACTAGAATCAGGAACAATGAAAGCATTTTCCCATTTCTAAAGTCATTAGACTGGCTCCCTGTAGCTCAGAGAACAGGCCTCAAAACACTCCAACAAGTTTATAAATCATTGAATGGATTTGCTCCAAAATATTTTGAAGACCTGTTGTCTCCGTACCAACCACCCAGACCACTCAAGTCCTCCAACTCTAGCCTACTAATTATCCCGAGACTTACTGTAAAACCAAACATGGAGAAGTAGCTTTCAGTTTCTATGCTCCCCTTATCTGGAACAAACTTCTGCATGACTGCAAAGCTGCTGATACACTGCGCTGCTTTAAATCAAAACTTAAAACTCATCTGTTTAGAGCTGCCTTTGCGTAAACGATTAAGATTCATTGTGTATCATATTAGATTAGGCTCTTTAAGGCAACACAATTTCATTTGTAAAGCATGCTTTCACCACAAGATAACTCAAGGTGCTTTATATGATTCAGTGGTAAAGAAACCAAACATTTGATAACAGCATAGAAAGTAAAAACAGCTAAACTTAAAAGTATGAAAATGAAAATAGATAAAACACGAGAATCAATAAAAGGAAACATTTAGCATATGATTAAAAACAACAATTTAGGAACAGCATAAAAATAACATTTATGTAAAAAATCTATATTAGAACATTACTCAAAAGCATATCCAAACAGAAGAGTTTCAATCTTTTATTTGAAACAACCTAGCGATTCTGCAACTTTGCAGTCGTCTGGAAGTTTGTTCCAGATTTGTGGCGCATCGAAGCTGAAAGCTGCTTCTCCATGTTTGGTTCTAATTATAGGAATTAAAAAAAAAACTAGAGTTGGAGGACCTGAGTGGTCGGCTGGGTTGGTATAGTGACAACAGGTCTTAAGCATACTTTGGTGCTAAACTATTTATTGATTTATAAACTAGTAGGAGTATTTTAAAGTCTATTCTCTGAACTACAGGTAATTGAAAACCAGAGTAGATTATTTTAGATTCAAGTTTATTGTCATTGAACCAACATTACATTTACAGTAAAAACAGTCCAATATGGGCTACTGAGAGGCATGCAGCCAGTAAAGGCGTTCCCTTACCCTACCCCTAACCCATATATTGTGTGTGCTTGACACTTAATTGCTGGTTTTGCCTATCTCTTATGTTGTATTTTAGTTGAAAGTCTGCTATACAAATAAAACTGCCTTGCCTTGTCGTGGTCAACAATCGGTACTGTAAATGTACTATATATATATAATATTTATAAATATATATAAATTTGACATTGACACTAAAAACAGAGCAAGATCCAACATCTGCTCAACCAGATGCCTCAACGCAAAGCTTATCATGTCCAAACTTCTTTACAAAATGTAACCTTTCTGATGACTAGAATGACCAGGCCAGGCCTGGGCTCACTTCTTCTGTAGCAAAAACAAAACAGACTGTGCCACTGCACAAATATTTCAAGTTATTTTATTTAATATTTTTGTGTGAATTGATTAACTAAATTCTAGAGGCACAAGTGGCATACAGACAGTCAAAGATAAGATGGGTGCGAGAGAGTCAAGGTAGCCCAGATGGGCTTCTGTGTGGGACTGGCCATAACGTTGGACGCCAGCTGTCATAGGAAACAATGTGTTCCTTTTATAGACAAGGATGAGGTTGAAGTCTGGATAGGATTTTCTTATATTTTCTTACATTTACATTTTCTTATTTTGTTATATCTTATTGCAACTAGTGTGGCACAGAAGCCTATCTGGGCTACCTCAGCTGTCTTGTACCCGTCTCATCTCTGACTCTCTGTAAACCTCTTCTGCCTCTACTCCTCACGAGGATAATTCAAAAGACTTCTCACTACATTTGGTGGTAAAGAGGTGAAAGGCCTCCTCACAGACTTGTAATGATATTTTACTATGCAATATTCCATAGATGCATTTACTAATACGTAATTAATCAATTGATAAAAATAATTTAGAAATATTTCTGTATAAGCCAACCAGTGAAACTGAAAACTTTAAAAGTTAACCATCTCTGCTGGGAACTCTGGCAAAAAAATACGTCAGCGGTTACAAATATCCGCACCAATACCAAAAGTGAGACGCTACTATATTGTTTAGCACCAACACTACCTTTTTCCTGAAACATGAGGTGGGAATTAGAAAATCTGAGGATCTCCATTTTGACCATTTGTTTTTGTTTTTTCCATGACATTTACCCAATTAATGATATATATCTTCATCTTGCAGAGAGCTATCCAGATATTTCAACCCATCTTCCATTTTAAATACTGAGGGAGGATGGGGAAACACTTTACCCCCAACATCAGTTAAAATATCACTTTGATTCATGTCACTTTGATTATTTGATAGCTACATCTTCTACATATGCTGATCAAACATGCCATTATATTGTCATTAAAAGTGGGTAACACCAAAAAATATATGCTTGAACTAATTTTACAAAAGTAAGGTTTCAGGTTAAGTATTTAGAGAATTCCTGACAGAACTTCGACCAGTCTGACACATCTACACACCTCAAAGGGTTTGATTTATTGTTTCCTGTCATAGAATCTAAATTTGGCATGCCATTCAATTTAATTCAGTTTATTTATATAGTGTCAATTCACAACAGATTTCATCTCAAGGCACTTTATAAGAAAATTAGGTTCAATGCGATCATACAAACATTCAAATCAGTCATAAAAGCTTTCTACTTAAGGGATCCCAGCAGATTGCATCAAGTCATTGTAGTGAGGTTGGGGCCCTTTGATGCAGACTTTCAAACCACAGCAATCCTTTCAGCAATCCCTCACCGTGAGCAAGCATATAGCAACAGTGCAGAGGAAAAACTCCCCTTTAACAGGAAGAAACCTCCAGCAGAACCCAGCTCAATACGAGAGGCCATCTGTCACGACCGTCTGGGGGTTTGAGAAGACAGAGCAGAGACACTGTTTAGATTTAACACCTTCCTAGAGGGGGGGCATCGACTGCTGCTAACTAACAGCATAACATTCTCCTTCCATTGATGAGACACTTGGCCTTTACTTACAGTGCTTAACCCTGTATCTCTCCTTGACATTTTTACATATTTTATTTTACTGTGACCAACAGTCGGTGTTTCTCTGTGTCCTAGATAAAGCCATTAATTTTCTTAAATGAGAAAGTATACCTGGCTCAAGGCCTCTGTGTTTATTTTATCTTTGTGTGTGTGTGTGTGTGTGTGTACGCTCTGTCATATTAAACATTCAGTGAGTCAGGGATGATGGCTGCTCAGAGTGAGCCAGGTTTTGGTTCTGCTGGAGGTTTTTCTTCCTGTTAAATGGTAGTTTCCCTTTCCGATGCCAATGCATGCAGGCTCAGTATGAGGGATTACCACAAAATTAATGTGTCAATGTAAAGGATTGTCCTCCGTCGCTACACGTCCAGAGGGAATGCTGCAAGTGAGTGACTCAATGCAATCTGCTGGCTGATATATAGCTGAGTGCTGATAGAAAACTTTTTAAATTAATTTTAATAATATACTGAGCCTGATACATTACTTGAAAAGTAGGATAATCTATTAGAGAAAGTTGACATTTTTCTGAAATGCTTATCCTCAAGGTGAGTGTGTGTGTTGGGGCGGGATGGGGTGTGTGTGTGTGTGGGGGGGGGGGGGGTTCTGGTGCCTATCTACATCTGTCAATAGGCGGGGTACATCCTGGACAGCTCGCCGTACCATCGCAGGGATTGGTAGTATATAGATAAACTGAACTGAAAAACAGTAAAATCATTAAGCTGAAAAGTTATTTTATCAAACGTTCCACTCAAAAACAAGGCAAAATGAGCGGAATGATGAGCATACTGTACTTACTTCCAGAATAGTAGAGCTGTTGAAGTCTGCATCAAGCGGGTCATCGTTAACAGTATCTATCCAGGGGTCTGGTGGGGGGAGGATGGATGGGTCAAAACCAACGTCATCATAGTCATCTGAAGCACAGGCGTGGTAATGGTTCCCTGAGCCTTGAATGCTGACGGTGGATGTGGCCGCATCACGGGAATATTTCCGAGACATGCCACAGGATGACAAGCGTCCTCTGTGAGGATGTGGAGAATCAAGTGGAGTGTCCAAGAGGTCTGGCAGGTCTAGATCTGCCTGGAAGATGAAACAAAGAGTAATCAAGAATTAACAGAAAACTTTGTTTTGTGAAATGTTCTGTTTTGTAAGCCTTCATTAATACAGCATACTTTTCACAGCATACTGTAGTTTACACAGAGATTTTACAAATAGTTTCTCATTCCCTTATATAGTATGATTTGATTTTCTTGATGTTCTGTATGTTAACCAAGAAAGCTTTGCAAAACCTTCCTAATTTATTGAACAATTCATTGCGCTACCTGAATGGGTTCCTTCTCAAGGGATAAATTGACTGACTGGACAGCCGGATGTTCATAGTAAAGAAGTGTAACAGAAAGCATGTCTTTTCTGCTGCTATTTCTCATTCTGTCTGTGTTTCAGCTGAAGCTCAGGTCTCCCTCAGACCTACAGAAACCTGACTGCAGCATAACTCCAATCATTAATAACTGTCATTGTCCACACACAATTAATAAGAACAGCAAAGAGAATATGTTCTGATCCAAGTTATTAACCAGACATTCATCACAAAAAAGAAACAATCTAGCATTACTCTGGCATTTCTTTAAACCCTTTCCTGATCAGAGATCCCGAACAGAGTAAGATGATTGTTTAGTAACTTCTTGTAGCCATATGAACAGACTCAGGTTGTAGTTAAGATTCAGAAGATGAAGATAGGTGTGTTTTGTATGAAGTATTGTTTGAACATTACAGCAGCTTATTAAAACCATAGTAACCATTTGTCGGTGCAAGTTTCAGTACAGAAGCTCAGATAGAATATAGACTTCCTGATCATTATCGGTTCACAAGTTAGAACATATTTACAAAGCTATTCTACATCACTTTATATTAAAAGTGTACAATTAAAGTTTTTATATCACAAAAACTATTGTTTTTAACTTTCATATAAAACATGTGTGCTATTATTTTACACATACACCTACAGACGTAGATATAATTCAAATCTATTCTTTATTAATCAAATTCCCAATAAATTTTGATTATCTTTCTGTTCAATTTGGTGCTAATCGGAAATTGATCACATTTACTATTTAATGTGATCCTTTTCAATGGAGTAATATTAAAATAAAAACAAATTTGGGAAATAACCACGCTGAATAAAAAAGGGAACTCATTTTATAAATAGGTTATGGTCGGGTTATTAAAGGTAGACAGTTTCATTCATTTCCTGGTTTCCAAAAGGCTTAACTCAGTTGTTTTTATGTTACAGAGGCTTGCTTCGCTTTAATTACAATTCATTTGTGATGTTCATTCTCATGTATGAAGTAAGGCACTTTTATTTCTAAGGGATAAGAAAAAAAACTAGGTGTGCTAGTTTAAGTTCAAATATCCTGAAAAAACGTTTTTGCATTTTTCTGTTAGAAATTAGAGCAGCTAGTCATATCTAAGGCATTAGGTGACACTCGCTTTGCTTTTAAGTTGTAAGCTAATTTAATTACTCAGATTTGTTCATCGCTATTTGTTCCAGACCTTCAAACTAAAGAGGAATTTTGATTTGGATCTTTTGAAATAAAGCTTGTAAAAACCCTGCTTTTGAATAATCTCATTCTATTTGGATAAAATTATAGCCTTACATCAGAAAACACTATTTTTATTACCTGAAGTTTCATTTGATTAAGTTAAAAATGCAGAGAAGTGTGAAACATCTTACCTGCACAGCTGTTGTCACACTGTTGGAGCGTTGAAGCCTTCGATACCTATCAATTCAAGAGACCATTAACATTGAATTATTTTTACAGTGAGGACACAATTCTATGAACATTTTTAGAATTTACACTGATTTGATATACTTGATAATGTTTAAATATATTTCAAATGACTAAATAATTATTGGCACCATAGAATTTAGAGCCTGTGCTTGTTATCAGCATAATTGTATAAGTAATACTTATAGATCTGTGGGTCGAATTACAGTTGAAACCAGATATTTACGTACACTTCAGAAAAAAATAAAAAAACATTGTGTATCTTCTCTCAAACATCAAATAAAAGTAAACTGTTTTAGATCAATAAACATTAACACATTTTTGTATTTGTGAACTTTCATAATAAAAGGAGAGATAAACGTTATGTATTATCATGGGGATGTGTGTGTGTGAATGTAATGTGACTAAATGTAGATAAAGTGCTGTAAAGAGCAAGAATGATTTTCTTCTCTTTATTCTGACACTCATAAATACAATATATATATAAAACAAAAAGTTGACATTAATTTGATGTTTGACAATAAAAGTAAAAATGTCTTGTTTTTTTTTCTGAAGTGTTGGTAAATATCTAGTTTAAACAGTAAATAGAAATATTTAGATTTTTCTACTAAAGGTCACACTCACCCTCGATCATCTTCTACCTGAACCCCTACAGAAGTGAACTTAGAGGGGTCCTCTGGATCTGGAATTTCTTCTGGTCCATCAACCTACAGGATAGAAAAAACATCTATATTAGACAACTTATCCATATTTTAACAATGTATGTAGTATGCTTTCTTTTAATGCAGTTCCATTGTTAAATGGTAAATGGATTGGACTGTTATAGCTCTTTTCTAGACATAATGACCATACAGAGTGTTTTACACTGGAGCAACATTCACCCATTCATACTCACAAATACACACACATTCATAGACCTATACAGAGCAAGGTAGGCAACTTTCAGTTAAGTGCCTTGCCCAGGGGCACATCGACATGTGACAGGAGGAAGCAGGAATTGAACCAAAAACCCTCTGATTGCAAGACAATTTCCCTCCTTCTGAGTCACAGTCACCCCACACAGGTCTGTTATTCTGTTAATTACCTTAGTTGCTAAAAGTCTACAGTTCTTCCAATGTGTACCTGGATGCCTATGGAGAGACATTTCCCCTTCCTGAGTGCTTCTTTCCTGTATTCATCCCGATGGTCTTCAACAACTTGTCCCCTGCTAAGGTGTGGGGAGCTGGAAGTGCTGACTGTCATCGTGCTGTTACTGACATGTTGACTGGCTGGTCCATGGACCTAAGTAAATACAGTTCCAATCAGAGTTTACAAGAAGTGTAGATGGGAAAGAAGGTCATATTCATTTTTATTTTCATATTTGGACCCGTATTTAACTGAGGATGTGTGGCACAACAAACAACTTAAGTGAATAATAAAAATAGATGCATCGGCATAACCTACTGTGGATTTTCTCTAAAACATGCAGGTTTGAAATTAAACACAGAGGGGAAAATTCTGCCCCCACTATATTTTCATAAAATGTCTCCTTGTAAGTGCACCTTGACCTCTCTCTATTTGTAGCCACAGATAGCTGTTCTTGGCAACACTGGTATAGTTTATTTCAAGGAAATAACTTCTTGAAAAACTGACTTTTAAAGCTAGGTTAACAAAGTTAAGGTCTGAGTTTAAGGAAGGTTGTCTTACCTCTCTAATGTCAGCCTTGTCGATTTCATAACTAGTGTTAAAATAATCCTATATCATCTTAATATCCCATACAGGTAATTTGATTTTATACTAAAATAGTAGTAAGATTTGAAAGAGCAGGTCCTACACAGCAGGTGCAATATATAAAACTAACCTAGATTAAACAGTTATTCTGTCAATATGACCTATATTTTAAGGTTCAATTGTAGACTAGTCCCTATTTAGGCTTCCAAAGTGAACCTTTAATTTGGTAATAGAGAGAAATATCTAAAACTAACAGCATAATAAAACTTATATACAATCAATGAGAATATACTTATACATTTTCCTTTGTGTGGATTCATATTTTTATTTCTGTAACTTATCACAATGGTTACATTCAAAAGATAATCATAAAAATGAAAAGATGATCTAGGTTGTCTGGACCATAAACCGACAAGCTGAAATTTGAAGCAGTCAATAAAATATTTTTTTGGGTTTTAAATTAATGAAATATTTTATCTCAAGTATGATTTTTATATATCTTCAAAGAGACCTTCTTAAGAGATACAAGTGTAATAATGGTTGTGAAAGAAAGAAAGAAAGAAAGAAAGAAAGAAAGAAAGAAAGAAAGAAAGAAAGAAAGAAACTTATTTGTTATGAGTCTGATGTGTTTGTCTTTCTCTCTCTGCATCCTGCTATATTCTGCCCCATTCTGGAAAATTCTACCAGAGGTCCTGGCTGAGCTAAGGACCTCTGTCCATTAAGCCAGGAGTGGAGCCAGACTGCTTCAACTGCATATGTACAGCTCATTAAATGCTCATGCTCATCGCAGCATGAGTATTTAATGCCTGAGTGTTAAAGCTGTCTTGCAAAAACTTCAAGTACACTGTATCATCCACTGAGTTTCTAGTGTTACTTTATGATAAACTTGTTTACTCCTCTTTGTCCTCCTTCCAAAGTTTTGTCCTTGTCACAACTTCCTTGTAATCTCTTGTAATATTGTAATCTGTAATCTTGGTTATTCATCCACGGCTGACTGCTTTCAAATTTTGAGTTCCTCTGTAATCCATGCTCGACCTCAATGCTTCCTGCCCGCTCTCCATGCTTGCTCCTTGTTCCCAGACTCCTATCTCTCCCTCCATGGCATTCAATTAACTATCTACTGATAGTTAATTGAACTGATAGGGGTCTGACGGGGAATGTCAGACCCCTGGAGGGTCTGACATTCCCCGTCTGTGTATATGTGAGTGTTTAGGTTCATGCATGTGACGTCTGCAGATGCTGTAGTTCCCTGGCTGGACCTGTCTCACACCTGGAGCCAATGATGACATCACCATGGAACGATGGCTGTGGATCTGCTTTGGCATAAAAGAGCTGACATCACTCTGCTATGGCGAGGGCTGGCAGCAGGGTGCATGCTGGTCCTCCCCTCTCACTGATTTGGCATGTGTTGGTGTGCCATAGTTGGGCCACTATTTTGGTTATGTGTGAGAGGCTTATTGGTTGTTTTTAGTTAGTTTCTTCTTTTGTTTAGACAGTAGTGTGTATCCTTGTTTGTATCTTTTTTTTTTCAAACTGCAGACAGCATGATAAACGCTGCAGCAACTCACTAAACCCTCCTGTTTGGGACATATTCTTTCATATTTTTAATGCTGCCTTCTTTTTTCCCTCTTCCTGGAGTTGGGGGACGTAATATAAGTGGGGACTCATCCTTCTGGATTGAATGTAACTTGTATGTAACTTTTGTGGAGGGCTCATTTGTGTGAAGTCGCGATCAGCTGTTCTTAATCATTGTTTGTGTGCTGGTTAGTGGGCGTGTCAGGTGGATGGCTTCTGGCTTTAGTTTGGAAAATTTAATTGCTTGTCCACCTCACAGACAATTAGCTGTGTGCTGCAATCTGGAGCAGATTGCAAGCCACTATATGATCAATTTGCCAAAGCACATACCTCAGATTTAACTGTTTTGTTGGTGATTAGACTGGTAGAACAACAAGAGATTAGCATGTCAGACGTTAATGTGTTAGCAGTGCCAGAGCCGGGCGCCCCGGAAGGGGGTAGCCATGATACAGGGGAGATTCCTCCTGTGCTTAAAGTACGTGTTGATTCTGTGGATATGTGAAAGTGAGATCAGTTGAGAACCCCTCTTAACCCTCCACAGATTAGTTTACTCTCACCGACAAGCGGAGGTCGGAAGGAAGTATACGGCTGAATGTCTGGCTCGCTCGTTGTCAGATGGAAGCTGAGGAATGGTATCATACCAGACAGTTGAAGTGGAGACGACTGGAGACTCAGGCTGATACTGCTGTGAGGTTTAAAAAGCTGGAGTTGGAGGCTCAGGCTCGACTACCAACGTGCTCTGACAGTGCAGTTGCAGTGTCTTCTGAAAGCCCATCATTGTCTTCCGCCAGTTCACCCACGGCTTTGTTGGATATAAGTAAGTTCATACCTGGGTCATTCTACGAAAACGTGCCATTTTATGTCCCTCAAACAAAAGTGTCTTGTAAAGCTGAAATTAGCTTTATTTTTTTCATAAAATTTAATAATTTAGTTTTTTAATGCGAAAAATAAATTATTTACTTTAAAAAATCATCCGTTGTTGTTTTTAAGGGATTTTAAGCAGTTTCCATACTAGGTATATTGCAAAAGCAGGGAAATTGTATGATTTATCTAGTATCACTGGATTTTTAGGATAAAAAAGACAAACTATCATAAAAAATAAATACACTTCTAAAAAGCCTGAAGAGTTTTCTCATGAATTATGAAACAGTTTAATTTAAAATATTTTAAAAATTATGTAAATATCAACATTTTACATTGGTCCCCATGTTGTCGTCAAAGCCTGTAACTTTTGGATGAAAACCCCTTTGGAGAAAATTAACTTTCACCAAAGTGACATTATTTCCAGGGAGTGTTATCATCTGCATTTCAGGAAGTTGATGGTGAAAAGAAAAGTAAGTGTGATTTTCTTTTAATCACTTTTCTTGCAGTTTTGCTCTGTCTGACAGAAGGGGACGAGGTCGACGGGTGGGATGAGGATCAGCACCTCCAAATCTGAGACCATGGTCTTGAGCTGGAAAAGGGTAGAGTGCCTTCTTTGGGTCGGGGATGGGGTCCTTCCTCAAGTGGAGGAGTTCAGGTATCTGGGGGTCTTGTTCACAAGTGAGGGAAAAATGGAGCGGGAGATCGATAGACGTATTGGTGGGGCATCTGCAGTTATGCGGGCGCTGTACCGGTCTGTTGTGGTGAAGAGAGAGCTGAGCCGAAAGGCGAAGCTCTCGATTTACTGGTCGATCTACATTCTGTTGTATTCTACGTTTTTGGGGCTATTTTATATACAGTTAATCATTCAGAGGTAAAAGTCTGTTTTATATGATTCATGGTTGTAAAACATATTCTTACCAGTATTTTAATTGGGCACCTTTTGAGGAACATCAGAGCCTTTGTGTATGTTGGGAGTATGTGTGACCTTTGAGGACCTCTGAGACAAAGAGTTTTAACGCAGGCTGCAAAACCAGGATGTCTGTAGATTAGAAAGTAGGGAGGAACCGGGACCATAAAACCATAAAACTCAGAATGAACTTTTGACTTGGATCCAGGAGGAGGACACTTCCATCTTATGAATTCTGGACGGACCAGTGGTTGTCAAGACACTTTTTAAAAACGTTCTGATTGGAGCAGATTCCGAGGGAGAAGAGACGCCCAGATGCTGGGAAGTTTTGGATGTGTATAAAAGTTATGACATGAAAACCATTCGTTGTCAGATGTCTTATCTGGCCCAGAGAAAATGGGCATGTTTCTCTGTAAAACTGCAATATCTGTTTAAAATAAAACTGAGAACTGGAAATTGGCTCCATTTTGTCTCTGCTTGAACATGCACTGAATTATCTTTTTTATAAAAATTTAATTCTACAATTCCTACCCTCATCTATGGTCACGAACTCTGGGTGGTGACCGAAAGAATGAGATCACGGATACAGGCGGCTGAAATGAGTTTCCTCCATAGGCTCTCCCTTAGAAATAGGGTGAGAAGCTCGGTCATCCGGAGGGGGCTCAGAGTAGACCCGCTGCTCCTCCTCATGGAGAGGAGCCAGTTGAGGTGGCTCGGGCATCTGGTCAGGATGGACGCCTCCTTGGTGAGGTGTTCCGGGTACGTCCCACCGGGAGGAGACCCAGGGGAAGACCCAGGACTTGCGGGAGGGATTATGTCTCCCAGCTGGCCTGGGAACGCCTCGGGATTCCTCCTGAGGAGCTGGCCCAAGTGGCCGGGGAGAGGGAAGTCTGGATTTCTCTGCTCAGGCTGCTGCCGACCGGACCCCAGATAAGCGGAAGACGATGAATGGATGGATGGATAATATCATCTGCTTAAAATGCATGTTCCTGCTGATTCTATCTGTTAGGATGCCTCTTTCTGTTGCTCAGAAACAGCGCCTACATAGAGATGCTGATCCTGAGAGACGAACAGAATACCTTAAAAAAGAGAGGGAAAGATGGAGAAAGGACAGAGCCAAGGGGAAAAAGCCATCTATTTATAGGTTTTGTTTAGGATTTTATGTTGCTTTTAAGGGTTTTTTACATTTACACAAAGCTTTCATGTTTTGGTTTTTTTTAATCAGCGTCCCCGGCAGGAATTGAACCCAGGACCTTCTAGCTGTGAGCTGAGCTGCGCTACCAGCTGCGCCACCGTGCTCCCCGGGGGGTCAAACATTTTTGATAAAGAATTTTTATTGTGTAACAAATTAAAAAAAAAAAATTGTTGAATAACACAATTGTCTGCAGTATCATTTATTTCCATAATATTTAATTCTAAAAACACTGAAATCTGTCTACAAAATGAATGTCTTCCGAAAGGGGATGCTTTTGTCAACCCTGTTACTTCTATAATTCTGTAAAATAACAAAAATTATTAAAGACACATGTAAAATAACATCATTTTTATGTTGAGTAAAATAAAACAATGTCTTACTCAAATAATTGTTATTACTTTGTTTTCATACTTCTTAAAATGCTGAGAAATCACATAACGTAAATCAGTATCACCCATGGTGAAAAAGTATACTGCTTAACATTTTCCATTTGCAAACACCCTTAAGGTAAAAAAGGGGGCTTATATTTCATGATGAATCACATTTTATCTAAATATTACTTTAAAACATTTTCATATACAAATGAATTTGTTTGTAACAGGGTTGACATAGCACAAATATCTCTGTTTATTCTTTTTTAAATAAATAAGATGGCCTGAGATGGCACCATATTTTTTTTAGAGAGGAAAGAATATACGTTATCCAAATAGATGCTTCAAGATTATAAAAATAGTACTTTGAAATCAAGATATTTCTAATGCAAAATGGCACGTTTTTGTAGAATGACCCACCTATACTTCCTAGTTTTCATGAATCTGAAGTGGATATTTTGCATCATTCGAGCTCATTGCTGGCACTTTAAATTGGCTTTGTGATGTTCTGCCACTTTTACTTCAGTGTAAACTGATTGGGAAAGACCAGGAGGTTGTAGCTCTGCTTCCTCTGGAAGACAGCTTGTACTATGATAAGGTAAAAGCAGGTTTCTGAGTTAGTGCCTGAAGTCTACCGCCAGAGATTCAGAAAGCAAAAAAGGAGTCGGAATCAGACACACTTAGAGTTTGCTCGTGAAAAGAGCGTTCTTTTTGATAATTGGTATGCTGCATGTAAATTTAACATTTTTGCTTCTCTTCGTGAGTTGATTCTGTTAGAACAGTTTAAACAGAGTTTGCAGACATATTGGTGGTCTATTAAAATGAGCAGACAGCTGATACAGCAGCTACATTAGCTAACAAGTTTGTGTTAACTCATAGGACATCCTTCCCTGTTACAAATGGTTAACCTAGAGCCTCATTTGTTACGCAGCTGGCTCGTAATAAATTTTCTTATCAAAAAGAAAAAAGGGATTGCAATTATTACTGCCACAAAAAAGGAAATGTCATTGCTGAATGTTTTCTGCTTAATAATAAATCTGTTCATGTCCAGCAGAGTCCTGCAAGTCCACAAGGGGTTGTGGCGATCCTCGCCGAACCAGAGAAAATTAAGACACCTGATCCATGCTTTGAGCCATTCATCTTTAATGGGCTTATTTATTTTAGGGGGAACCCAAAGCATCTGTATTCTGTGCGTATTTTGAGGGATACAGCTGGGTCACAAACAGTAATTTTGGCAGATGCACAACATTTTTCTGACCCTACTTCATGTGAATATAACTCCATTCTGAGGGGATAGGAATGAAGTACATGCCTCAACCAGTGCATAGAGTGCATTTAGAATTTTAATTAATTTCTGGATTCTTTCCTATGGCAGTTTGTGCCGAGTTGCCTATAAAGGGTGTAGTTGTGCTACTAGGAAAAGAAGTGGCTGGTGGTAAAGCCATGCCACCATTAAAAGTTTTACACACATCCAGTTTTGACAAGCACACTGAGACAGACGATGTACACCAAGCAGAGTTAAAAATATTTGGCTTATGCAATGACTCGAGCATGATCAAAAAAAGATAAAGACATTAATCTTGCAGATAAGTTTTTAATGTCATCCTTTTTTGGGGGGGAGGTGATGACAGAGCAGGAAATACTTCAGACTGTCTTTCTCGTAGGTCTGAGAAAGCTGAGATGCCTTCTACCACCAGTGCAGAGAGAGTGGATGCTGCGTTCCCTGTCACCATCTGCGCGCATGCTTCTCAGGAATGGTAAGAGCTGAGTGCGTACTGTTGTATTTTACTTTTTTGGGGCTATTTTTATATACAGTTTAGTAGTATATATGTTTTAAATATCTTTAGTAAGCATTCAGAGGTAAAATTCTGTTTTATATTATTCATGGTTGTAAAACACATTCTTTACAAGTATTTTAATTGGGGTAAGGTTTTAAGCAATAAAACTCTTGGGTAATAATTTACTGCATGTTGTAAAAACAGGATGTCTGTAGATTAGGAAGCTAGAAGTCGGGAGGACGGGCCATAAAGATCTACTTCATGGTACGGCTATAAATCAGGTCAGGAAACCTTGAGAAAACGTTTGGTCTGATAAATATGTAGGGGAGGACCCGGGACCTTGAAACCATAAAACTCAGAATGAACTTTTTGACCTGGACCCAGGAAATGGCAGTTGTAAACGCAAAGAGGAGGACACTTCCATCTTATGAATGCATAATTCTTGACGGACCAGTCGGTGTCAAGACACTTTTTAAAAACGTTCTGATTGGAGCAGATTCCGAGGGAGAAGAGACGCCCAGATCCTGGGAAGTTTTGGATGTCTATAAAGTTATGGCATGAAAACCATTCGTCGTCAGATGTCTTTATCTGGCCCAGAGAAAATGGGCATGTTTCTCTGTATACTGCATATCTTAATCTGTTTAAAATAAAACTGAGAACTGGAAATTGGCCCCTTTGTCTCTGCTTGAACATGCACTGAATTATTTTTTTACGAAAATTTAATTCTACAAAATGGTGACCCCGAACGTGTGCAGAGTTTGGACCAAGATCCAGTTATTTTTTAAATTAATTAACGGACATGTATTTGCTCTATTGACAATTTGCGCAGAGTTGCGTAGTTTTTAATTCTGTTGATTGGTTAATCTAACATTGGGTAAATGTTGTCATGCAAGTTAAATATGTTTTTTTGTTTTGAGCAGATTAACTGTTGCGGGCCCCGTAGTTGAAGCTGCTGTTTTTTCTGTCTCTCTGTTCTGCGCATGACTGCGACCTTCTTTGCGCTCCGCAGAGAAACACCGGTGCCTGCTGGGAGATGGATTTTGTTACTCTGCGCGCCCAGGGGGGCTGGTTTTTCTCCGGAGAATACAGAAGGACAATGGAGCAGATGGACTGGATGGAGCGGTCCCTTCAACGACTCAAAATCGGGGCCGACCAAAGTGCGGATCGGGGCTTGAGAATTGGCCTCTCGACTTCGACAGGACGCTGTCGGAGATTCATCAAGGCTGGCAAGCGCAGTAGATTACTGTAGGGCCTGGGTGCCCTCTGTTTTCTGGACGGATTCCCTTGTTGACGGCCGGCGTATCTTCCAAACGCACGATTGAGCCACGTGAATTGGATTGTGTTTGATGGTCCGGCTTTTGGTGTGTCCGATTGAGGTCAGTGTTTGATAATATTGTAAAAGTACTGTATTTGATGTTTTGAGGTGACGAGCTGGTGTGTGATGCGCATGCGCCTGTGTATGTGTGTGCGTATGTGTGTGTGTGTGAGATGGTTTTTTACGCAGGCGCTTTGCGAGACGTGCTGGAGATGTTGCGTTTGTGTTAAAATGTTATAGTATAAATAATGAACTCGGGTATAATAAAATCATTAAAATAGATAAATAAATATATAACTAACTATGATGGATAACTAAAATTAAAAAATCTATAAGAATTAGCTGTGAACATTTACAACAGGCCATCAGAGCGGACGCCCAAGCTAGGTGGTGAGATGGCGGAGCGACTTCTGCGTGATTTTCTGCTTAATAGCACGGCTAACATACAACAGCTTTGACTATATGTTTTGATAAATAAATTAGTGGTAATAGGCGGTTTTCTGCCATCTGTTCGAGTCTTTTGAGTGGTTTTCCGGAGGCCGGCGCCGGGAAATTTCTCAAAACAGACTACGAAAATTGTGACAGATTGGTGTAAACCTCCGCGATAAAATAATGTAATAAGGTCTAAAAGTCACCGCTTATAATGTTTTGTTTTTTGTTAATGGTTTTGGGCTGTAACGGACGTTGTAGATTCTGTGTTTTATGTGCGGGACGGCTGTTTGGAAACATGTGTTTCAGTCCGTGTTGGAAGAACAGGAGATTGTTTTGTTTGTGCCGAATTAAAGTTTGGTAAAGTGGTATAAATTGTGCGGATTAAGACCTGGCATTGCGGTATGTAATTTTCTAAAGTGTGTGTTGCGATTTTCTTGAGTGTTTTCGCCGTACGTTTTGTACTGTTTTAGGTTTCGTTGGACAAAGAGGGTTAACGGTAGCACGTTGCTGTAGGCTGCTGTGCTATGCTAGCGTTTTTGCTTTTGTGTGTCAATGTGTTTTGTGGTTAAAAATAACTGCATGTTATGTGTCTTGTAAGCTAGAAGTTGATTTTGGATAGAAAGTGATTACAGACTCCTGCAGACGATTGCCTTGTTTAGACTTAAACGAATTTGGATTTTGTTAAATTTTTCTGGTTAATTAGGATGTAATATTTTATGACATGACTGGACGTTTGTTAGAAAACGGCCTCAGATAACTGCTCAGATAAATTTTGTTTGCTACTCATTTGGACTCCCTTCGGCAATGTTTTAGCACATCTGCAAAGGGCAATTTAAGGTGTTTCACATTTAACTGAACTGTTATAATACGGAGATAAAAGATTAAGAAGTACATGCTGAATTTAGTTAACTGGTTTTGCCAGAGAAGGCTCAATTTATCACATGAGGAGAGCATGTACATTTATTGGGATAATGATGCATGTTACAATTAAACGCAAATGACTAAGAACAGTTACTCATGAGTCGATTCTGACTTGGTGAAGTTTTAATTTTTGATTTCATCTTTAAAATTAAAAAGAGGGGAGTTTATAGTCAAAATAAAAGTTGCATTTTTTTGAATCTTTAATTAGGTGGATTTGTTGCTTTTTGATTGATCTAAGCAAGATTTGATTAAGTTGGTCTAAATAAAGATAAAGCTATAAGCAGTAATTATAAGAATAGAACGAAAAGCAAACGGTGTTAATTGGAAAGCAACAAACTGGTTTAAATTATTTTAATAAGCACCGTGTTGAATGGTACAGAGAATGAGTAAAACTTCTCAGAACTGCATATATTCTTATCTGAGACCACGAACAGTTTATGAATTCTTTCTGTGATTTAAATAAGTATCAAATATGCTAAAATTATGTTTGGCCTATTTCTGATGGCTCTATAGACTTTAGAAATATAGCTTAGTCTCTGAATGAATGACCTAAAGGAGACTGGTGTTAAATTATTTACACAATTGAACATTCGTAAGGAGTTTGTGGACACTAAATGCTTATTGGATTTATCAAATTTCAACTGGGGTTCAAGGAGTAACCCAGCATATTTCAATTCCGTTACAAATTGAATGTTTTTACCATGCAAAACAATACTTATCATAGTGATATTTTCTAAACTAGTGGGATTTGAATGTTTGAGTTTGAAAAAAAAGAAGGAAAACATTAAAACACAGAGTCATCTTTAAGGCATCAGTTTGTTTTTAAACAGGCTGGGGATAAATTTGGAATTGGTCTAAGGATTGAAAGTAACAACTAAATTCTTTGGTAGATTTGTTGAAGAACAAGTAATGAATATCAGCGGTGATCGAAATGATGGTTTAATTTAGAAGTAAGAAGTAAATTCTAATTCATTTATTCTGATCGTGTAGAAGCAAAATGTGATTGGAGCAGCTACATTGAAATAATTTTTTACCATATATTTGAATGCAAATTTTGTTTTGACAAATAAGAATTGGTTTTAGTTTTAAAGTTTAAGATTAATCTTTCAGATGTTATTCATTAATTGTTAGCTAGTCTACTTGATGCTGAGAGTAAATTTACATGTCCTAAAACATTTTAGAACAGTTCTGATCATAGAATAATGGCATAATATACCATTTGATTAGTGGAGACTCTGTAACTGACAATTTATTTAGATTTTTTTGATTTTATTTTCTTTATTTTTTCTTATTTTTTTATTTTTTTCTCTTTCTCTCTCAACCTTTATATATTTCTTCCGACTTGGATTCTGACCCAGATTTCTGAACTGCGGTCTGCTTATTAATGAGAACTTTGGAAAATGTTAATTTGAGAAGCTGGATTAAAGAAAACATGATTCAGTGGTAATTTCTTTGACATTTGTTTAGAAGCTTCAATTAAATTTAGTGTTTGTACTTTGAGACATAGAAGGAGATAATTGGGATACTGTAAAAATGCTGGTTTTTGTTTTTTATTTTAATGCTACTAGTTTTTGTTTAGAGAAATCTTATCTCTTGAACCTCCTTTATTGAATTTTTTTTGTTTTAATGCTAAGGGGAATTAGACTACTATGTATCCTACAAAAATTTAAGAGGAGTTTTAGTTGCACAAATCAGTTTGACTATGTTTGATTCACTTCACAGAATCTGACAGATGTTCTTGAAGTATGAACTGTTTCGTTATTTACAACCAGAATATCTTGCCCAGTTGGCTTTTTGTGTTTGTTTAAAGAGGAATCATATAAGCAAAAGTTACTTTGAATTTAGATTGGATTGTGTTAATAAAATAAGTGCTTTAGGTTTGATAGTCTGCGATTACATTAATTGGAGCAAGGAGTGAGATAGGCTTTGTATGCACAACAAGCCTGCAAGTCTCATAGAATTCTTTACGAAAGTTGTTCCGTCATTTTGTTTCATGTTTTTGGTTTTCATAATTTTTTTTATGCTTTGGGTTATTTTTTCTCTGCATTTGTTTTACTAATTTTTTTTTTTTTGTCTGAGCCAGCTTGATAGAGATCCAGTACACTTAAGTGATGGGGAGTTTGGAGACTGAGTGTGTGCTTATCATTGCTGGGAGGAGCATCACAGGAAGGAAGTTATGGGGGTGATGAAAGAATTTGCAGTGTGGGTAAGACTGACTGATAGAGGTTAACCTGCGTTTTTCTATACTTTTGATTGTATTTGTGATCAGACCATAGATCTACTTGTTTGGACATGTTTAGTAAAACTAAATAAGATTATATTGATTTGCCAAATTAGGGCATGGGACATGTATGGCTGTTTGTCCACTGTTGACGCACTCCAATGGCTGCAGGAAGCTCGGTGCTTTGTGTTGAGGCTGGATGGAACGTCTGGTCTGCTTATCTGTGGAATGTCTTGTCATAACTGCCTTTCAACAATAATGCAGGAGACAATTTGCTGGGATTAACAAACGTTCTTGGCTTTATCCACAGCAAGCACCTGAGGAAGTGGGGAGAGGCACAAATAAGCTGCCCCATTAGGAGCAGGCCTGTCGAGTGCTGGATGGGAAAACATGGTTCTGTTCCCATGCCCAGGTTTGGTGAATTTGAAGATAATTGGATACTTTAAATTTATAGGTTTAGTTTTGTTAATTTATACTTGGAAAATTTACAGGGTCTGACAGCTAAAGTGGGAAAAACTCAGGCTAACTAGGTTAGTTTTTGCGTACTTTATGGGATATATTTATGGGTTTTTTAAGCTGTAAGGAAGAATTCAGAAACAATGCGTAAATGTTAAATTAATCATTTGATTCCATACCAGGTTTTCTTAATGGCATCAGATCGCATCTTCCTGCATCTGAATGAATTGGCTGCGTTTGGGAAATGGTCAATTACGGGAGTAATTTACCATTAAAGAGGGATTATTATTGTAATCATCTGATTATGATTTCATTTGGAAAAGACAGTTCCTTTATAGACATTTACTGAATGCAGCTCCCAGCAGTCTTGGACGGAATGCCAGCGGTGCGGAAGAGAAGATATGAACTTTTAAAAGAACAAAAATGTTACTTCTAACTAATTTTTCTGTTTCACAGGGTTCTTCCCACTTTAAGTTTGATTTATTTCAGAATATAACATAGTAATAATGTCTATGTTCATGGGTTTTCTAAGCTTCTTCCACAGTATTAACATGTGTCAAGTCAGATTTAATTATCTCTTCACATTTAAGACATTCTTATACCTACTATTACATTTTTGGGTTTTGAATTTAGTAGTTTTTGGGAATTGTTAAAATACATTTTTTTTTTGGATAATGCCAAAAGAGGGTGAATTTATAATTAACAGATTTACATTTTTTGAGTAATGGGAGTTAAGGTTAAAAAGGTATTTTAACAGGTTGTGTTTTGAATTTTAATCTGGAAGTCTTGTTGTGGTATCATATGAAAGACTTCATGTTTTAAACTGATAAAATTTCTTGGGTTTGACATTTTTTTTGCATTCTCAAATGCTTTACAGGTTTTAGATCTTAAGTTTTAAACACTAACCCTGAAGGAGAGTACAGAGGAGTGATCAATCTATTTGAAAATAGATTGAAAGAGGGATTTGTTGTATTTTACTTTTTTGGGGCTATTTTTATATACAGTTTAGTAGTACATATGTTTTAAATATCTTTAGTAAGCATTCAGAGGTAAAATTCTGTTTTATATTATTCATGGTTTTAAAACACATTCTTTACCAGTATTTTAATTGGGGTAAGGTTATAAGCAATAAAACTCTTGGGTAATAATTTACTGCATGTTGTAAAAACAGGATGTCTGTAGATTAGGAAGCTAGAAGTCGGGAGGACGGGCCATAAAGATCTACTTCATGGTACGGCTATAAATCAGGTCAGGAAACCTTGAGAAAACGTTGGTTCAGAAAATATGATAAGGGGAGGAACCCGGGAACCTTGAACACCATAAAAAACTCAGATGAACTTTTGACCTGGGACCCAGAAAATGGCAGTTGTAAACGCAAAGAGGAGGACACTTCCATCTTATGAATGCATAATTCTTGACGGACCAGTCGGTGTCAAGACACTTTTTAAAAACGTTCTGATTGGAGCAGATTCCGAGGGAGAAGAGATGCCCAGATCCTGGGAAGTTTTGGATGTCTATAAAGTTATGGCATTAAAACCATTCGTCGTCAGATGTCTTTATCTGGCCCAGAGAAAATGGGCATGTTTATCTGTAAACTGCATATCTTAATCTGTTTAAAATAAAACTGAGAACTGGAAATTGGCCCCTTTGTCTCTGCTTGAACATGCACTGAATAATTTTTTTACGAAAATTTAATTCTACAGTACCCAGTGAAAAAGTAGCTTATTTTTTTGGAAAACGATGTTTTGATTAGGAAATGGTCTCCAGCCTCAGATAGTACACCATGGCAAACAGTACAACATTTGTGCTAACTAACTACCGGGCAGGTACATTCTTTGGCGCATGAACATCAGTGGTCAGGTCACCTTGGTGTGACTAAAACATATCAGCTCCTGTTAAAACACTTTTTCTGGCCAGGAATGAAACCGGATCTGGTATGTTTTTGCCGTAGCTGTCATATACGCCAGATGACGGGTAAACGCAATCAAACCGTTCCGCCTGCACCATTACAACCGATCCCAGTGGTTGAACAGCCTTTTGACAGAATTATTATTGACTGTGTTGGCCCGTTGCCACACACTCGTAGCAGCAACCAGTTTCTATTAAACTCTTGTGTGCTCTACCACACATTTTCCTGAAGCTATCCTGCTGTGGGAAATAACCTCCCGTTCTGTTTTGCAAGCTTTAAGAAAGTTCTTTTCCAGATTTGTATTTGCCAAAAGTCGTTCAGACAGATCAAGGCACAAATTTTAAATCATACATGTTTAAGCAGGTACTGCAGACCCTAAATGTTAAACATATGATGTCTAGTGCATATCCTCCAGAGTCACAAGGTGCATTGTAAAGATGGCATTAAATAATAAAATCAATGTTAAGAAAATATTGCCTGCAAACGGGTAAATCACTCGGTTTCAGCCCGGCTGAACTGGTTTTCGGTCACACTCTTCGTCGGCCATTACAAGCTTTAAAGGAGAGATTTGTCTTACCTCCCGAGCCCAAACAGAAAAAAATTTGGGGGGTTTTCCTTTGCGATTTTCATGATCGTTTATGCTGGGCCAACGACATCTATATTTTTTATGTGACCTTTTTTTCTCCCTCTCCCTGGAATTGGTGGACGTAACACTGATGGTGATCCCAGTACCTCCTCAGATAGCTATACCCACCGTGACATAAGCACACCCCCTCAAGGAAAGTACTCCGAACAATCCAGCCCCTTCAACCCGGTAACAGGGAAAACATCTCTCAATTGGAATATTGCCAATGGGAGACAGCTAGAAACCTTTGATTGGTTGATTAACAAGGTTTAACTGTTGCCTTGCAGCAAGAAGGTTGTGGGTTCGTATCCTGGCCCAGGGCGTTTCTGCATGGAGTTCTCCCTGTGCATGCGTGGGTTTCCTCTGGGTACTCCGGCTTCCTCCCACAGTCCAAAAACATGACTGTCAGGTTAATTGATCACTCTAAATTGTCCTTAGGTGTGTGCGTGCATGGTTGTTTATCCTGTCTGTCTCTATGTGGCTCTCGATGGACTGGTGACCTGTCCAGGGTGTACCTTGCCTCTCGCCCGTTGACAGCTGGAGATAGGTACCAGCCCCCCCGCGACCCCTTGAGGAATAAGCGGTTAAAAAATGGATGGTTGGATGGATCTTCGCCAAAAGCTGTTACATGGCACTCCCAAGCAACTCCCCTTTCCAAGTCAGATTACCCATATTTGGGTAATATACCCATATTTGGATTTGGGGTTTATTTGATTGTAAAAATTTGCAATTAAAATGCCTACAAATCAGAAGTTGCATGCATCACAGAGCTAACGCTACCTAGCACTAAGAAAACTGACCGACATCTTGCAGAGCTTCTCATAAATATTGGCTCTCACTCCACCAATTGTTTATCTCTCAGTATAGCTGCCATTTTCCAAATGGCCAGATTTAAAGTGGTTTTCTTCCTGTTTAATACTCCTTCAATCATCCTTGAGGCCACGGCCATTTGTTTCCTTCTTCTTCATTTGTAGTCCCCTAAGTCTTTTTCCGGGAAGTTATTTGAGAGGATGACAGAACCATTTTCAAAAGCCTCAACAGACCTTGAGGACCTCTGGGCCAAGTCCTTTAGCTCTGGAGCACAGTGGAGTGCCTAAACGCCAAGATGGACTCCCAATGAACGCACATGTCCATCTGGCTGCCCTGGTCCATATCAGCTTAGCTCCATGCTTCTGCATACCTGAGAAATGGAATGGATGGAGCAAGGAGCCCATCAGTAAGCCCGATGGGTTCCTTGCTGCTCTAGACATGTTCTTGCCAGCCTGCGAGCTACTCCACCGCCACTTCCCGGGTGGCATAACCAATGTCACTCCTCACCAGAAAAACACAAGAATGGGCAGCTGCCCATTCAGAAAGCTCCAGTCCACTTAAGCGATCCTTTTCTGTTGCGGGTTGGATGACTTCCGGCACCATGGAACTGCTCTCCAGTTAGCCCTGGATAATGACCCAGAGAAGACAGATGGACACTTACATAAAAGAAGCATTGGAGCAAGGTTTCATCCATGCCAGATCCTCCCCAGCCGCCCCTGGATTCATCTTTGCAACAAAGAAGGACAGATCTCTCTTGCCATACATCAATTACAGGCCTAAATAAGATCACCATCAAGGACCATCATCTACATCCCCTCATAAATATCATCTTGGAATCTCTCTCAAGCCAACATCATAACCACGACCTAAGGAACGCTTACAATCTTATCCTCATCAGGGAACATGACGATTGGAAGATGGCTTTCAGCCCTCCCAGTGACCACTGGTAATACCTGGTAATGTCGTTTAGCCTCTGCAACAGCCCAGCAGTATTCCAATGCTTTCTGAATGACATGCTTTGGGATATGCTTGGACGCTGGGCATTCATCTATTTAGACGATATTCTGATCTATTCTTTTTCCGAGACCGACCATGTCCAATATTTCTGAGCTGTTCTCCAGAAGCTGCTGCAACACAGGCTGTACTGCAAGTTGCAGACGTGCGTATTTCACCAGACCTCTATCACCTTCCTTGAATGCGCCATCACCAATCACGGCATCTCCATGGACCCCCCCAGTAGCTTTCTGTGGTAGCTTGCAAGCCCCAACCCTCATCAGTGAAACAGCTTCAGTCCACCCTTGGCTTCGCTTATCTTTATCGTTGATGAATAAGAGATTTAAGCAAAGTTGCGTCTCCACTCTCTAACCTTACTCGTCCGGCTGACTACCAAAATTTCATAAGCCTGTTCTAAATTGAAACAAAGGAATACCAGAATCACTTTCCACAATAAAGTTAATTTATACATCCACACTGACTAGTACTGGGAAATGTCTGGCTGACCCACTAGTGTGCCAAATGAGTAACAGCAAAAATGAGTTTCTAGTAACAGTATTTCTAAATTAGTTTGGCAAAAAAAATCTCATAGGGGAAATGTGTAACTAGTTCTATCTAGTTGCATACTATTTGGCATACGCAATTGTGGATGTCAAGGATATGGAGTTTTTACTAAAACGGCTTGCCATACTGTGATGCCGGCAGCTCCTTTTTTCTTTCATTGTACCTTGAAATAATACATCAGGGCACTCAGTCTGAGGTGTTTGAAAGGTGAAATAGCAAGGTTGGCATGGAGAGGGCAATGATGCTCAGTCTGGGCACAACCTCACATCGATGACTCAACGCAATCTGCCGGGATTCCTTATATAGCAAACTTTTAACTGATTGGAATGTTTGTATAATTGTGTTGAAAGGATTTTTCATTTAAAGTTTTTTGAGATTACATCTGCTGTGAATTGATGCAATATAAATAAAACTGAATTGTATTGAATTGAATTGAATTGAATTGTAAAGAGGAAATATCAATGAGCGGGCACTAAAGCAAGCTTGTGGTTTGTGTCAACTAACAAGGATAATGAAACAGGTAAGACAACAAGCTGAACTTTGCCGTTACTTTATCAAGTAAACGAATTGTGTGGCATTGTGGCGACTAACATAACATGTCTTTTTAATAAAAATATGATGTGACGCCACATAGCTAGAAAACTTTATCTTGTAGCTTTCTAAGAGTTAAGTCTAATTTATACTTCTCTGTCAGCACCCAGACACAGATAAAGACGGATATGTTTTTTGTGTATGGTTCTCATTTGCTGTGTCAGTTTTGCAAAGCAATGCCCCACCAGGACAGTAGGGGTGCTGATTTTTTATGGTGCATCTGCCTAACATTGCAGTGTTATTTCTGGTTAAATATATATATTTTTTCAGCTAGTGAATGCATCCCCCCTTAAGGAGCAATGGACAACAAAAAGTAAGATTGAACTGGAAAGCTTTTTAATAGATGTGCAGCTCATAGAATACTCTAAAAACACATGTAAACAAACACAAGGTCTATTGTGTTGTTCTCTACACCTTCTTGTGCTTAAAATGACCAAAAGATCATATTGGACAAACTGTCCTTGAAATATAAAGCACGTAGAGCCCAACCGCTGCAATGACTGCAGATTACATCAACTATGTTCTCTGCAATGTTCTCTGACTGATGGGCTGACCAAACGCAGGCATACGCTCTCTGTTGAGAGATAGTTAGAAAATTGGGCTCTACTCCATCTGTCATTGCGTAGATGACGAAGAGTCCTTGCGTCATCTACTCCATCTGTCATTGCGTAGATGATGAAGAGTCCTTGCATCAACATATATTGGTGCTGCATCTGTCAATCTCAACGAAGAAGTACATTGCTCACAAAAATTAAAGGAGCACTTTAAAGAAACACATTAGATACGTCAGATCTCAATAAGAAGTTGGATAACTATACAAATAATGACAGGGCAATGTCTTAGGAAGAAAATAATCCCTACAGAGGGCTTAATTGTGTAGACACCCTAAAATCAGAGTGAAATGAAGATGTGGCAGGCTAGTCCATTTTTTCAAAAACTTAATTTCTGCAACTCAAAATGCTTTTCAGTATCTTGTGTGCCCCCCAAGAGCTTGTATGCATGCTTGACAATGTTGGGGCATGCTCCCAATTAGACAACGGATGGTGTTTTGGGGCATTTCCTCCCGGATCTGTGTGAGGGCATCCCTGAGCTGTTGTACATTCTGAAGAGCAACCTGGCGGCGCCTAATGGACCGAAACATTATGTCCCACAGATGTTCTATTGGGTTTAAGTCAGGGGATTGTGAAGGCCATTCAGTTGTCTCAATTCCTTCATCCTCCAGGTACTGCCTGCATACTCTTGCCACATGAGGCTGGGCATTGTCGTGCATTAGGAGGAAACCAGGACCTACTGCACCAGTGTAGGGTCTGACAATGGGTTCAAGGATTTCTTCTCGATACCTTATGGCAGTCAGAGCACCATTTCCTAGGCAGTAAAGGTCTGTGCGTCCCTCCATGGATATCACTCCCCAGACTATCACTGACCCACCACCAAACCTGTCATGTTGAACGATGTTGTAGGCAGCATAACATTCTCCTTGTCTTCTCCAGACTCTTTCACGTCTATCACAGGTACTCAGTGTGAACCTGCTCTCGTCTGTAAAAAGTAGAGGGCGCCAGTGGCAGACTTGCCAATTCTGGTGTTCCTGAGCAAATGCCAGTCGAGCTCCATGGTGCTGGGCAGTGAGCACACGGCCCACTACAGGATGTCGGGCCAAAAGGGCATTTTCATGAACTCTGTTCCTGATTGTTTGGGTAGAGACATTCACACCAGAGGCCCTCTGGAGGTCATTCTGTAGGGCCGAGCAGTGCTCAGCCTGTTCTGCCTTGCACAAAGGAGCAGGTATCGGTCCTGCTGATGGGTTGAGGATCCTGGAGAAGTTGGACAACCTGTGCAACTTCTGTAGGGTTAAGGAATCGCCTCATACTGCCAGCAGATATAATTACTCAAGCCAAAACCAGCCAAAAAAGATCAAGAGGGAGAAACTTGAAAAGACCTCCACATGTAAAACCAGTCCTGTTTTGAGGGTTTTCTAATTGTTGCCACTGTAGTGCACCTGTTGTTAAGTCCATGAACACCAATACAGCTGAAAGTGATTAACGATGCCCTCAGCTGCTTAACCAACCAGAAAATTATCAGTCAGGTTTAATTGATTTCATGCCAGGCCCAATAAGAAAGTGTTCCTTTAAGTTTTGTGAGCAATTTATAAACTAGACCATAGAAGGAAAATTCAGCATTAATCAATATGAGCAGGATTATTGCTAGCAATACTAGCTGATTCAGCACTACAATAATAAAATTGACATGAACGAACCAAAGTCTTAGTAAAATTGGGATATTTGTACTGAGAATTATGACCATTTTTAAATGTGACTTAGTGTCTGGAGCAGAGTCAGGAGTTGGTAATAATGAGAGGATTTCGCTTGACAGTATAGAAGCAATATTTGTGTTAACAAACAGGCATTATTGCCAATAAAACCACACAGTGTGACCTGTTATATTTTTTCTTTAAAAGTGAGACAATAAATACAGGAAGTATAGGTTTGAAAGATAATAGAATGAAAGTAATATATCTTAAGCCTGCATATTTTGCCACTGAAAATACCTCAATTGGTTAATTTAAATGTGTTTTCCATAATAAATGCATTAAAGTTTTACAGAATATTATTTGTTATTGTGGCAGGTGCAGCAGATGAGTTTCGGGAAACTGGAGGAAATGTGAAAGGCTGATTACAGACTGATTACAGAGTTAGCAGCTCGAAATATAGATACTGACATTGTTAATGGATGTGGTGTAAAGAATAATGTAATGTAATGTAATAATTTGAGCTCAAGCTAAAATAAACCCACATTGTGTAGCAATGAACCATTATTTATACTGAATTGGACATTTGTTTTGGAAAAGATCATCTATATTATAAGGCTTTGCAGCGCAGTGTGCCGTTGTAGCTTTAACATGCAAGGTTAGAATTACATGATTTTAATTAGGGATGCAACATTACCACTTTTTTTAAACCAATATGATACAGATGCTCTGAGTACTTGCCAATATCGAGTAACAATTCCAATACTTCTACAAAAATGGTAATTAATTAGAAGACTGGTTTTATATTTTCTCTTGATTGTTACATCAAATGATGGTGAAAAAAAAAAAAAAAACTATTAATAAAAATGAACACAAAACTAACATTTCAAGTGAAAAAATAAAAATTTTCTCAGAAATTATTGCAGTTTTAACATTTTAAGTATCGGTTCATGGTTTTGGTTAACTTCAACCATTACTAATACGAGTACATTAAAATGGTATGGAACATAATAGCCGATATCAGTATTGGTATTGGTGCATTCCTAATTTTAATGAAAATAGGTTGTGAAATTAAGTGGGCTGGTCTGAGGCATGAAACTCCAGGGCTGAAACCGAAAAAATGTAACATCTCAAAAAATGGAGTTAACATGTTGACTTAGTTTCAGGATCGGGGACCACGTTTCAGATCCACTTCGTACACCCTAATTAGTCCTAATCCAACTCTTCCGGTACCCCGCACCTGTTCTACATCTCTAATCACTTCACGATACACTTATAAGCTCTGCCTGCTCTTCATCCCTCGTTTGGCTCGATCATTTCGCCCCTGCCTTTTCCCCCCTTTAGGTTCCGGGTACCTGCCGACCCATCGCCGCTCTTCGCAGGGTCTTGCCGACCCGCTTCTTCTCTTCCGGGTAACTGCCGACCCGCTTCCCCTCTTTCGGGTACCTGCCGACCCGTCGCCGCTCTTCGCAGGGTCTTGCCGACCCGCTTCGTCCGTTCCGGGTACCTGCCAACCCGCTTTTTCTCCTCCGGGTACCTGCCGACCCGTTTCTTCTCTTCCGGTTACCTGCCGACCTGCTTCTTCTCTTCCGGGTACCTGCTGACCAGCCCCTTCGGCCCTTCGCCCTTTTTCTTAGCAGCGTCAATCGGACACAGCCCCCACGTTCCATGCCCCTGTTCACTCCTGTACTACCTCTTCCAATCTCTTTTAGGTTCCGTTTCCGCAAAAGTTCCGTCATGGCTCGGAGTGTTGGAGAACAAAGCTCCATCTGGTCCGATGTCCAGCTTAACTATGATGCCCCCTGCCGTGTGGGGGGGATTGGCCATGCTCCGGGTGACCAAGCATCCTCCATGCTCTCTTCTGTCTCCTTAGACCCCCAGACAGTCACGGCCGACGACCGCTCGTTCTGAGCCAGGTTCTGCCAGAGGTTTCTTCCCGTTAAAGGGGTGTTTTTCCTCTCCACAGTCGCTACATGCTTGCTCAGTACGAGGGATTGCTGAGGAACCGCTCAACCCCACGTTGACGATTCGGCAATCTGCTGGGATTCCTTACTTAGACAAACTTTTATCTCATTGGATTGCAACGACTTGTAAAGGTCCTCGATATTATTTTTTCGGTGCCCTGTACATTGTATGGGCTTTTGTCTGAGGGGGGTTCTGAGCAGGTTCGGAAAGACGATTCCTCGAAGACTGCACCCCCACACTGAGTCTTCCCCTGGGTCTCCGACGATGTCCCTCCTCAGACCATTCAATTCTCCACTCCATCAATAAACTGTTAAAATTCTCAATCTGTGGCGTGGTCCTTGCTAGTGAAATTCAATGTAAAAAAAATTACACTCCATTGGTCATGTGATGCCGAAACAGGAAGGTGGTGAAGTTCAAGTAAGCTTCGGTCAGCGCTCCGGTCGGGAGTATCTTAATCATAAGTAAGTATCTGCAGTTACTGCCTTCCTCGCCTCTGATTGGATAGACCTTCACTGGCATGATTGGCTATTTCTTTTAGGGACTAGTCCCACATTTTCTTGCCTCTGAATGGCTACAAGTATTGGCGGCTATCCCAGATTTACCACATATTTGTATTCTAGTGATTCCTGAGCTGACAGGTGTACAACCTGCAGCTGTTGCACATCACAAGACACCACTGGGGGGAAGATAGTCTTTTAGTTTTTTAGACATCAAATCTTTTTACATTTAATTTTTTGAGATGTTGCATTTTTTTAACACTGAAAAAAAATTCAGTGCAAGAAATGTGATGTCTGAAAAAATCCAAGGTCTGATATAGATGCAAAAAAAATTAGTGTTAAAAATTGGATGTAAAAAAATTGGTGCTAAAAATTTGAATTCAAAATCCGATGGCACTGGTTCACTTCCATAGTGGTGTTCACATGCAGGTTTGGCAGATGTCAGCAATTCACTGGAATTGTGATGAATTGATTAGCTGTTATCTCCCTTGAATGGTCAGACGCTCCTTTTTCTTTATCCACTCTGAAGCTGTTAGAGGTGTTGCCCCATTGCTTTTTTTTGTGTGAGAAGTACATATTTCCAGGACTTTAGATTATGGTACAAATAGCTATTTTCAAAGTTCATAAATTAGCTGTGAATTCTTCTCTACTTCTTACTGCTCAGTCAACATGTTAGTCTTTTATTCTAACACATAAACACATACAATCACAAACCTGAGCGTTAGCAGCTTCTATAGCAGCTGTTAAGGCCTTCATGCTGTCAATACTTTCCGTTGAGTTGCTGAGGCCTGACTGGATTGTCATGTCACCTCTGGGCCCTTCCTCTTCCATGTAGGCATCCTGGTTGGTTCGAGAACAAAAACACAAATTTTGTCACTTGGAAGTACTACTTTGACTTGGAGTATCAGCCTTTTTTCTTTTTTTTACAAATGCTGTACATTAAGAACTTAAGACTTATTTTTCATTAGAAAAATAAATGCCTAAACCTTATTTTCTTAGGGTTAGATTACTACACAGATGTTCTTTACTGGTCTGTTAATAAAAATCAAGTAGGCAGTAACAGCTCATCCAAGTGACAACAGCAAAAATAATCTATTAAACCAGACCTTACATCATTGGTGTGGCTCTGTTAGTCAAATGACATATTTTTTTATTTTTTCACATTTTCAAATTCTGGTGATAGTCTTTAAAGCCGTAAATGGTCTTGTCCAAAAATAATTTCTGAATTACTGTTAAAATATGAATCATGTAGATGCATCAGGTCTTCAGAGACTTGCTTATGCAGTTTTTATAGGACCAGAATTACACAGGGTGAGGCAGCATTTAGTTTTTATGCTCCGAAGATCTGGACCAAACTTTGAGAAAATCTGAAATTTCCAGAAACTTTGGAAATACTTAGGGAGGAACTGAAAACATTTTGTTTACAACTTTCAATCAAATATTCAGACTGCCTGTTTCAAGTTTTTGGATTAAAGATTAGATTTGTATATGTATATACATTTAGTATATATAATGGTGGGGGAGCACTTAACCTTCTACACTCCCCTTTATTTTCTCTAGGGGGAACAGTATGGTTGTCACTGTGAACAAGTGCAATAAATAAAATAAAATAAAAGTACACGTAATACCACTAGAATTTCAGTCATTTTAGGGGTTTCTAAAAGGGTCCTTGATAAAGCCAGCATTGAAGAGAAAATTGAGTCACCTCAAAATACCCTACATACTGTCCATCCAGAAAATGTAACACCAAATAATTTAAAGTGAGTGTACATTTGTATTTTTTTTTATCATCACTGTTCAGAGTTTCTACATAGTATGCATCATTTGTCTTTTCCAAATTCAACTCTGGTGTTTTTCATCCTGCAGGGAAGGGTTGACATAGAAAAGGATAAGAGGGAAGGAAGCACAAAAGTGATATAGGATAATAGCAATGAACTAAAGGATAGAAGAATCAATGGATGACAAGCAGTTTTAGGTTGACAACCCCCCTCCCCAAACTACAGATTAAACAGATATTACAGATAACGTTGCTTTAAGATGTGTGATGTTCAGTACCTGTGCGGACTCTGTGCTGCTTTGGGCTGTGATAGAGATATATGGCTTGGAGGCTGTAGAACAGGTGGAGGTTCGTGGTGGCACTGGTGGAGGGGTTTTCTTATAGGTAGTAATGCAAGATGAAACTGCAAAACATAATTATAATAATGATAATAATAAATTTGATTTGTAATGCACTTTATATTTTAAACAATCTCAAAGTGCTACAAAGTCGAGAGTTAAAATTAAGTTAAAAAAAAAAAATAAATAAATAAAAAAATTAAACATGTCAATTGTATGCTTTCTTAAAAAGGTATGTTTTTAAGTCTTTTTTAAAAACATCTGTGGTCTGTGGGGCCCTCAGGTGGTAAGGGAGCAGAAGCAAAGGCCCCATCAACCATGCTGCAGAGCTTGGTTCTGGGGGTTTGGAGGGGAGCCAGTGTAGAGATGTCAGAATGGGGGTGATGTGGTCATGCTCGCGCACCCTCATCAGGATCCTGGCAGCGCTGTTCTGCATGTCCATTGCTGGACAACATAGTGGCACATAGGACCGAAAAACAATTGGAAGCACACACTCACAAATAAGGACAATTAAGAGAGACAGTTTGTCATCCATTGCTGGACAACATAGTGGCACATAGGACAAAAAAACAATGGATGCACACACTCACAACGGAAGCCGGAGCACACAGAGAGAACATCTAAACTCCATGCAGAAAAACCCTGACTAGGAATCGAACCCAGACCTTCTTGCTGCAAGGCAAAAGTGCTACCTACTGCACCCACTGTGGAGGCTCATTTTCATCCTTCTCAGTCAAATTAACTTGCATTTTGCACAGAAGTATTATAGTTTTTGTTGCCATGAAAACTATGGGATCTTCGGACTTCTGTTACACAGATACACATATGCAAACTTTGCCAGCTATGTTCGTAACAAGACACAATTGGGAGAAGCTGTACGTGGTGCTACACATTGCCGCACTGTCTGTTTTCTGTTCCGTTAATGAACAAATCAGAACCAGCTAGTAGGAAGGAGGTCAGAAGAATAGAAAGGCTGGTTCTTATGGATCCTCTGAAAATATATGAGAACCTGGACATTTTCTATCTATGGAATTGCTGAGGGATTGATTTGGTTGCAGGTCTGAATCAACTTAATGTCAACGACTTCATGCAGTCTCCTGGGATTCCTTACATAGAAAACATTTAACAGACTGGAATGTTTTTATATTTGTATTGAAATTAATTTTGTTGTAAAGTGGCTTGAAATGACATCTGTTGTGAATTAGTGCTATGTAAATAAAAGTGAATTGAAATTCCTATGAGTCCCCTGGACAGCATGCTGATAGGGGATATGTTGAAGGAAAAGTGGACGGTTGGTCACCCCTCCCGACGGTCACACATTGGTGATAGTAATGTACATTGTAGCTTGCACTGACAAACAAAGAAATCAGTGAAGATTTATCTTTTATCCTCCATCAGTATGGGGATTCAGTTTTGAATGGCATTTCAAAATATTTAATATGGCCAAACCGCAATAAGAGCTCGTCTCAGGGCAGCTCTTCTTCCACATCTATCACGTCATTTCTGCCTGTCTGTGTGAGCTGCTACAGCCTTCTGTGTCAAATAATGTTTCTTCCTTGTTTTGTGGCTGACAAGGATACAATAATTTGGCTTTGAAAATTCATGAATGATTGCTTATGACAATTATTAATAAGAGTAATAATTTTATGAAAAAATATTAAACACGGATTTCCACCTGATATTCAGGAACTATATTAATAGCCAGATATCTCAGTCTCTATATTGTTTATGATTACCTGCCTGATTAAGGCTGGGGTAATTATAACAAAGGTGAAGGAGTGAGCTCTAGATGTTCGTTGAACAGTAATTATTTTATATATATGTGGAATAATGAACAAACAAAAACTTTCCAAAGTGCAAGAGTTTATTTACACAAAAGAAAGAATTAAGTCAAACATTTAAATCAACTATTCTAGTAACACACCCTACTAATTAAAAAAAGAATGAACAAACCAATTACCAAAGATAACAAACACAGTTAATGGATAAATATATGAAGAAATAGAAACCATAAATCCTGACGTCACAGCTCAGCATGATTCTGGATGCTTAAAGACCAAGGCTTATATTGAAATGCTTAGAAATGAAGCTAAGTTAGTTAACTAATAATGGTTTTAGTAATACCAATTCATTCACCTTTTTTCATGAATAAGGGGAGTTCTCAGGTCTTTATAATAGTATAATAGTTTTTAGTTAACTCTGAAAATGAAGTCATAAGTGTTATTTTATACAAGTTTTCTGAGTTATTGCGCAGCAAAGTGGTTAGTGCAGGTGCTCAGAAAGCAAAGGTCTTTTTCAGAGTTCAAGTGCCATGCCCTGCTTTTTATTTTTGAGCCTTATAGCAACCCAAATGTATTAAGTTGACCCAACATGTTTAAATTTAGTTTACTCAACAGAATTCTTTATTGATAAATCGAACCAAATCAGTTGGGTGGAAATGATTTACATAATTTTATTATGTTCACCCAGCAAGTTTATCTGTTTTTGAGTGTAGGAAACTAGAGATAGAATGGCACTCTAAACACTTTGAGGATTCCTATTTAACATGCAAAAAATAAAAAGACCCTTTGACAAGCCAGAACAGTATATTTTACGTCATAGAGGTAAATAAAAACAATCCTAGATTGGGTTTTTTTTGTACTCTTCCCAGACTGACAGAGTCATAACTCATTGGCATTCTCCCAAACATGATAACTTCTCTCTCAGTAAATGAGGCATTATCGGAGAGAACTGTAGATCCATGTTTGTGTCTGCATTATTTTGATTCCATTGAACTTTCGGAATAATCACAAATATTAGCTTCATCTGAACCTTCAACTTGTATGTTAGAGCCAATCCCAACCAATTTATTTAGGGAAGTTTTCCCTCTGGTTGCTGGCCCTATTTTAGATATAATGAATCTATCCTTAATAAATGGATAAGTACATAGGCGTAATTTTAACAGGGGACGCCAGGGACATGTCCCCAGCAATATCTGTGATTGACGGGTTTTTCCCTACCAAACCTGGTGTGGAAATTTTTTACCAGCACTGATCTAACAGACACTTGTGCTCCCAGCAAAGTTTTCACATCAGGATCTGAACACAATATTATTTAATTCACTCCGCTGTCTGTAATTATGTTCCTCACTCGGAAACGACACCTGCTCAGAGACCAGTGGAGAAAGACGCACCAAGGGGCGCAACAGTGGAGAGACTGTTCTCCGTATCAAAACTTTTATGTTTTAAATCTCCCTGGGCTTCCGTCTTATCGCGGTGGAGAGGTTTGAGTGTCCCAATGATCCTAGGAGCTAAGTTGTTGGGGGCTCTAAGCCCCTGGTAGAGTCACCCATGGCAAACTGGTCTTAGATGAGGGATCAGACAAAGTACAGCTTGATGACCCCATGATGAGAAACAACATTGGAATCAGTGTTCCCTCGCACGCACACGGGTCACTGGGGCCCTACTCTGGAGTCAGGCCTGGAGGTGGGGCACGTTGGCGAGTGCCTTGTGGCCAGGCCTTTACCCATGGGCCCCAGCTGGTCTCAGCCCAAAGAGGCAACATGGGCCCCCCTTTCCATGAGCTCACCACCGGTGGGAGGGGCCATTGGGGTCGGGTGCAGTGTAAGATGGGTGGTGGCAGAAGGCGGGGACCTTGGCGGTCCGATCCTCGGCTGCAAAAACTGGCTCTTGGGATGTGGAACGTCACCTCTCTGGTGGGGAAGGAGCCGGAGCTGGTGTGCAAGGTCGAGAGGTTCCAACTGGACATCGTCGGCCTTGCCTCGACGCACGGCTCTGGCTCTGGAACCCGTCTCCTCGAGAGGGGTTGGGCTCTTTTCCACTCTGGAGTTGCTCCCGTTGGAGGCGGCGGGCTGGGGTGGGAATACTTGTTGCCCCCCGTCTCGGCGCCTGTACGTTGGGGTTCACCCCGGTGAATGAGAGGGTAGCCTCCCTCCGCCTACGGGTGGGGGACGGGTTCTGACTATTTTTGTGCTTATGCGCCAAGCAGTAGATCAGATTACCCACCCTTTCTGGAGGGGGTGCTGGAGAGTGCTCCTTACGGGGACTGCCTCATTCTGCTGGGGGACTTCAACGCTCATGTGGGCAAGGACAGTGAGACCTGGAGAGGCGTGGTTGGGCAGAATGCCCCCCCCCCCTGATACCGACAGGCCAAGCGGACTGCAGCTCGGATGGTCACTGAGGCAAAAACTTGGGTGTGGGAGGAGTTTGGAGAGACCATGGAGAGCAACTTCCGTGTGGCTTCGAAGCGATTCTGGTCCACCATCAGGCGCCTTGGGGTGGGGCGGTCTGCCACCAACACTGTTAACAGTGGGGTTGGTGTACTGCTGACCGTGACACGGGACGTTTTGGGTCAGTGGATGGAATACTTGAAGACCTCCTCACTCCCACCGACACGCCTTCCTGTTTGGAAGAAGAGTCTGGGGACTTTGGGACAGGCTCTCCAATCTCTTGTGCTGAGGTCACTGAGGTTGTTAAAAAGCTCCTGGGTGACAAGGCTCCAGGGGTGGATGAGATTCGCCAGGAGTTCCTTAAGCTCTGGATGTTGTAGGGCTGTGTTGGTTAACGCGGCTCTGCAATATTGCATGGACAGGGCGGTTCTCTTGGATTGGTAGACTGGGGTGGTGGTCCCCCTCTTTAAAAAGGGGGTCCACAGAGTGTGTTCCAACTATAGGGGGATGGGGCCGTGGAACACTGGACCAGCTCTATACCCTCAGCAGGGTCCTGGAGGGTGCATGGGAGTTCGCCAAACCGGTCTACATGTGTTTAGTAAGTCGGACTCGTTTCCAGTGAGAGTTGGACTCTGCCTAGGTTGCCCTTTGTCACCGATCCTGTTCATAACATTTATGGACAGGATTTCTAGGCGCAGCCAAGGTGATGAGGGGGTCCGTTTTGGTGACCTCAGGATCGGGTCGCTGCTTTTCGCAGATGATGTGGTCCTGTTGGCCTCATCGGAACGCGATCTACGGCTTTCGCTGGAGCGGTTCGCAGCCAAGTGTGAAGCAGCTGGGATGAGGATCAGCACCTCCAAATCCGAGACCATGGTCTTGAGCAGGAAAAGGGTAGGGTGCCTTCTTCGAGTCGGGGATGGGGTCCTTCCTCAAGTGGAGGAGTTCAAGTATCTGGGGTCTTGTTCACAAATGAGGGAAAAATGAAGCGGGAGATCGATAGGCGGATTGGTAAGGCGTTTGCAGTCATGCGGGCACTGTACAGGTCTGTCGTGGTAAAGAGAGAGCTGAGTCAAAAGGCAAAGCTCTCGATTTACCGGTCAATCTATGTTCCTACCCTCATCTATGGTCACGAACTTTGGGTGGTGAACGAAAGAACAAGATCACAGATACAGGCGGCTGAAATTAGTTTCCTCCACACAGTGGCTGTGCTCTCCCGTAGAGATAGGGTGAGGAGCTAAGTCATCCGGAGGGGGCTCAGAGTAGAGTCACTGCTCCTCCACATCGAGAGGAGCCAGTTGAGGTGGCTTGGGCATCTGGTCAGGATGCCTCCTGGACGCCTCCCTGGTGAGGTGTTCCGGGTACGTCCCACCGGGAGGAGGCCCAGGGAAAGACCCAGGACTCGCTGGAGGGACTATGTCTCCCGGCTGGCCTGGGAACGCCTCGGGATTCCTCCCGAGGAGCTCGCCAATGTGGCTGGGGAGAGGGAAGTCTGGGTCTCTCTGCTTATGCCACTGCACCCTCCACCAAAACCACATATGGACACTTTCTTCTTTGGAAGTCTTAAACAAAATATAACAACAACAATATTGTTGCATTAAATAAACTTACTCCCAGAGTCGTGAAATGTATTATTATTATTTTTTTCACCTGAAACAACTTAATGCAGATCACCCACACATAGCTGCCCTATTGCAGGACTGTCAGCTGTAAGTTAAATTTGAAGTCTCCAAACAGAACTGTGTTGGGGTTCCAAGAGGAGCACGTTTAATTGTAGCGCATTCTGCTGGTAATGAATGTGCAACACTTAAAGATGCGATTTTCACCACGTTTATATACTGCAGTGCATATTGTAATCAAATATGAAACAGATTAATACTTAGAGGCTATATCAATATATATTAATTGTTCCCAGGAATGCTCAAACAGCATCCAAGTTTATAAATATTGTCCCTGGCAATTTTAAAAACAAACTGATGCCCTTGGATGCGTACCACAGGAATTTAAGTTTAAGTATTTCAGGAAAGCAAAGTAACTAACAAACAAAAACAAAAGTATCGTTCAGTTATATTATGCAGGATACTTCCTTCCCAGGAGAAGCTGTTGTGCATTATTAGGCTAACAAACAAGATGGTGTCATCCAACATGCACAAACCCCATTCATTTGCAAGCTGTGTGGAGGACAGCATAATAAAATAAGTTTGATACAACAACATGGACTGAAAAGGCAATAAACAAGGTTTTACCTGGAAAATGTTATAAAACAAAGCTGTTAAAACAAAGCCTTCATACTGACTTTTTGTGATAATTTGTGAATGTAGACTATAATACTCTGATTATGTGTAGATTATAATATGCTATATTTGCAAATGCAATAACCTTATTTGCCATGAAACCATTGATCAAATCACAGCACTGGCTATTACCAGCATAAATGTTAATATTACCGTTAATGTGGACAATGATCACACTTCCCTCATCTTCCTCTCCTCACAGCAAAATAACTGTGATATTATTTCTTTAATATAGTTACATTCTATAATATCTATAAGGTCAAATATTTTTTTTTAACTGAATGACAAATAATAAAACACCATATAGACAGTATTTTAGAACATTCAGTATTTTAACTGGACTCAATAAGGTTGAAGCGGTGTGCAGAAAAAAAAGAAAATATACAAAAAGGAAATATTGGAAATACATAATCACACAATTTCCATTAAAGTGCAAAACTAAGACAAGCTGCTGTTGGTAAAAAGACACTAAGGTACAGTAAACAGAGCACTATCCAATTGGTTGTATTAAAACAATTTAGGATTGATTACATATCACTTGATCACATGACCTGGAAGCTATTGAAGGAAAACCTAACACATTACAGAAAAATTATTAATCTAAAATATTCTTTGCAATCAAATGTCAAACTGTTGTATCTGTTTTTTTAGCTGTAGTAAAACATTTCCAGGTTGGTTTTGTGTCACCTGTGGTCAAATGAACTGGAAGATATATTGGGGGGGGGGGGGGTCATATATGTTACAGCAACATATTAATAATAAATATCAGGGTGTCGTGTTCCCCGGGTGTCGAGCAACAATTTATTAATATTTTGGGGTTACTTTATTGGTAGATCTCACAGGTATTTTCTGCGATTTATGGAGAATTATTGAAAACCAAACCCACCACTTCTGCAGCGAGCAGCGATGCAGCCGCTTTATTAACGCAGTTCTCGGTTAGAGGGAGTCTCCGTTTTAATAAAACGAATGTCCAACTAATATCTAACTTAAAACTAAGCTCACAAATAAGTTTCTTAAAGAATGCAGACAGCAAGAGCACTCACAACATCTGTCCACTCACCAAATCATCATCATATTTGCAGCAGCGTCATCATCATCACCTACACATGCGCTGTCTCTCTGCAGCTGAAGTATGACTGTCCGAAAGCCTTACATGCTGCACTCCATTCAACCACATTGTAGTAACATAGCACTCTACATCCACGGTAACAGTAACGGCGTTGCAACGATAGGAAAATAAATTAATTTGATTACTCCGTTACCTAACAAATAACGCTGTTAGTAACGCTGTTATACTTAAACGGCATTGCTCCCAACACCGGGCATGGATATGCGCTCATGACTGCCGTTTCCAGCGGAGCAGCGCTATAATTTTACTGGGGCATTGGAGACTTTTACTAAGGCACGTGCCTCAGTAAATAAGGTCAAGTAACGCCCCCGCACACAAGGGTTACTTGTAGAGTACCACAGGGTTCTGTGCTTGGACCAATACCGCTTTACTATATGCTTCGAGTTCATAAAATAATTAGACAGCATGGTCTGAATTTCCACAGTTATGCTGATGATAAAAAAAACAACCTATATTTATCCATGAATCTAGATGAATTCAATCAGCTAGGTAGATTACAGGTATGTCTTGAAGACATTAAAACCTGGATGACTTTAAACTTTCTACTTTTTAATTCAGACAGGACAGAAGTTGTTGTCTTTGGACCAGAAGCTAAGTCAATCACTTCATCTGGATGGCATTCAATTGGCCCCTGGTAATACTATAAAGAACCTTGGTTTAAGTATTGACCAAGACATGACATTTAAATCCCATTTTAAAACAGATTTCCAAGAATTATTACCTCCACTTCTGGAATATTGCTAATATCAGAAACATCCTGTCCAGGAGAATTGCTGAGAAACTTTTCCATGTTTTTGTTACTTCAAGGCTGAACTACTGTAATTCCTTATTATCAGGAGGTCCACAAAATGCAATTAAAAGCTTTCAGTTGATCCAAAATGCTGCAGCAAGAGTTGTGATGAATTTTAAAAAGTGAGATCACATTTCTCCTGTTTTATCTGCTCTTCATTGGCTCTCTGTTACGTCCAGAATAGATTATTCCATATGTTCCTAACAGAGAACTTTGCTCTCAGTACTGGTAGTTCCTAGGACTTTTAAACGTATAATGGGAGACAGATCTTTTAGTTATCAGGCTCCTCTCCTGAGGAACCAACTACCAGTTTTAGCCTGTGAGGCAGGCACTCTGCCTATTTTTAAGACTAGGCTTAAAACCTTCTTTTTTGATAAAGCTTATAGTTATAATGGCTTAGGTTATCCTGAGCTATATATGTCGTTCTGCTGCTATAGACTTAGACTGTTGGAGGACAGACTGACCACTTTTCTTCACTCTTCTACTTTTCTCTTCTACTACTCGTCAAAAATATTTTTTTGCTGTTATTTTGATTGTTAACCTTATTTTCTCTCAGTGTTTTTTTTCTCTCCATAGAAGCTACACTTGGTCTCGTATTCTGCTCAGCTACAATGCCCTGCTGGATGGGGAGCATTGATTTGGGTGATGAACGAACATTCTCCATGTGCTGTTGTCAACTGTTTACTTTATTTAAAATATAAAGTCCTCTTACATCAGTTCCTTTGTTCTTCTTGTGTGTCTTCTCTGTCTTCTCAAACCCCAAGACGGTAGTGGGAGATGACCGCTTGTACTAAGCCAGGTTCTGCTGGAGGTTTTTTCCTGTTAAAGGGGAGTTTTTCCTCTCCACTGTTGCTACATAATTGCTCAGTATGAGTGATTACTAAGGGATTGCTGTCAACCTCGGGTCAATGACACAATGCAATCTGTTGGGATTCCTTACACAGAAAACTTTTAACTGATTAGAACGTTTGTATAATTTAATTGAGATCTCTTTTCTTGTAAAGTGCCTTGAGATGACATCTGCTGTGAATTGGCAATATAAAAATAAACTGAATTGAATTGAAAAACTCTTGTCAGATTGAGAAATTCAGAATGTAGAATATTAAAGGACTCTCAGTCGGAAAACCTTAAAAAAAAACAGATAAAACCGGCAGGCTGAATGGAATGTTTGTACCCAAACAATGGCAAATTAAATCTTACACACAGTAACTAATCACAGTCAAAACAAAAAACCCATAATCCTAAACTAATATTGCCTCTGCCCAGACAGACCTTATTGAATTATTAAAGTTCTCCAGGTTTCTCCGTGGATGAGGAAGATCAAACAATATTAGCCGGTAGGCTAACAAATTGCTGCCATGGGCTATCAACCACTCATTGGTCTTCAGTGGCTGGGACGTCGGCTTTGTCTTCTGGCTTGGCTAAACAGCGATCAGCTCCGACCTTGACCGAAACAGTACCTTTTTGACACTTTACCACCACCACATTCATCTCACATCGACACTATTGTGGTGTGTGAATGTAGCTCCCAGCTGATTCAGATCCTGCTGCATGTGGTGGTTGGCTCCATTTCTTCCTTCAGTCGTCAATATTTTTCTTGATTGGAGTGAATATCTCCCAGAAACTCATGTGCTTTTCCCTCGCCAGTGAAGGACGGATGATGTAGGGAAGTTCTCCCCTTGACCAAGCCCTTGCCACTGGCTAAAATGGAAGAGAGCCAGGGTCTCCACGATCAGATCCGCGCCGCGGTCTGAATGGAAGAGAACGTTTTACAATGGGCCAATGACTTTTGTTGCAGCAAAAACTGTACACTCCTCCCTTTCCTGTTGAAGATAGGTTATCTTCTTCTCCTGTTGGAGCTAGAATGCGGATTAGCACCACCCAATGGCTGTGTGTGACCCAACACTTGTAAACTTAACCATAACAGAAGGAGTCCTTCAGTTAGACTAAAATACAGTAGATCAAAAGTCTCTTCACTGACTCCCAAGAAGTATGCCATATTCCCTGGATACCTTTATTATTACTAATCAATACATTGAAATAATCCTGTAATATTTTTTTTCCATAACAGTGGCTACCAAACACTGCTGCCACGAGGCCCACTGACCACCACCAATAGCCAAGGCAGGTGTGAAGTTTCTTACCCAAGGATACAATGACTGAGACGGATAGAGTAGGGGTTGTAAATTGGCAGCTCTCCAGTTACAGTATGAGCTCTAGTGCTGACTGGTAATCGCAGCTGACCGTGTCACGTTCACTTACAGCCAAGGGACAAACCGTGCCAGCCAAAAGTAAGGCCAACGCAACAGTGACAAAAATTGCAGTTCCCCCCACATTTGCTAGCATCTGGCTCCAGAAAGGAGCAAGTTCCCATTGACTGAAATGTTAAAAGTACCTATATTATCAGCAGAAATAAACATGTTTACAGTCTGAAGAATTTTTTTTAAAAATTAATTAATTTAATTTAATTAAGCCCTTCAGAAATCTACCGACATTGTGAACCAGTCCATCTTATTTATACAGTCTATACTTACAGTACACAGGAGTCTTGCTTGTTGATTTTGAAGGTCCCAGGCAGATTTCATACAACTCGAGAACACAAGCTAGCTGAAATATGATTGGATAAAAACTGTACCATAATATGGAAAACTGCAAGCAGCACAACTAATTAGATATAATATGACATAAAGATTGATGGGAAATACAGTATAAAACATTACTTTGGGATGTATGAAATGTATTGGTGACTTTATTATAACCGCTTTGAAGTGTTGTTACTGCTTAAAGAGAGTTTTGTCATGTGCATACAAGTTAGTTAGATAAAAACAGGAACTTTAGAACAGGATGTTAAACCTTTGCACCCAAACTAGTGGAGAAAAACAGGATATGGAGGATGTCTGGACTGCAAAAGATTAGGGCAATAGATTAGGACATGTAAGAAATAACAGTCAGCAAAAACTCTAGTTAGAGCTGGTTTGCAAAGTCAGAATAACAGGAAGGTAATTAATTATGCATGCATGGTTGTAAGGAGGCTGGTCTTGGCAAAAGTTTGAATGAACCAATCATGTTTTGTGTCCCGTATTTAACGTTAGGGGGGAGGTTCTCTAACTTTGTGTTAAAATATAAAACTTAATGTTTCTGTTATATACTTTGTCATTCCTCATAGGTAGGGTGACCCAGAGTGTGGATAATTTATACCACTCTGTAAGCTAAATATTTGATTTGTTTCAAGCAGCCCTGTGAACCAGTATTTGATTTATTGTATTAAAATCTAAAGAAAATTAAATTACTCTCGTCTCCTCTCTGATAAAAATGAACAAATAACAAATAAAATCCTTCAAGATAACAGATGAGGGAGAATAATTTTATCTTAAAATATTTACCAAAAAATGCTTTTTTTTCTGAGTATGTTTAACCCAGCCATGAGGGTCGACCACTGCATATAAAACGAGTCACATCACTGCAGATTTACAGACAAAGACAAAAGGTACTGACGGTTTCTAATGAACATGTAGTTAACAAAGTTAACTTCAGTTCAGGAGCAGGGCTTTAAACTCGCTTAGTTCGTCCTAATCAGCCCTAAACTTGTTGCACCTGTTATCACCGGGCTCGCTTGCGCTTCTAATCACGCTGCGATACACATATAAACCCTGCCTACCTCTCATTTCTCTTCAGTCTCGTTCGTTTTCGCCCCTCCCTTCCCATCCCTATGGGTCGCCTGCTCCTGCCGACCCGCCTCCTCTCAGGGTCCTGCCGACCCGCCTCTCCTTCTCAGGGTCCTGCCGACCCGCCTCCACTTTGCTGGGTCCCGCCGACCCGCCTCCACTTTGCTGGGTCCTGCAGACCCGCCCCTTTCAACCCCTCCCCTTTCTTTTTCACAGCATCCATTGTACGCAGCATCCCCGTCCTTTGCTATCGTTCATTCCTGTACCACCTCTTCTAACATTTCTCTTTTCTAAGTTCCGTCTGGAGGGTCCTGAGCAGGCTCGGAAAGACGATTTTCCTGAAGACTGCGCCCCCACACTGAGTCTTCCTCCGGGTCTCCGACAATATCTCTCCCCAGACCTTTCGATCCTTCAATAAACTGTTAAAATTCAGAATTCAGAAAATTCTGAATCTGTATCATTGTTCTTGCTTGTGAATAGTTAATTCCATCCGTAGCGTGGTCCTAGCTAGTGAATTGTGAAGATAAGAGGGTGGGGAATAGTATACCAAACAGTGGTAGAACTGAAGTTATGATGGATTTACATGAAAGATCTTAAACAAAAGGTTTGTTCCTTAATAACCACTATTATGGTTAATTTGAAACATTTACAGATTATAAACAAATTATTCAAATTATTCTTGACCACATTTCCTTCTTTTAGAAATTGGTGTTAAACATCTAGGATAGGGCTGTTATCACCCCTCACCTGTGCTGCTTTGGATGGTTCTGACAGTTGTGGCAGTTGTGCGTGGTGGCGAGGATGGAAGTAGCAGCAGAGGTCTTCCTCCTGGTCCTTCATCCTCTGAGGCACAACCCTGGTCGATTGCCCTTACATAACTGGGGCTACGCATACGGAAGCAACCTGGCATTGGCAAGGTGTCCATGGTCTCCAAGCTATCCATTCCTGCGTCCATGGCTTGAGATTGCATCTCACTATAGACCTGCTCACATACTTGCTCAATCTGCCCATTCACTTCAACTTCACTCAGCTAAAGAAAAGAAACAAAGAGCAAGATAAGAGGAGACACAGGATTAAAAATGAAAATTAGGAGAAAAATAAAATCCCATACATTTATGTTTCAGACTATAATAAGTTATATATGACAATACACATGTAGCTGTTATCACTCACACAATACTGTATGCTGTACTTTTACTCAAAGCGTTAAATGTAGGGATGTCCCAATTATATCTCGGATATCACCTCAGGTGAGTATCAGAGGGATTTTAAATGATTATTATAGGAAGTCCCTAACAAAACACTGATTTTGATACTTGCTGTAGGTCGGCTGTCTGCAATTATGTCAATGAAATTAAATGTGGCTGTAACTCATAATCAAAAGTTGTGGATGGTGATTTCATACAACTCGTGCTTTTGTTTGTTTTTTATTTTTTTACCAGTATTTATTTGTACTTCCAGGTAGTATATCGATGTGTAAAAGTTACGGTACAAAGGATTTATGGAAACAGTCAGTCTTGCAGAAAACCTGAAGAGGCCTTTGACTAAAGACCGTTGTTGTATTACTGTCTCATGCAGGGCTGGACTGGGTCAAAAAAATCGGCTCTGGCATTTTGACTAGAGACCGCCCCATGAGGTGTTATTTGAAAAGCCATATAACCCCCAACCTCCGCCTGCTTAATCGACATATTCAACTTGAATTTAATGCACGTGTTAAACAAATGCAAAGAAATCAGTGATTTCTCTACAATAATAAAACTGATTCAACATCTTTCTTCAACATAATTGAAGACTGCACAGACAGTTCTTCCCAAAGAAAACGTTCTACAGCTTACTTAAGTATATATTACACTTAATAGTTACTATGGGTGAGAATGGATTTCAACACATTTAACATCAGATGACCACTTTGGTTGTAAGATTCAGATAATTACGTATTAAACAGAAGTTAGTTCTACCCTTTCCCTGTTAATGCCCTACCTGCTCCCCTGGCAAGACTTGTCTACCAGAATCAGTTCATACCTTCCTTTGAACTCAGTCATGTCACCTAAAATCAGGGCTCTCAAGGTTTCAAGATTGCTTGGAGTGAGATTGTGGCGGGGCAGGAGTCCCGTCCTTTGCAGTATCCCATCATCAAAAACTAACTTAAGCCGATCTGGTAACCCGAGCTGATCTGGTACCTACACCCCCAGCAAATCGTACAGCATGTGTTGGGGGGGGGGGGGTCTGTCAGCGACAATACTTCCTATTTTGGATCTTACCCGGCTAGCAACAAGACATTCTGTTTTCTGATTGGTTTAGAAATTCTATGTTCTGATTTGCTAACTCAAGACAGCTGTACGATGAGCTGTACAAGCGCACAGCTGTGGTGGGCATTGACTGTTCATAGTAACACGGCGAGGCGCCGGGGTTTGTTCTATAAAATATTCCATTTTGATATCACTAGTTCAAAATGTTGAAGCTTTAATATGGTTATAGATAAAGGTACACTGTAAATTAGAAAAATATTCAGTATGATCCAAAGTTTGTGACACTAATTGCATATTATGATATCATCAGGCGCTGGCACTATTGGATTGCATGACTTTTAATTTTTTTTCGCTTTTTTACATTGTTTAAAACTTTTTTTCATCAATAATTTTATTTTTTATTTAGATTTTTCTATGTATTATGTACTATGTATATGTATTTTATACATCTATATGTTTCAATTTTTTGGGCTTCTTTTCAAGAACAGGTGGATATATCTGTTTATGTCCTTTCTTATCTGGCTACGTTACTCTATTCACTATATAAAATCAACAGAAAGAAAATATTGGCTACAGAATTTTACAGATCCGTCCCAAAAATAACTAACAGGCTCATCAAGTTGTCTGATCCACTGGTGATTCTATTCTTCCTCATCTGTCAAGCAAACCTCGCCGAAATCATCATCATCATCATCATCATCCTCACTTGCAGCGGGACAGAGAACTTTACTGCTGTTTACTCGAAAGAAAGTCAGTTAGAGGGACGTTGAAGTAGGGGATATGATTCCCGCCAATTATGATGGCTGAAAGTGATGGTCTGAACCTTTTCCTTCTCTTTCAGCTCTTTGGTTCTGCTCTGCATTGGGTTACTGAAGAACGAGAATAACTTACTTGTTCATTAAACTTTGTCCCCAAACGATTTACTTATAATCTAGATGATAAGTGGAGTATGCTACATAGTTACTTTAGACCACAAAGTGGTAAGATACTAATGTTAGCATACTACTTTAGCCAGTTGCTCTCGAGCTAACTTATTAAATACCACAGCTATATAGAGTCCTGTATAGAGTTAGGAATATCTTTTGAAACACTAAAACTACCCACATTTTAGGTGACATATTACCAAAAGATTATAGTGGCTTTTTTAATTTAAAGGTAACAATGAGTTGGAAACAAAAAAAAGATCACATCATCTCTATTTAAGGAAAAATGATGATAAGATTTGTTGAAATTATATCAGTCAGAACACTACTAATTAACAATTCAGAGAATATGAAATTTTTTTCAAACATTTTGGCTCCAGTTAAGCTTTGTGTGTACACAATAATGTGACTGGATTAAAAGTGTCAAGATAACAGAGGCTTGGGAACCAACCTGACTGATGGTGCTCATGGCCCTCATGTAGCTTTCATTGCGAGACCGGTATTGGGGTGAAGACAGCAGTGATTTTGGGTCAAGGAGGGTTTTAGGGTCCAGTGTATCCACGCTTCTGTTGATTGAAACCTCACTCACAGCACGCAAATAACTGTGACTCCTGATCTGCAGTTTGGGAGAATGCTCTGTGGAAATCCTAACAGAGGGAAAACAACAGGTTATCTCAGAAACTGGCAAATACTCCTTCAACTACCAACATCATTGCTTCACAGACTACACCATCCATTTCTACACTCCTAAAATGGTGTTAAAATGCTTGCTTACTGAATGAATATATGTTAGATACAAAGAAAAATGAAGATTATGACTATACAGAAAGGAAAGAACTGTCTTTCCTTTAAAATGGTACTGTTTAATGTGAGGCAGAATTATCAGGATTTGCTTTAGTTTCAAGTCAAGCTTTATTACTAGCAGAGCTACCTTTCTATGGTTTCTGGTTACATAGGAAGTGATTATTCCCTGAATATAAAGTATTAAAGGTCTCATTTACTGGTGTGGGCGGAGTGGGCGTGAGACTCAACAAGATGATGGGGCTTGCTCATTAAGATTAATGACATGCAAGTTTCTGTCCTCTAAGTGTATCATCACTAAAATTAGTAACATGAGACAAAAATTTGTCTTCGGTACACCACACGCCTGCAAGTCAGACAGGTATTCACAGCGCCACACTCTTCCCTCTTTGCTATTAATTAATCCTCAATTATTTAGAATCCTCCGCTTAGCAGTATGCTCAAATCCAAGCTGTCTGATTCAAGGGCCACCGCATAGGTTTTGACTTGCTTCATTCAAAGCTATACCATTTATTAAGAAAGTAAATTGAAATAAGTTCAATATATTTTGTGATTTTTTTAGTCATAACAATATATCAATAAGCAATGTACTGGATCCATGGACTACGTTCACACTGCAGGTGAAAGCGCATCAAATCCGACTTTTTGGCCCCTATGCGACCCATATCTGATGTTTTCTGGTGGTCTGAACGGCAAAAATCCGATTTTTTCAAATTAAACCTAGGTCACTTCAGTATGTGGTACTGAATACGATACATATCTGATGCTTTTGAAAGCGGCGGAAGTCTGAACGGCCATGTCGCTTTAAATCCATCTTTTACGTCACTGACGTGAGACAGCTCGTCAGTGATGTCAGTACTCAGCAATTCCGTCTGAGTCCGTGTTCATATATCCCTCTGTACGGAGGTAGCAGCCATTGCTCCAAACAAGGCCATTGTTAAAGCACGAGCTCTCCTTTTTCTTGTGGTCATTCTTTCTCTAATTAATTTGTCAAAGTTCCGTCAGATCCGACTATGCAAGAATTGATAGAGTGCGGAAAAAACGCTTACATCTGTAGCCGCCAATTTTACTTCCGTAAACAGAGCGCGTTATGTGTGACATACTATGATGACATCTCATCTTCCTCTGCACATGCAGGGCGCTTTGGAGCCGTGAAACCTTCACACTGGAGCATGTTTGCTCTAGTGTAAATGACCATACAAAAAAATCGGATTTGATCAAAAAATCGGAATTGAGCATTAAGACCTGCATTGTGAATGCAGCCAAAATGACCCAGTCATACTCAAACATTTATACACCGATCAGCAGGCAACTTGAGGATAAGTGCCTTGCTAAGGGGTATATTGACCAAGAACTTTGAGAGTTTAAATTGACTGATCACATGTTTCATGTTTCAATTTTTCTTAGGTGTGCTTAAATGTATTGCTAATAATGATGATACTGCTTTAAAGGTACAATATGTAAGATTGACGTCTTTTGGTCAAATTGGAGTATTGCATTGCATGAAGAAAAACACAGCACTTGCACTTACTCACCGCCTCCCTTGAAGAGTTGCCAGAACAAACAAAATGACTAGTGTAGAGGAGTTATACACAGTAAGTTGCTAAGTATATAGATACAGTAAATCTTGCTGCAATATCAATTTGATGGTAGTTGAAAAAAGTAGCTTGAGATATTTTTAGAGCTGACCACTCTATCCTAATTTACTGCTAACATTGTTAGCTCCACGTCAGGCTTTAGCCTGGTTGGTGTCAGATTACAAATGGCGATGCAGTGTTTGTGTTAAAGACTTGGCTCACAAGAGATTGGATCAGGAACCAAGAAGTATGGACGCAGGAAGGTCACGCAGTGTTTTTAAAATGACAAAAACTTGCAACCACCCTGTTGGCTGGGATCAGAATATGTTTCAATGTAACGTTCATTTCAACATGAATAAGATGTGTGATCACACTTTTGTGTGATTGTTTCACTGTAAAATTCTTACATATTGTACTTTTAATATAACAAATAGACTTAATATAGCCATTTATATTGGCCAAAGAATCTAAAATCTACCCATTTTTCAAATTAAGTGTTGTTGTTTTTTTGCTTCCCTGTTAATTTATGTGCCTTAAGCACAGGCTTTAACTGAGATTTATTACGTATATTTGTGTTGATACAAAGAAAAGATTAAAAGAAGGTCCAGTGTTGTTTATTAAACATTTATAAGACTTTGACAATGCTGGTACTAGTTGTAGTGATTTATTCTGACATCCACAAATAACTAAAGTAAGGCAAAGACTTGTGTGAGGCTTAGTGTCCCCTCCTCCTGGTGTTCAAAGGCTTTCAGTCATCACACTTTTCACTCCAAATATTTGTTATATCCAAACACTTTAGTTTCATCAGACCATGTCTCCCAGCTTTATGGTGTTTGTTAATGAGCTCATTTGCACATTTTAATCTGTGTAATCCTTTATATTCTTTTTAGGTTATTTTTAGGTTCTAAAGTTAGGTCAGTGCTGTCAAACGTATTCACATTCAATAGTCAAGTAGAAGTATAGATACTAGGGTTTAAAAATACGTATTTTGTTGTTGTTTTTTAAGTTAAAGTAAAAAAAATGGGCCCTCATTTTTCAAATGTTCATAGAAACTGTTGTGAAATTTAGAATGTTCTTAAGAACAGTCAAAAGTCCAATTTATGAAATGTGAAATGGCAACTGGTACATATGTTTGTCTGCAATCATCTGTTGATAAATTCCACATATACACACCTACATGCCCGCGTCCATTCTCTATCTGCATACAAAAATGCCCTCAATTAACTTGGTAACACCACATCCTCTGTGTAATGCATTAAGTCCTTGTGTTCAACCTTAAAATAATGGCCTAGATAGCAAAAAAAAAGGATTTTCAGTGACACTGAGATCGAGGTGAAACTTAGGTGGGGCAATAAAAAAGTATGCATGATGAACAAGCTTTTAAAAAAATGTCATAGTTAAAACAATTAATTTCAACACCAATAGTTTTTGCCCTCTATTATACATTTTTTTTTAGAATAAATGTATAGAATGTATAAGAAATGTGGCAAAGAAATCATGTCATCTGCTCTTATTATATTCTTTGGAAATCCTTAACATCTTTAAACAAATGAAATACGTTAAATTAGTCCTGAACATTCTTGTTTGATTCTATAAGCTCAGGGGGAACAATTACAATAAATAACTCTGCCTGGGAGAAAGTGACACAAACAGTAATGCGGTCAGGACTGTGGAGATGTTCCTGTTGGAAATAAAGAAAAAAATGGATTGATATCAAACTGAATATAATAAAAGGCCCCTCAGCACACAGCTGGGTCAGATCTTCTACTGAGGTTGCTATGGTCCTCATTTTTGACACTTATGTATGGTCATTCATAGTTAGAGACACAACTTTTCTACCATCAGTAAGAAAGGAAAACCAACAACCTGCTTCAATGATAAGCGGGACCATCTATTTGTCACATTACAGTTTTTGCAAACCTTTCATTTATAAGTATAAAAGCATCCCATTAAGCTAAAGTGTTTGATGTAAAACATTTATGTGAGTGGAGTCTGCACACAAAGATTGAAAGTGACAGATTTCCTAGAATGGTCAGCCCCAAAATTAAAATTATGTATTTCTTGGCAAATGTCTAACATTTACTGAAAGTTTATCGCAATCTGTTTATCACAAAGCTGCTGGGGAAATATTCTGTGAAAGTAAAATTGTTTCAGTATTGCAGTACACTCCGTTCTAACACTAGATGCTGTGCGTACACAGGCTTAGCAGTGTACGTATATTTAGGAACAATTCTATGCACAAGTAAATACCACAATGTATAGAATGGTTCTTAGGCACAAGATACACACAGACCTGTGTGGAAATACAGTTGATAAATAAATGAGGGTCCAGGATTCAAAACTACTTAAAGTAAAAAAGTAGAAGTAATAAAAAAATTTTTTTTAAAGCCGCTAAAGACTAAAGCTTAACCTGCACCACGGCGCTACCACACCTCCTAAAAAACACTTTTACTTAAGGCCATGATGACTCTAATTTTATATAAAAATCTTAGTATTAAAAAAAATTAGGATTATGCAGGGCAACTTATTCCAGTTGCATATATGTCCATCAAAATGAATGCATTGTAGTGCAATGCAAATACATCAAAGGACTATATGTGGTCAGCTGAGCATTAACACATGTCTCGTGGAGCAGAATGTGTCATGACTAGTTCCCATTTTCTAGTGTCTACCATGGACATCTTTGAACTTGGCAACATAAGTGCGCTTTGTCCTGGCTGGACTATGAAGTGGTTTGTGTCATGCACAGCTAGAGGTAAGGTACACTTAACAAATTAACATTTTTAAGTCATTGGGTGTGTCCTACACTGACAGAGTTTATCCTTTTTATTTTTTTTTTTAATTAGTTTATGTCATGAAAACAGTAACTATAGTATCTTTGCATTTTCTTTCCTCCTGTGGTGTCACCAGGTACAGTATATAGTTCAAATCAAATTTAATTTATTTTATTAAAGCGCATTCATACAAAATAACATCTCAAAGTGCTTCACAGATTAAAATGACTCACATAAACCAAATCCCCCCTCCCACTCATACCAACCCCCCAGAAAAAAAACATGATTACAGTTATACCCTCCCCTCCTCCCAACCCATCTCCCATGCATGCACACACTTAAAAGCAACAATAAACAAGGACATTGGGACAAGGACATTGAGCATAAATGAGCCAGGTAAGGAAATGCCATCAAGGGAGCCATTTGCATTGGCAGTAGCAGATCAACAGTGGCACCCAAGGCACTGAACCTGGGTGTCCGGCGGAGGTAAGGCTGAGACCCCCACTTCCACCCAAGCACTACCTGGAGAGCACCCAGGCAGCCACAGTCGACCACCATTCCCAATGCAGAGAGCTTCCTCAGAGGAAATACTGGAAGGAAGATTAAAATGACAGGTTCAAATGTTAAAATAAACCGTAGATAATGAGATTAAATAGTAAAATAATGATAAGTATTTTAACACTGCTAAAATTTAGAAATTTAGTGTAAAACATTGATAAAATGTTATCAAGTAAAATATGCAAAGCAACTAAACAGATATTAATTAATAATAAGTTAATAGATTGGCTAAAAAAGGTCAGTCTTGAGCCTGCTCTTAAAAACATGAATGGTTCTGCGGCACTGAGGTCCTCCAGCAGCCTGTTCCAGATATGAATGCCGTGATAGGGGAAAGACGTCTCACCACAAGTGAGTGCTCTGAGTTAGGGATGACAAAAAAAGTAAAAATGGCGGGTCGTAGGCCATTTTTGCTTTTTAATCCTTGTTATGTATCATTTCTATGAATTTATGTGTTTTATGTAATTGGAAAGTCAATAGTATTGTTTTTTTTAACCATATACGCTAATAAAGGACACAATCATATGTTTGAACACAGCAGTTGTTTTTGTCACCCTCTCATTCCCTCCCAGAAGAAGAATTATGCACAACTCACATTTTTCAGCCTGCTGTCTCTCACAATTCTGATATTTGAAATGTTTGAGTTCATTTAATTGAAAGCAGAAGATCCTAATTTAAAAAGCAACATTTACTCCAACACCCCACAGACCATGAAAATGTTGTGTGAAGGTAGGTAAATTAATTCTGAGAGTCCCAATGTTGCCTCAAAATACTGCCCAACTAAGTCAGCCTCCTTCATTCCTGAAATGATAATTTAATTTTCATTTCATAGGCTGAGATATTTTTGTTAATATTCTGTACATTAATTTGCATGGAATTCTACCTCATTTTGTATTTTAATGCCTAAAAATTATTCTGGACAAATATCATTGTTCTGGTCCAATAAAATTCATTGCAGTGAACTGCACAATTCTCTTGTGGTTTCATTGTTCTTAATGAAAATTGGTTCATAATAATTTATATAGGTGAAAGTAATAGCCAAATACAATTATTAATAAAAGTGATTAATCGAATAATCGTAAAAAAATAAGCAACAGATTAATCGATTATGAAAATAATCGTTAGTTGCAGCCCTAGTGTCAGGTATGAAAAACTGGACAGCACCAGGCCCTGACATGATCCATGTCTACTGTTTGCTTGCTGTTGATTCTCTGTTTTAATCTTCACATTTTTGTCATGTATTTGCTGCTGAATCGTGTAAAGCACCTTTAATTACCTTATGTTGAAAGTGTGCAATATAAATAAAATTGCTTTGCCTTGGCTTGCCTTACTGGCTAAAGAAATCACAGCACTCCATGAGTGCCTGAAAGCACAAATGAACCAGCTTCTAAGAGATGGGACTCACCCAGAATGGCTACCAGAAGGGCCAACAATCTTGATCCTGAAGGATCCCACCAAAGGTGTAGTCCCATCCAAATATTTGCTAATAACCTGTCTCTCCAAATCATGGAAGCTCGTGTCAGGCATCATCGTTGCTAAGATAAGCAAGCACATGGATCAATACATGAGCAAAGCAAGAAGGGCATTGGTAGAGATAGAAGAGGTGCTAAATACCAGCTGTTGGTTGACAGAACAGTCACCCAAGACTGCAAGTCCTGAAAGACCAACCTGTGCACTGCCTAGATTGATTGCAAGCAAGCCTATGACTTGATGCCCCACACATGGATAAAATAATGCTTGAAGCTGTACAATATCAACATGTCTCTTAGAGCGTTCATTGCAAATTCAATGAGGCTGTGGAGAACCAACACTGAGGCTAAAGGTAAGCCACTTGCACAAATGCCCATCAAATGTAGAATATACCAAGGTGATGCTCCTCCCCACTACTGTTCTTCATAGGTCTGAACCCCTTAAGTCAAAAAATCAACAAGACTGGCTATGGAATGGGGATTCAGCGAACCCCTTTACATGGATTACATCAAGCTGTATGCTAAAAGCGAACGGGACATAGATTACCTGATTTACACCACCAAGATCTACAGCAATGACATTGGGATGTCATTAGGGCTTGACAAATGTAGCAGGATGGTCACAAAGCAAGGCGAGGTAGTCCACACTGAAGGGTTTTACTCCCAAGGGGGAACAATACAAGACATTGAAGACAGTTACAAGTACCTTGGAATACCACAGGCAAATGGCAATCTCGAAAAGACAACGAGGAAAGCAGCAATAGCCAAATACCTCAAACAAGTGAGACAAGTCCTAAGAAGCCAGCTCAATGGAAAGAGCAAGTCCAAGGCAATAAACAGCTACCTCCTGCCAGTGACCAGATACCCTGCAGGAATAATAACATGGCCAAATGAAGGAAAACGCTACCTGAATCTTCCCTCCTATCACTTAAGCATCAGAAAAAGCCATGGTATGTGCTCTTTTTGTATGGGTTGTTGGTATCACAACAGGTTCTTTATAGTGAATCTTTAATCAGCCTCACCGCTACCAGTCATGTTCCAAAGCCTCCCAGTCTCAGATGATGCCTAGCTTATACATGGGATTTTTTTTAAACTATTAATTAATTGATTCAGTAACCTGTAACTTTTGCGCACGTAAAGTTAAAACTGTAAATGCGTCTGACCGAATAACCAGGGGTGTAAATTGTAATCCATCAAAAATGACAAACCGCCTAAAGATTTTTCTGCCACTTACAAATACAGAAAATATTCAGTTAATGTGACCCCTCTGTGTGCAGTATGTGATGGATCCAGGCTATCAGAATGGTTGATTTTTAAAATAATTATCAAACTGCAGTCATTTTTTATTCACTTAGTGCATTTTTTATAGGTTTATTATAATAAAAAAAAATTAATGATATAGCAACATTCTCAATACAAATAATGTTTATCTGTTATCTTAATTCATGCAACTGTGAAGCACTTTGAATCGCCTTGTGTATGAATTGTGCTCTACAAATAAACTTGCCTTGCCTCAGCCGATTCGGATGTTGTCAATCCATTAAATGGCCGTTATTAACGGTTATCACTCCCATTAAATGCCGTCAGACTCTGCCCTCTCTACCTACTAGTAGGTTTTCTAGCATTCTTATTGCTGGTAACAGCCAACTGTCTGCACGTGTCAAAAATACTTTGTCAGAGTAGCATATCGCAGCTGGAATTATCTAATCAATTTAAACCAACCCACAAGTTTTATGTGATAACCTTAAGGTCACAGAAGTACAAATATACTTTATTTTAAATGCCTAAACCTAATTTGAAGAGGTTTTAAACACCAAACAGAAAAGTACGTTTCAGTAGGTAGAGAGAGCACGGCATTTAATGGGAGTGATAACCGCTAATAACGGCCATTTAATGGGCTGATCACATCCGAAACGGGTGCTTGCCTTGCTTTACACCTCCTTTAAAAAGTCATCACCACATTCTACTGTACTGAGAAACTGACATCTGTCTTAAGAAAACAAAAAGAAAAAACAGAGAGGCTTACATACCCAAAGATAATAATGGGATGAAATAACAAAAATAATATATGTGCCATAAAATAATAAAAGGTCCCATGCTTCATTACTACATTATGAAATCCTTAGGGCGACTGTGGCTCATTGGTAGAGTAGTTGACGTGCAATCGGAGGGTCGTAGGTGCGATTCCCTCTTCTTCAAGCCACATGTCGATGTGCCCCTGGGCAAAGCAACTAACCCCAAAATTCTTACATTATTTTGCTGGGCCATGTTGGCTATCGGTGTATGAATATGAGTTTGAATGTGGCTTCAATGTAAAGCGCTTGAGTGTTCAGTATGACCAGAAAAGCGCTATATAACTTCAGTACATTTAGTTCTGCTAATACTCACCCCAGATTTTTTAAATATGTGCCCCTTTTCTTATAATAAACTTCCAGCTTGTTCAATCTCTTGAAATACATTTTTGTAAATGCCGCCACTCTGGCTAATTCACTCAACCATTTGAGATCTCCAAGAGTTCCCTCACCCTTCCAATCTTTAATAACTTTAACTTGTCTGGCAATCATGATGGCAGACTGAACCCAACTGTCCCAAGTGTTTATTGCCCCGTGTCTAAATAGATATATCTCTAAGGACAAACAACCTAGGGCTTAAAGAAATATTTTCCTCTGAAATCTCACACATAATAGTACTGTAGTTCTATAGTACCTTTGAACTTTAGTACAAGCCCATAACAGGTGAATCAAGTTACCTTCTTCAGACTGATACCTCCAACAATCTGGTGTGTCCTTTATTCCTAATCTACATAGTGTTGATGGCGTCCAGTAGAACCTATGCAAACTTTTGAACTGGATTGGCCGGGTCCTAATATCACTTGAGCATAGTTTAATCTCCTTAAAAATTTTAGTATTTTTTTGTTTGTTTTTTAAATAAAACGACAAGACTAAATGATATAGAAGCAACAAGGCTATTTTTAAAATGTAAGAAGAACAAAGTACAAAGAATTGTGTGAAAACATAAGGAGTAGAAGTAAAAAGTGGGCCAATCTATAATTACTCAAATGAAGTATAAATACCCCAAATTTCTATTTAAGTAAGGTAACAAATTATTTATACCTTGTTATTTCACACCTTTGGGTTAGGTTATGGCTTCTTCCTCACTGAGTGTTCTGTCAGCCCATTTCTGAGTAAGAAATGGTGTACGAATTTCTTTGCCTCTTCAAAAGGTATAATTTGACATGTTTGAACGTATTTTCATGCAGGACTGGAAATGCAATACAAAAAGTTGTAAAATAATTTAATATATTACATGGTGTAGCATGTTCTCACTTAGGATTTTTATAAAGAAAATATTTAATTTTAATTACTGTTCCTGTTGCAAAAGGTTAAATGAACAAAATTTCATCATAAAAATTCAACAAAATCACTGGTGGCACATTTATTGTTTCCCCAACCCTTGGTAATACATTTAACCTAAGCCTACGTAATTAAAACTTTTTTTTATTTCTAGAAAATTGTAATTATAGCACAAGCCATTTTTTACCCACTGGCCACTAAGCTTAATTAGCATCAATACCTTATTTTTTTAATACAACCCCCCGCCCAACCCCCCACCCCCCACACACATAAACGCACACACATACATGCTACTGTATCCCTGAGATGTCTACAAGTAAGTGTGATGATCTGAAATCAGACAGGATTCAAAACAGCTCTGTAAGTTACAATGAGGTTAAATACATTCAAATTCAAATGGTTTACAGTTAGAACAAGACAGAACAACAAGACAGAACAACATTCACAAAGAATAAAAAAAATAAAAATCAGACATACACAATAAATGTCATACATCAAGAGCAGCTCAGATATTAGTGGTTACATGACTGGTTTGTTTTAAGCCAATTTTGACCTGGCTTTTAAAAACGTGGAAAGTAGAGCATTACCTTTTTGGGAATGGGAGACATATTGTGCATTCTTACTGAAAAAAAATATTTTCAATCTATCAGGAAAAAAAAATCAAACAATACAAATCTTACTGTAGAGTGGTCATCTCTGTCAGTGATGGTTGCGTGGCTTTAAGGTAACTGGCCCGACGCGCCTGCATCTTCGGTGAAGGTTTGGGACTTCCATCAGAGTCACCGCTGTCATCCTCAGCCATGGCTTTGACGTAGCTGCCACTCCTCATCCTCCGACAGGGGATGTCATCCTCTTTCCCCAGAGGAGAAAAACCACTCCACTCATCTTGAGGTACCTGATAGTAAGGCAGAAAATACATAAGAGTGCTGTCAGGAGGATGTGATCCTCTGCTCTCTAACTCCCAGCCACCAAACTGGCTAACTAAACTGTCCTTGTACATTGAAACACAACCTAACACTTAGTATTAAAGGCAAACAATTAAGAGAATGATCTAACATCCAAAGAAACTGGAACTAATTACATTTTCCCTCATCCTTGATTCACTCCAAAGCATGTATTTTAGATTGTCTGCACTGCAGTGGGATTGCTGTCTAATTAGCATAGAAGGGTATGTGTAGAGGTTGTTCTGAAATTTCTCTCTGGCTAATTCTAACATCTGTTTCACTGAAGTTCATTTTGTTCTCTATGAAGGAGGTATGGCTGCTTAGTTTCTAGTGTATAGAGTTGAACTCAAAAATACGTGTACTTTAAGTTTCTGCTCTGATCCACCTCCAGGCTTTGCTTGTTAACCTTCTTACAATGCTTAATTATACTTTTATAATTGTATAATTTTCCGTATATTAATAAAGACTTAACCTAAAACTATTTTTTAATGAATTAGTGAAAACTGACTTGATTCATTGACAGAAAGGTTGAATAGATCTGTTGAGCTAAATATCTATCTCTCTCCTTGTGCATGTATGTGACGTCAAACAGACACAAATGAGCAGTTTGGCTATAAAAAGAGAAAAGACCAGCTGCAGTATTATCAGCAGTGCCTCTCACCCACGCACTGGCTTTACATCCACAGTAGCTTGACACTCAGTCTACTTTATTGTTGAGAAACAGGGCTGCTGTTAATAGCTTTCTGCTGCAAGATGTAAGATTCTGTTTGTTCCATGTATGTTCATCTGCACTTGTAGAAATAATTACCTGCACAAAGGATATTACCACTGAGTTGGTGTGTAGTACATTCTAACCATCGGCCGTGGGATATATGCTGCAGAACACTGACGTTCCCTTGGCAACCCTGTTTTGATGCTCTAAAGTAGCAGCATTTAAAGTAAAAGAAAGTGCAGCTGCAGATAATTTGTAGAAGACATGAAAACAGTAGAGAACAGGTAGGTCTGTTAAGCCCGCAGGTAATAACTGCCATGATGTTGACTATAATGAAGTTCAAAGTAAAATAAGAAAATAGTCTGTACTGTGACAATTCTGTTAAAATTAGCAAATGCTACAAGTATGAGGATATAATGACAGTCAAATGTCCTGCATTGTAGTTTATCCGCATCCTATGGGAGACTACAGATGGTTTTTGCTGTTCCTTCAGCCAGTCTTAAGAACTCTTATTTCATTTTCTGGATTCCTTTTGAAGTCTCCAAAATAAAATTCTATTTTACATAAATGCTAGTCCAAAAAATAAAGCAGGAAAAAATAGGGGGTTGGCTGGTACAGGACACAGGTAATGGAAACATGCCAGAACTGTTCTGAAGCTACCCGTTCCAGACTGTACTGGCCCTAGTGGAAATGGGGCTTGGATGAGTTAGACCAAATGGGGCCACCCTAAACTTTCTAACCAAGAGAACTCATCACAAAGTACTAAGATGGTAAGGTCTGATCAGGGTCACTTCTATAGACATTGACCGATTTAAAGTATTTCTTGGGGTTTGACATGCTTTTTAAACATTATGTGTCAATGATACTGTATATAGTGATGTGAGGAAAATTATTTGCCCCATTACAGATTTCTTTTCTTTTTGTGTCATCACACAAATGGTAGATATTGGATTTAAAAAAAATGCTGAGTAATTTAAAAAGGTTGTTAATAAATGATGATTTAATTCATTAAAGGAAACACAAGTTTTCCAAACAATCCTGGCCCTATAGGTGAAAAATAATTATATTCCCCATTTAGCAGTTACAGCTAACATCAAGAATTTGTGATAACTGGCAATAAATATTTGACATCACCTTTGAGGAATTTTGGTCCACTTCCTTTTGTAAAAAGATTTTTATTAAGTCCCCTTCAATGGTTTTCCAATATGTCAGAGTAAAGTATCTAAATTGGATTTTGCATTCAGAGGTGACCTTACTACAATGCTTTGCATCTCTGTCCTGCTGCAGAACCAAAGTGAGCAAAGTTTACAGAGTGTAAAAGGAAGTTTCTGATCAAATGTAACCATCCAAAAGATTTAACTTTTATCTTGCCAGTACACAGAACATTTTCTGAAAAGTCTTAAAGATCTTGAAGTTTTTGGTAAATGCAAACTGCACCTTTAAATTGTGTAGGTCATGAGCAGTTCTGGCCTTTGAACTTTCCTTGAAGGTAAGTTTCTATTTTTTTATTGTTATATTCAATGCTGATCTTGACTGAGGCAGCAGGTCTGCAGGTATTTTGTTCTGGGTTGTTTTGTGATCTCCTCATTGAATTGTTGGGCTCTTGAAGTAATATTAGTTGACCAATCTCTCCTGGTTTGGTCCCCACTACTGCAGGTTTTATGGTTCTCTCTTTGATTCTCCAAAATCCCTAAGTTTAAGAAATGACTTAGAAATATCAGTGACTTTGTGTGACCACATTTTTGTGTTGAGTTGATTTAATTTGGGTTTTCAGCTCAGGTTAGTCTGATTTGGGCAACACATTTATCTATCACCACAAGGGAGTTATTTTCATTGGTGCAGTAACCATATTTCACCAGCAGGGGGTACAGGAACGCTGTGAGTCACTGGTTATGTCAGGATCTATCATAAGCTGAGAGACTTCCGAGAAAACCAGACTACCTTTCCTGTCCATTCATTTCTATTGTGTTTTTTGGGTAAGAAACGTTACTGGAGTTATGGAATCCTTCTATAATCCATAAAGAAAGGTTAGGGGAAATGCATTTTAGATGAGAATTTTCTGGTGAGGAGTTATATGAGCCGTGGTTGAACAGGTGGTTGTTTGTTTGTAGTCCATGTGCTGCGGTGCTTGCTGAGCTGGTTAGCTGCTACATGCTAATGTATGTTAGATCTGTGGAACTAATAAACTGCAAACAAAAGGGTTTATAAGTGGTGTGTGTACTGAATGGTAGTTCAATTGTGTTTAAACATGATTGTGCCTAATCAATCTGGGATTTAATACATGGTTAAGGGAATATTAAAAATGTGTACTGATTCTAAAAACTAACTGAAATGTATATTTCTAATTGAAAGTTCAGTTAAAGAATAAGTTGCTGATGTTTATTAAAAACTATGTTGAAGTGTATACCCGTGGAGTGTTACAACATGTAACTTTGATGCATTTACCATGCAGTAGTAGGTGAATACATATGTGAATTGACTTATTAGTGGATATGTTTTAGTGGAATTAAGCTCTGGTTTAAAGGACCAATGTTAACATTTAAATTGCATTTGAATGCAGTGGAGTGTGTGTACAAAGACCATGTGTACAGTAGAATGCTGAATTATTTGCTGGGTAATATTGCTCTAAATTGTTTATTAAACAAGAGCTGAGAGACTTCAGAGAAAACTTGACTATGTTTCCTGTCCAGTCTTTTCTATTGTGTTTTTCAGCTGCATCTGCTGTCTTCAGGCCCAGAATATCGGTACCTGTTACAGTTGTGGGGGCTCGTCCGGGATGTATTCCCAGCCAAACTACTACATCAGATGAAGAGTAAAGGTGGCGTGGTGCAGAAGTAATCCCTAATCAATGCCAAGGAAGGGAAAGGACTCCTAGACGGTGGAAAGAGTGACTAGCTGCAAACAACAGGACTATGGCAGACGGTGCAAGGAAAAGCTTGATGTGGTCCATCAAGAAAGACCTGCTCAACTTATCTGCAGATGAACTGTTCAAGATTGCCAATTCACTCGGGTCAACGCCAGAAATGGAGCAGCAGGAACCCAAGGCCGCTGGTGAAGAGGATTGCTACGAGTACATCAACAGCTTTATGAGTAGTAAGACTTTGCTACAGTCTGAGGATACAGGTATGGCTCACTTATTACAGTTAAAGGACTTTGTAGTTGAAGTCATACAGAGTCGTGAATTTAAATCACAAGCACACGTCACGGACTTTACTTCACCACATGTTTCCTTGCTAGAGCTCCAAGATCAAAATAGTAAGACAAAGGACTTTCAAAACAAGGATTATGGTGATTCAGCAGTTTTTTGTGAGAAAGTTGGTTTTGATGTCAGTGAGGTAAATACAGGAGAAAGTCCAACCATGTGTAACGCAGATATACAGAAAATACTGACTAGCTGTGAAGAGCTTAGCAGGCAGGTTAAACAGTACATGCCCACCACTGTTGCACAGAATACATCCCTCTCCCCAACAAAATCGGTGACTAGGTCACATGGTAGTGAGAGTAGGGACATGGGTGATCCAGATAGAATGGTCTCGTTAAGAGAACTTTCCTACCTTCATCGTAGGGAGTTTAAGATCCAGGGAGGTCAGATTGGAGACCAAGGTTCAGACATCAACTACCATAACATCTGTCACCAAATCGAAGAGGGGTTAAGGGATCAGTTCAGTGAGATAGAGATTGTGAGGGCTGGTCTTAGAGTTGGGAAACTGGGAAACTTTAAAGACATGCTTATGAATAAGGATGATCTGACCATGGAGGAGCTCAAAGCTTTCCTTCACTCCCACCTGGGAGAGAAAAGCAACATGGAGTTCTTTCAAGAGCTTATGTGCACCAAACAACGGGACAATGAAACACCACAACAATTCTTGTACAGAGTCATTGGGCTTAAACAAAAGATTCTTCTGGCATCAAAACATGCTGAGACAGATGTAAAATATAATGCGAGCATGGTGCAAGACATTTTCCTTCACACAGTGTATTAAAGGCATCGGGCATAAGTATGATGATGTCCGCAGAGAGCTAAAACCCCTGCTTAAAGATGCTAGGGTAACAGATGAAGGCATTCTAAGGCAGGTGACGAAAATCATGAGTGATGAGAACGATAGGCAGCGACGCCTGGGGTCGGCCACCCGACCAAGGCCCACTAACATACACAGTGTCCAGGTTGAGGCTAATGCCGTACAACATGCTGGAGTACAGGAAGGACAAGGGAAAAGCCCATCGGCTGATGTGATCCAACAGTTAACAGACAAAGTTGAGAAACTCACCAGTCTTGTTGAAGCATTGCAAAAATCCACACAATTAAAACCACCAGAACAGCATAATCAGTCATTAAAGAAGAAAAGAGAGAGTAAAAGAGAACAACGAAATGTCTGTGTAAAGGGTTTTGATCAAAACCGTTCTGACTGTACCCACTGTTTCTCCTGTGGCGGAGATGGCCATCGAGCCATTGGCTGTGTACAGAAACCGATGCGTCAGGGAAACGGGGGCCGGTTCCTGCCGGGGAACAGACAGTGACCGGGCCTCTACTGTCCCAACGTGAGACAAGCAAAACGGGTAAGGATAACCAACAGCAGGATATCACAGGTAATTCACCTACACAAAAAGAGGAAACACCAAACACAACCTACAACCACCCATTGTCCAGCAAAACCGAGGGTATAGCTAGGCTTACTGGTAGAAAAGCTCTCATCCAGTGCAATGTAAATGGTCTTACCGCCACTGTTTTGCTGGATACAGGGGCTCAAGTAAGCATAATGGATCACACTTGGAAGACAAGGCACTTTCCAGAAATCCCTATCAGACAATTCAGCGAAATTCTGGATACGGAGGAGCAGTTAAAAATCTGTGCAGTAGATGGGGGTGTTATTCCCTTTGATTGTTGGATACCCCTAGCTGTCAATTTAAAAGGAAACGCAAATCCTGACTGGTCCGTTAATGTCCCTTTCCTGGTCAGCAACCTTTTTCTGGAGAGACCCCTGCTGGGTTTTAATGTTCTGAAAGTTATGATACAAGAACAACCTGAAAACCTGGCTCCAACACTTACCTTTATGCTCTGTAATGCTATTTCAATTCCAGAAGCAAAGGCAGAGCTCTTAGTGAAGTTTATTCAGGCTGACAAACCCAGTGTACAGCAGAGATACCTGAGGAAAGGCAAACAAGACACTACTATTCTAGCTGGCCAGGTAGCTTGGATTAGATGCCAAGTCCCACCCAACAGGACTTTTTCTGAGTCAGTTGTATTGTTTGAGCCTGATGACAACAGCATACCCCTAGGTGAACTGGACATCGAGGATGGTGTGTTGGAGGTCCAAAATCCAAACAAACCATATGTGGCAATAATACAAAACACACAATTACTGCACCCAGGAAAACAACCCTTGGTAGCATCAGTAATATTGACAAAGTGATTGCTGCAGCAGCTGTCTATCCCTGTCAACCTCCATGGCACCCTCCCGTTGACCTCAGTCACCTTAATGAGGAGCAAAGAGCTGAGGTGAGTGCAATGCTTTGCGAAGAAGCTTCAGCTTTCGCACCTGACAGTAATGATGTTGGATGCATACCGAGCCTGAAAATGTCAATAGCAGTTCAAGATCAAATTCCGGTGAAAGGCACATATCATCTGTAACAAAACCACTCTTTAAAGAAGTGAAGGAGTATATACAGGATCTACTGCTTAAAGGCTGAATAGTCAAATCCAAATCTCCATATGCAGCTCCTGTTGTAAGTGTGAGAAAAAAAGATGGAAGCCTGCGGCTATGCATTGATCACCGCCTTCTAAATAAAAAGACTGTGCCAGTTCAACACCCCCTACCAAGGATACAAGACCTGACGGACACCCTAGGGGGAAATAGGTGGTTTAGTATTTTAGACCAAGGGAAGGCTTACCATCAGGGTTTTATTGCAGAAGAATCACGACAGCTTACTGCCTTCATCACCCCATGGGGCCTTTATGAGTGGGTCCGCATCCCGTTTGGACTCTCCAATGCCCCTGCTGCATTCCAACGGAACATGGAAGAAATGTTAGGGACCCTGCGAGATGAGTGTTGTACCCCATACCTTGATGATGTACTGTGCTACTAAAGGACATTTAGTGAACATGTTGATGCACTCAGGAAAGTTCTGCAGGCCCTCCAACATCATGGCGTGAAACTGAGGCCAGGGAAATGTGAACTGTTTAGGTCAGAAGTTAGGTATGTGGGTCGCCTCGTTTCCGCTAAAGGGATTTAGGTTGACCCCAATGATTTGGAGGCAGTTCGAGTTTTGGATAGTAAGAAACCAACAACAGTCGATTAGGTGAGAAGGTTGACCGGGTTCCTTGGTTATTACCGATCATATATTCAGGACTTTTCGCGAATCGCTAAGCCAATATACGAGTTGCTCCAGACCAAGTCAGACACCCACTCGCTCCCAAATCAAAGTGGGAAACGCCAACGGAGTCAGCCACCATCAAGAACACCTGTTAGCTGGACCGACAGACATCAGGAAACCCTGGAACAGCTAATTAAGATTTTGAAAAATCCACCAGTCCTTGCGTATCCAGACTTCAATCTCCCGTTCATTTTGCATACTGATGCATCAGATCAGGGGTTGGGCGCCATCTTATACCAGCATCAGGAGGGGAGACTGAGAGTTATTGGGTATGGTTCAAGGACACTCACACCAGCCGAACGCAATTACCACCTGCACAGTGGGAAGCTGGAATTCCTTGCACTAAAATGGGCTGTGAGTGAGAAGTTCCTTGACTGCTTATATTATGCGCCCCACTTCACTGTATTCACAGATAACAACCCACTGACCTATATTTTGACTACAGCAAAAATCAATGCTGTGGGCCAAAGACGGGTTGGTGAACTCTCAGATTTCCGGTTCGACATCAAGTACAGGCCTGGAAAGTCTAATGTTGATGCCGACACTCTGTCTCGTCTTCCTCTTGATATGGAAAAGTACCAACAGTCCTGCACTGAGGAGTTCCCAGAAGAGGCAGTACATGTAACTTAGGGAGGGACTGAAGCGGCAAAGCGCAAAGATGTGGCCTGGGTTGCAGCACTCGCCATTTCTGCCCCAGACCTACCTTCCCAACATAATTTTGATCTCCCAACCATCAGCCACGATGATCTGGTGAAAGCACAAAAAGAAGATCCAGCTATCGACCAGATCAGGGAAATGAATGAAACCAATATTACATTGAAGGATGAAAGGAATAAAAATGTACCAAGAGAGACTCAAAAACTGTTACATGAATGGAGAAAGTACATCTAGACAATGACCTTCTTTACAGATGTACAAAAGAAAGGAAACAATTAGTTCTACCACCCAAGTACCGAGCCTTAGCTCTTAAGTACCTGCACAATGGAATGAACCATGTCGGGACAGACAAAGTACTCCACTTGGCAAGGGAGAGGTTTTACTGGCCCTTCATGGTGAAGGAGATTGAGGAGTATGTCACCCGGAAATGCCTATGCATCAAAGAAAAGAAAAAAACACCTCCCATGACTTCGCTCCAATGAGCAACATCACCTCTAGCTTTCCGTTAGAGTTGGTGTTCATTGACAACCTGCATTTAGAAGCCAGTTGTGGAGGCTATGAATATATTTTAGTAGTGATTGATCATTTCACTAGATTTGCACAAGCCTACCCCACACGAAATAAGAGCGTAAAAACAGCACCTGAGTTAATTTTCAGTGACTTCATCCCTTGGGTTGGATATCCCTCAAAACTGCACCACGACCAGGGTCGTGAGTTTGAAAATAAATTGTTTCAAACACTACAGCAGTTGTCAGGTGTGGGCCACTCACGAACAACGCCCTACCATCCTCAAGGGAATCCAGCAGAGAGATTAAATCGGACACTCCTTCAGATGTTACGGACCTTGACAGATGGTGAGAAGCTGCGGTGGAAGGATCACCTCCCGCACGTCACACATGCATATAATTGCACCCGACATGAATCTACTGGCTACTCACCGTTTTTCCTCCTTTATTGGCGTCACCCCCGCCTCCCAATCGACCTATTATTTGGGCTGGCTGAAAACAAAGCTTCAGAAAAACCAGGGGGATATGCCGTAAAATGGGCTGAGCGGATGTCACAGGCATACAGGATTGCTAGGGAGAGCAGCAGGACATCAAGTGCAAAAGAAAAAGTAATCTATGACTGAAAAGGAAAGGGGGTGGCTCTGCAACCAGGGGACGGAGTCCTGGTCCGGAACCTCGTTGAATGGGGAGAGCCAGGCAAATTAAGGTCATACTGGGAGAGCTCCATCTACCTAGTCAAACAACAGTTAGCTAGCAGTCCAGTTTATATCATTTACCCAGGATCTGGTGACCAAACCAAAACAAGGACACTGCTTCGTAACCTCCTACTGTTGGTCAATGACCTACCTGCTGAGGGAGCATTGAGCTCTGCTAAGCCAGCTCCTGCAAAGAAGCAGAAACACAACCAAAGAAAAGGAAAAGACTCTGAAGGGGTGAGGGAAGTAAATGACTTGGAAACTTCTGATTCTGAGGATGACTGTGCTTCAGGATATTGGCTTAGAGCACCCGTACTAAGACCGGGACAAAGGAGCCGTGCTCATTGTGAGGAACCTGACCAACCTCAGATAACATTGCCACCAATTTCTGTCGAAGCCTCTGAAACTGTTGATGATGGAAACCAGAAGGAAACGGATAATTTTTCGGAAATCCTTTCAGAATCTGTTGACAATTTAGCTGACCTAAATCTCAATGACACTTTACCCCATGAATCCAGTCCTGATGGTGAACAGGAGCGAAGCCCACTCTCAAAGCCAGAGACAGGAAGTCAATCTCTAGTCCTCCCTATTGAAAATGATCAGTCAGGGGTTAGGACGTCTAAACATGATAGGAGGCCAAGACAGTTCCTCACATATGATTCATTTGGTGAACTGTCTGTACAGCACCACACAAACGTAAATGCAGTTTGTGCCTACCCTATCAAATGTTCGTTTGTACCAAATCCACCTTTTTGTTTACCTTACCCAAGTTCCCTTATGCATGCTCAGGTCCCACACCCACAGTTTCCATACCATAATCCATTTATGTATATCCATCCTGGGACATCTGGCTGTTAAATAGATGCCTAAATGGGACCAATCTTTGAGAGGGAAACTGGGTTTAATACTTGTTATATGTGTTTTAGTTTGATTCTATGGAGGCTGAAATGTGGGTGGTATTTCTGATTTGTTTCGGGGAGTGTGTGACACCCACATTTGTGTGTTCACATTTTTGTGTTGAGTTGTTTTCATTTTGGTTTTCAGCTCAGGTTAGTCTGATTTGGGCAACACATTTATCTATCACCACAAAGGAGTTATTTTCGTTGGTGCAGTAACCATATTTCACCAGCAGGGGGCACGGGAACGCTGTGAGTCACTGGTTATGTCGGGATCTATCATAAGCTGAGAGACTTCAGAGAAAACCAGACTACTTTTCCTGTCCATTCATTTCTATTGTGTTTTTCGGGCAAGAAACGTTACTGGAGTTATGGAATCCTTCTATAATCCATAAAGAAAGGTTATGGGAAATGTATTTTAGATGAGAATGTTCTGGTGAGGAGTTATATGAGCCGTGGTTGAACAGGTGGTTGTGTGTAGTCCATGTGCTGCGGTGCTTGCTGAGCTGGTTAGCTGCTACATGCTAATGTATGTTAGATGTGTGGAACTAATAAACTGCAAACAAAAGGGTTTATAAGTGGTATGTGTACTGAATGGTAGTTCAATTGTGTTTAAACATGATTGTGCCTACTCAATCTGGGATTTAATACATGGTTAAGGGAATATTAAAAATGTGTACTGATTCTAAAAACTAACTGAAATGTATATTTCTAATTGAAAGTTCAGTTAAAGAATAAGTTGCTGATGTTTATTCAAAACTATGTTGAAGTGTATACCCGTGGAATGTTACAACATGTAACTTTGATGCATTTACCATGCAGTAGTAGGTAAATTTATATGTAAATTGACTTATTAGTGGATATGTTTTAGTGGAATTAAGCTCTGGTTTAAAGAACCAATGTTAATATTTAAATTGCATTTGACTGCAGTGGAGTGTGTCAACAAAGACCATGTGTACAGTAGAATGCTGAATTATTTGCTAGGTAATATTGCACTAAATTGTTTATTAAACACAAGCTGAGAGACTTCAGAGAAAACCAGACTACGTTTCCTGTCCAGTCATTTCTATTGTGTTTTTCAGCTGCATCTGTTGTCTTCAGGCCAAGAATATCGGTACTTGTTACATTTGCTTACCTATTGATTTTTAGATCATGTTTTGGTTTGTGAGATATTCTGCATCAGACAAGTTCTGATAATTTTTTGTGTAAGATCAGGTAATGATCAGGCTTCGATTAGGCTCATGAAACTGAACTTAGTTTTCTAAAAAGTGAACATTGATCAAAGTAAAGTTGTGATTTAAATAGGGAGGCAATTGCTTTGATCAAATATCGCAAGATTTACTTGAATCGCTTTATTTCTTTAATGAATGGAATCCATCTATGCATCCATTATTAAAACCACTTATACCTGATTGGTCACGGGGGAGCTGGTGCATTCATGGGGTAAGAGATACACCCTGGACAGATCAGCAGTCCATTGCAGGAGGAATGAAGTCATAATTTGATGTTTTTCATTTAGCCAGGTTTCTTTATCCAATATTAAAATCAATATGATAATCTAAAAAATTGCAGAACAGAAATACAAAAATAGAAGAAATCTATATGGGGGCAAGCACTTTTTCACACTCTTATATAGGGGTGCACCGACACCGACACTGGTATCGAAGCCAATACCATTCTAATTTACTTGTATTTTTATTGATTAGTTAACCAACACCAAGAACCGATGCTTTAAATGTAGAAACTCTGCAATCATTTCACAGAATTTATCTATTTTTCACTTGAAATTGTAGCTTTATGGTCATTTTTATTATTATTTTATTTTCAATCTAATTCACCATCATTTGTTGTATCAAGCAGAGAAGAAAGTAAAACCTGTCTTCCAATTAATTGCATTTTTTTGTTCAACAATGCAAGTACTCATATCCAAATATCGGTATCCTATCGGTTTGAAAAAAGAGGTACATAAGTGTACATAACCTAACCAATTGGCTCATTGTTTTAAAATATCACTGAAGTGATTGTATAATAATCATAACTCATCTAACATAATCCCTTGAGATACCAAATATTTCTGAAATGCAATTATGGCTTTACAAAATGAAACCAGCACGATGCATTCAAGAACAGCATAGCTCAGCTCATAAAAATCTGTTAAGATAGAAATTGTGAAAAAGACAGGATAACTGTCACAAAGGCAGGAAGAGAGGCATTCTAAATTAAAACTGAGCTCTACAGTCAACAATGTTGTTCTTCGTGAGGAAATGTCATTACCTAGCATTTAGAGAGTAAGGCTACTATTGGCTCTGCACTTACTTCTCTTTTCAACTCAAAAGAAGGGAAGAGGAGGAAGAGGAGAAGGAAGAGGATGGCTCTTCAAACCAAGAAGAAGTAAAGGAGGTGGGTTGGTAGGTGGTGGATGCTGGGTAGAAAAAAAGCTTGAGGGTGAGTTGGGTAAGTGCAGGAGAAGCAGAGGGATCAGGACTAGTGTTGAAGAACAATGTACCAATGTACCTCCCAGTGTTGTGGACACACTATAACTTTACCCTTTGAGATTATTATTTGCTTTTAGATACATTTTAACAATTGTACATGTAGGGTTTAACCTTCCTATCTAGAAAATAGGCCCACCATACCTGAGAAAGCATGGCACTTTTAACAAAAAAGGCTAATTTTGTTAACCTCTTCAAGGTAAGATGATTAAGGTTAGGATAGACGAGCTTTGCTTTCAAAACATTAACGAAGCACAGAATCACTTTGTATTGAATGCTCTCCATACTACTGGAGCCAGAAGTACAGATTTTATTTTTCACAATATGTGTTTTTTCTAAATCTTAGATATTTTTGGTTATTTCTGCCAATACAGTTAGACCTCAATCACTTGAGTTGACAGACGTACAAAGCTTCCATGTAGTCCTTTCCACTTTACCAATAGGGATTAAGAGCTGCCCTACTCCCTACCCCCCAATACATGAGCATTGACGAATGATAACTGCTTGCAGCTCTAAATTGAGGTTCTAGGCTAAGGGAAACAAGGGGAAACGTAATTGAAGTAGTTGGAAGCTGAGAACCCTAATGTATTCAGTTTTTGTATAACTCCCTATATATTATCTGATCAGCTAAAACTACAGCTGCAGCTAGAAATATTAAGAAACACATTAGTCATGAAGTTAAAAAAATAACATAGCACAAATAGTTGAGGCTAAAGGACTAAAAAAGGTTTTACACAAATAAAAATCTGTAAATGTGGTGTGCATATATTCAGACATATCTATTTATGAATATCTACCCAAGTGCCCAAAGGAACTCCTTAATTATCAAACAGAGTTCACCTGAACTTAGTGTAACTTCAGTGTAAAAGCAGGGCTATGTTCTAACACAATGTCCCAAGCTTTGAACAGAGCTCTATTCAATCCATCGACTTGTGAACCAACTGCAGACCTACCAAGACATGGACATCCCCCTAAACTGGCTAGGAAAGGAAATAATCAATCAAAGAAGCAACGAAGAGGCCCTAGGTAACTCTGGAGGAGCTGCAGAGATCCACACCTCAAGTAGGAGAATCTAATGACAAGACGGCTAATAATTATGTATTCCACAAATTCTGCCTTTGTCATAGAGTGGCAGGCAGAAAGGTTTTGTTAAAAGCATTCAAACAAGAACAATTCTTCCCAGACCAAAACACTTACTAAATGCTAAACATTTGGAATTAACCTAACAATGCAAAACATGGTGATGGCCTCTTGCTTTGAGGATGCTTGTCATCATCAGGGACAAGGAAGCAGGTCAGAGTTTATGGATGATGGACAGAGCTAAGTACAAGACAGTCCTAAAAGAAAACCTGTTTGAGGCTGCAAAAGACATGAGACTGGGGCAGAGGTAACCTTCTAGCAGGACATCAATCCTGTAGAATGGTCAAATCTCAACTATAAAACGTATAGAGAATCTGTGGCATAAAACACTGATGCTCACAGACACTGTGACTCTGACTGAGCTTTAGCTGTTTCAGATAAAATGGGAAAACCGTTTAGTTTCTAGATGTGCAAAGCATTTAGAGACATTCCCTAAAAGAATTTAAATTAATTCCCTGAGGGATTTTAGAGACATCCCCTAAAGGACTTGCAGTTCCAACTGCTGCAAAGGATGGTTCTGCAAAGTATTGACTCATTGGGTGTCAGTCCAAATGCATGCCATACTTTTCGGATTTTAGCTTGTAAAGAAAATTAGACAAGTATTCCTTCCTCCTAACATTTAAAATTTTGTTGGTCTATTTCAATAGCATTTATTCTGCTTCATGTTTGTACTGAGATAAGCAGTATAAAACTTCCGTGTGTGAAAACTTTTGCACAGCAGTGTATATCCTCCTTGCCAAATGGTGCCAATAACAAGACACAATCAGTGTTATTCACTTCATATAATTGGTGATAATGTTAACCCTGAGCACCTTATAAAATTGTTCTACAGCTTGTGAACTGATTTGTTAAGCAATAATAGGACAATCAAACCTAGGACCTAACGTTGTGACCTGTTTTTTTTGGAATTTGGGAAGAGTAAACATTTTAGAGAGTTTAAATTCTGAGAAATAAGTGAAAGTGATCTCTTCACCTGGGACTTATGGGCATCAACAGATTTAAAGATAGACAGCTGCAGCAGCATGTGAAGTTAAATGTTTAAACATACTTCTTCATACTTATGAATATGAGTGGCTCGGACCTCTTTGTTATGAATGCATCTTTATTCATACTACGTTTGGGTCAGCTGCTACACAACATTCACAGCAGAGATTAACAGTTTTGAACAGTACTTATTATGTATGATGTATGTATTACATTATATATGATTTTTATTTGCTGTAGCTCTGAGAAATGGCATTCCTAGTGAGAGCAGTTGGGTGACTATAACTGAGACTATAGTTTGAAATTATGTTGAGTGGTACTTTAGACTAGAAAGGGATATTGTAAATTTAGTCTATTTGCCAATCTGAGATTTATCTTTTATTGATGTAACATCCCAATTTCCTTGTCACTCGGTTGTTGTTCTGTGCTGCTATAATGAGAAAGAAGATGTTTTTTTAAGTAGCTGAAGTTGTAAAACAGCTTCTGATTAAATGGTGTTAAATAATAGCAGATTGGTTTACAATTATCAGTTCACACATGTAAAAAAACAGGAAGACTTCTGCTGGTTTTAATGTAACAGCTGATTACTACTCTGAACCTCAGACCTTGGTTGAAAAAATAAAAAATTTAAATAAAAGGCTAAATGTTTCTGAGAATATTTTTCAGAACCACAAATTATTAACCAAAAGTTAAAGAATGACTTTAAATTGTTTTTGATCAGATTAATTTAAGTTTTAGTGTGTCCTCACACTGAGTCAGTGATATCCAGTCATGCAATTTTCCAGTCATGTAAAATAGGAACATTAAATTTCAATCAATGCGTATTTACTAACTATATTGTCATAAATCATTTCATCATCTATAATCTCAGCCTTGCAGGGTTGCAGGGAAGCTGGTACCCATCTCATATATATATATATATATATATATATATATATATATATATATATATTTTTTTTTTTTTTTTTTTTTGCTATTATACTGATGTATATCAAACCAGCAGTGACAAACAGCAGGAAAAGCAACAAAATTGGAAATATATATATTTTTAAACACCCTACAGATCACCTATTTTACTTACACAGGAAGATATGTTTTTTACAGAGAAAAAAAGTTAAACACTTTGATTGAAGTCAAACAAGCATTAAGAGGAGCAAGTAAATTCATGAAGGGTGCTTGAAAACTGTGAAGCCTGAAGACCGACAAGGCTAGCATACCTGCTAGAAGGTTTGATAAGGTTAAGAAATTTTTAGAATCCTAAAATCCAAGTGGAAAATCAGAAACATCAAAGTGGAATGGCAAACACACATTTTACAGGTGGGTTAGCCAGAATCCAAACTGTACTAGCAGCAGGTACTTCTGAATTAGATGATGGAGGGCATTTTGGAGGAGGAACCTAACTCTGGAAATAGATTACAAGTACAAGAGTGTGTCCATGCCATCCAGACATTATTCATTAAGTTTTAAATTGCTTTCTGTTCCTGAACTGATTGCCTGAATCACCTCCTCAGTATGTCATCAAGTTCTGCTAAGTTTTGCTAATGAGCCATTCAATTGGTTTAGGCATTTTGAGCTAGGTGAACATAAAAAAATGTAGCACAGAAGCTCTTGAGGTGTTGGACACCCTATGAATAGGAAGGAAGGGATGCTAGCAGCAACAGGAAGAGGCACCCATTTAAAAAAATGTGTTAAAACCAGTGTGAATGAGATTCACTGGTTCCAATCAGTAACTTGCACAGAAGCAGAAGGAGAGAAATCGTACAAGGATCTCCTGAGGTCCAGCAATAGAGACAGGTCATTGATCATTTTGATGACATAAAGACAGGCATACAATGAGACCCTCCAAAGAAAGGATAAAATGTAAGCAGCAGGGCTCCTCTGAAGCTGGAACTTAAACCAGGCTGTCCCTAAAGTCCAAAGAACCAGAATTAAGACATCTGAGATCCTGTGATAGAAACTTAGACAGGCAAAACAAGTACCCCTCATACAGAATCCTTAACTGAAACAAATGCTGAGGAGCAGCCCTGGCAACTGTGACAGCAGCAATGAAGGGGACTAGCCTGAGGCTAGACTGAGTTAGTGGCAGGGAACCGGGGCTAAGTTGTTGTTGTGGCCATGGCGTTGATCTTGTTGAAGAGTGAAGGTGTAGCTGCCATTGCAGTGTAGTCCAAGGTAAAAGATGAAACAACACAGTTTGAGACATTGTGGTGGATTGAGGCTAAGGTTAAAATATACAGCTTTAACCATAGGTTTCTCCAATTCTAGACCAAAGATTTGGTTAAACTGATGCTAGTCATCTATCAACAGTTTTAAAAACGGAGCAAATTTGGTGTACAAAATGGACTGGCAAAACATGAATTCAACATGTTCTATTGCAGAAAAAAAACCAGCTTCCAAATGTTTTATGGGGTCGCAAGTATTTACTAAAAACAAAAATTAAAAGCAAACATGCAAATACTGAAAAAGAAATATTAAGGGCTAGTTTTGGTAAATCAATACAGTTTAACTCAACATGATAAATTCTGCAATTATTCGTCAATGTCTCGATTTCCTTTAAGTAGTATTAATTAGTAAATTAACTTACGGCAATAGCTTGACCACAGTCAGTTTGGATCTTATCTTAATAACTTTAATAATGAGTTGAAAATAGATCAAAGGGAGATTTTAGATCTATTTAACATGCTATATTATTTGAAATATAAAACGATTAATGCCCCTGTGGGGTGACTTCATTTCACCTTGTTTCAAAAACACAGGCTTAACTCAGATCTAGCTATCTTCATTTACTTCACACACATCATATTACTTTCAAAAAGTCTAATTTAATTTAAAACTGAAATACAATAAAAAAAAACTGATTGGAGTCAATAAATGAAATAGTCTATCAAAGGAAACCAGCAGATAGGATTAGAACTTTCCTTTCTGTAAAACACAAAATAATAAAATTTAAAAAAAATTAAAAACTTCAGTGAAGTATCTATTTGGTCATATCAACCAACTCTACATGTAGCGTCTCCAAATTTTCTGTTACTAAATCTGCAGAGGTTTTTATAAGCACATCTATGTATTTAATTTTCATTTATATTGCAAGTATATTCATTGTCCATATTCTTTAGTTACTTAATGCAAGGGGCTGGGTTTCCTTAGATAGAAACATTTTTTCTTTTTCCAGTTTGTATTATTCGCTGAACTCAACTGCATCGTAAATTATTTAGGAAAAAAATTGGAATTAAACTGACTGTGATGCTTCCCGTAGGATTAGATTTAGTTGAATTCAAGATTTAGTTTTGTGTATAAAGTGGAGGTAATGTTTCTTGTGAATTACAAATATAAAATCTTTTTGTCATTTAAGATTTTTTGAAAAAGATTGTTTCTAACCATAAACATTATAAAATATATATCATTACTTGTTTTAACCTCTTAACTCAATCATATGAATAAGAGTTAACTCAAAGTGGGGTTTGGCATGTAAGTAATAAACATTGGCAAGAGATCGTTCAATCGTTTTCTCTCTTTTAGGAAGTCTTCCAAACTTTTCTCCTCTCTTAGGCTGTGACAATTGTTTTAGTCGGGTCAAAGATGAACTTATTCTAAAAGTAAGGAAAACCAAAACTTTACATGACTGGACACCACTGACGTAGAGGTAACATTGTTGAGAAAGGTAGGTTGTGGAGAAAAAGAGGCAACAGGGGAGAGAGGGGAGTGATTTAACTGGTTTCGTCTGGAATCAGGGAGGAATTATTTACCTGTAAGAATTGGCAAGAAGGGTCCTGCTGCTGACTGCCCTTAGATTTGACTAGAGCTCTATCTAGGTTTAGGTTACCGGCTCCTGCGCTGGCTCGTAGCTGGTTTTGGCTGCTGTTGTTGGTGTAGACCTCTCGGGCCCTGCTCACCGTTAGGCTTGATGACCATGCCCCTTTCTTCTCAATAGGCCCGTCCACAAGACCCAGCGGCAGCAAGGGGCCACTTCCTCCACCGATACAGCCATCGCTTTTATTGCTGTTACCACTAACTGGCACACATGCAGATGAAGCTGTATATTTGACATCGCTGTTGCTCCGAGATGCTTTGAGTGCAGAGTGGTGGTGAGTGTGGCCGTGGCGTGCATGGGTGTGTGCATGCTCATTGACTGTCCCATAGGGGTCCATCATGAAGTACTGCTGGGACTGCGAGGAGGAGAGGTTTGGGAAGGGAGTCTGGGGATTCTTATCAGGGTTATTGCCAGGGCACTGGCCTGTTGTCATGGCCATAGGTGAGGGGGAAATAGAGAGGGAGGGTGAGGGAGGAGGTTGGTGGTGATGAGGGTGGTAAAGACACAGCTCCCGTTCCAGATTATCATCTGAGCTCCAATATCCAGACCCCGGAGCAGATGCTGAGCCATGAAGCTGGGGATGGTGGTGCTGGTGGTAGCTTCGATGCTTGGGCTCTGCTGATCGACAGCGCTCACGGCTCTTGCTGCGCTTCCGGTGGCGCACTCCGCCTTGAGGAGCTGGACCCTCTGGGCTGGCCCGTGAACCACCACCACCGCTACCTCCTCCACCACCACCACCACCACCACCATAAACACTTCCATTACTCGGCCCTTTTGATGACTGTGTGTGTTGTGGCCCCTCCAATGAATGTGACTTTGTAAAGAGTTTCTGGACTGAGTTGACCAGGTGACGAATTCGCCCAGGACTGTCATTGTTGTTGTCATTGGCTCCTATCCCCCCAGCATGGGACAAAACTCCTCGCTTGTACTGCAATGTGTGGTAGCCATCTCTGGAAAATATGGGCTGTTGCTCATAAGGGTCTGCAAAACTGACTGGTACCCAAGACTGTGATTTTCCCCCATAGCCTCCTCTCCCCCCTCCCCCTCTTCCTCCTCCTCCTACATATGGCACCATGGCCATACACTCATCCTTTACCTCAGGATGGTGAGCTGAGGAGGTGGAGTGGCACCTCCTTGGGAAGGTTCCATATGGGACAATGCTGTTGCTTTCAGAGGGGTAGGAAACACGCTGTGCATTGTAATAGGGCAACTCAGATGGGTGTGGCATGGGAATGGGCAACGGTATATCCATCTGGCTGAACAAATATGGCTTACGGTCAACATGGTGACCCAGTGGATCATATGATGGCTCATAGGAGACCACATGATGGTGAGTCCGACTACTGGACAGGCCTTTCATGACAGGGCAAAAAGAAGAATGAATGGAAAGAGGAATGAATGGATGAAAGATGCCAGGCCTGTGATCAGAGAATGGCTGCAGAGGACTGTCCCTGGGAGGAGAGGTGAAGGCTCTAGAAAATGGAGAGAAGAAGAACAATAAAGCATCAGTTAGTAACAGCAGATAAATGACTATGTTCCATTTTATAAAACAGCAAAAATAATTACAAATAACATTCATTTTTTTCATAGATAAAAAAGTTAGATTTGTGTTGTAGATATGATGCTCTTTAAATTCCTGACACTTTTAGATCTTATTTTACCATTTCTAATAGTCTGGTTTCATAGGATAAAATTTTTTGGAGGCCATATTTTTTTTATTTTTCTCAGAGAAGTGCTCTAACATAAAAAATGATATACAAGAGCTATAAAAATCATTTGGAAGTTAAGGAAGACAAGCAGTTAAAGTCCCTTTTCAGGCTTATTTATTTCCAAGAGTTGACTAAAAGCAAAACCAGTCAAACTTATACAATTTTATTGCAAATTATATTGTGGAGTCTGCAATTCTCCCCAAAACTGTTGCTAACTCAATATGTCTTTTATCAGAAATAAGTCGACTAGGAAGAGGTCACATAGAAGGTGTTTTGGGGCAGGTAGAACTCCATTATTATGAGCAACATAATTTGGAAATAATGCAACAGATTCAAGCAAGTTTTAAATCTTCCCCAGCTTGGATGTCCCGGAAGGCTGATTAACACTGTGACAATATAATTAGAATTACATGAAACAAGGAAGGCATGCTGTGTCAAACAGCACAATATCCTCATATCGTCTGTCAAGCAGAGCCAAGGCTATCGGCTTGTTCTGTGGATACTAAAACACTGGAGAATCAATCATGAACTCCTCTGTACTCCAAAATCCTCTTGGTTTTTATCATTTTATCATTTTTTGATTAAATGAAGCTAAAATGAAGCAAACTGGGTCATTCAGTAGAACAACAAATCCTATCAACAGATAGGCTGAAAATAAAAAGTTGAAAACTAATGTGTTAAAATGGACAAACGTCTTGGCATAGACCTAACGGATATGCTATGAAAGGATTCTTTAATAGCTTTGAGTAAATTTATTTTGAATAAAGCCTTGTTTTTTAGCAAATATTACATTCAGTTACACACCCAGACAAGTTTGGAGCCACTTGGAGTGCTTTGGGAGAAGTTTCTATCCAGTTGCGATCAACGTATAACCATATAATGGGAGTTAATCAGGACAGCAGTTTTGCCACCTGTAATAAGGCATTATCTGCCCCAAAATACCTTCATTTAACCATATTTTGTTATGAATAGATATCATTATTACCCTATGAGTTCGGAACGTCTCAGAGATGCTAATGTATTAGCTTCTGGGGGTTTTACAGGCTATCAATGCAACCATTTTCAACTTACAATAACCTGGGATTTCAATGAAGTTGCAGCTGCTCGCCATTACAGCTGTAGTCTGCATAGGTTGCAGAAAGGGAGCCTATGGAAGTGGAACTTATTCTAACTGGTCATTCAATTAATGCAATTTGGAAACACGCAAACATGTTGATGTCTGCAGTAGTCCTGTCTAAAACCGACCGCTATAGAGCACGGAGTGAAAGACGTGCTCAGACTACAACCAGGATGGACCACGGCAGTGAACTAATTATAATCGTGCAATAGTGTAGTTGGATTATTGCCTCTAATGCCCCATTTCTACTAGTGCCGGAACGATACGGAACGGGTTGTTTGGCCTGTTTCCGTTACCTGCGTCTGTTCCGAACTGACCCCAGCCGCCCCCTTTTTTCAGACTACCTCTTCCTTGGTTCCAAGGGTGCTGAAGCGACCCGAAATGCCCACCTATGGACTGATTGGTCCAGTAAGATGATGCTTTTTGCCGGGGTTTTCATTGTGACTGTATTTTGCTGGAGCTTTTGTTAAGCTAAGCCCACCCACGTCCTTGCGCACTATAGATAATGCCTTATTACAGGCGGCAAATCTCCTGTCCTGATTGATTACCATTATATGGATAAACGCTGATCATGACTGGATATAAACTCCTCCCGAAGCACTGCAACTGGTTCCAAACTTGTCTGGGTGAGTAACTGAAAATAGTATTTGCTAAAAATAAGGTCCAGGTTGAAAACCCCCCCGACCATTTCCCCTTTTTGCCCCATCAGCCCCTCTGGCCAACACTAGTAGGAAAGTTAAGTGTCTTGCCCAAGAACACAAAGGCATGTAGCAGGCAGAAGCAGGAATCAAACCCACAATTTCTGGGTCGTAGGCCAACAACTCTACCACTAAGCTATAGCGGTCTTTATAAATAGTGATATTGTTTTTTGTGATAATATGATCACGTATGCCAAACCTGAAAATTGATAAAGGCCTAATTGGGAATATTACTTCTTTTAATTTTTTGGTTTGTTTGTTGGTTTTGCTGTTGGTTGTATTAGAACTCTATCCATCCATCCATTTTCTGAACCGCTTATTCCTCAAGGGGTCGCGGGGGGGCTGTTGCCTATCTCCAGCTGTCAACGGGCTGTATACCCTGGTCGCCAGTCTATCACAGGGCAACATATAGAGACAGACAGGACTAACAACACACCCACACCTAAGGACAATTTAGAGTAATCAATTAACCTGACAGTCGTGTTTTTGGACTGTGGGAGGTAGCCGGAGTACCTGGAGTACTTCCTGGATTCATTTAAAGTTTATCAGAACTTAGGAACTTAGTAACAAATGGCATTTATTGTTTCAGTGCAAAATATTGACTCCAGTAGTATCTCTGCAGCACATTAACGTATTTACATTTTATTTAGACAGGATAATTAACTGCAGGTGGACAATAATGTGTGAACTCTTTTCATTCTAATGCTCATCTGACCTAGTAATACTGCTGATGGCCGAATATTTTGTGTTAACAATAGAAATAAAAAATACTAAACTAACTCTGGTGTTTAATACATGAAGTTCATAACATTTTAATTGGTTGTTGGTCTCCAAGCACTAGCACCAATTTAGCACTGCAACAGGTTTGGTGCTTATCTCCACTCATTTCCTTAAACTTGGATTGCACAAGCTCCCTCCATCAGCTCTTGTTGGGATGTTCCTCTTTGTATTTGTTAACTAAACAGAGAGCCTGCAGGTGTTGATTCATAAATGTTTACAATATCTGCATGAATCATGGCATGGCTGGAACTCTGTGTGATATTCTCATGGAGACATCATTCAATGTGTGACTCTCTAAAAATTTGAGATCCCCTATTCTGATTATACCGTCCATACTTAAAAATTCCCCATGCATTTTTAACAGTGACGGAAAAATCTGAAGGCTGTCTGTCTTTTTGACAGGTTACAATTCACACCCTTGACATCTTCGTGCAAATGCACAGCCATTTACGTAACTTTACACATGGAGTGTAGGTAACTAAATAATAAAAGAAAAGATTCCCATGAGAGCGTGTGATCTCCGATCCAGACACCATACTCAATGCATATTGTATTTTGCAAGCCAGTAGCTGACCAAACGTTGAAAACTTGCCGAGGATTTGGAAAGAGACTGTTGCCCGTGCGGCTGGTTAGACGCGCTCCAAACAACTAGCTATGAAGCAATGGTTTACAGTTCAAGAAATGGTTCAATCAGAGAGACATTTCTTTACTGATAGTTTCAACTTGAGAAATATTTCCAGATTTCAAAAATGTGACTGAAGTGGCATGTAATTCCAGTCTACAGTGCGGCAGCGGAGCACCAATTCTAAAACACCATCTAAAACCCCATGAACAGTCATCTGCCCAAGTCCAAAATGTAAAACCTCATGACAATATCCTCTGCAGAAATCCCAATGTTTGATTACACACAAATGGTTGTGTATATCAGTTTCCTGTTTTGAAGGAGAAACACATTATACTGTGTTCAGGCTACAGCAGGTATTTTAAGTGCTATCATTTTTTAAATGCAGCTCCCTGTATAGCTTGTTTTGACATTGAATATTATTTAAAATGAAATAAAATAAATACTATTAAATTTGTATTAAAATACTATCATATTTAAACATTGACAGGTAAAAATAGATTATGGCTGGACTTTTTTGCCGATGTCAGTCAAATTGACGCACAAAAACGTGTCTAGCCCGACCTCTGGCTTAAGAATATTAAATATTTCTATTCTTCCATCGTCTGTATCTGCTTGTCTGTCCAGGGCATGAAGAAAGGCTGTTGCCTATTGCTAATGCTCATTGGGGAGGAGGTGGGCACACCCGCCAGTCCATCATACAACAACAGAGACATAAAGGACTAACAACCATATGCAGACCATAACACACAACCGGAAATGTAAGTTCAGTGTTGAAACACATAAAAACATAATTTTTATGAACTTGGAGTGGAAGCCAGAATAGCTGGAAAGTACCCACACATTAACAAGGGGAAATGTGTAAATTCCATGAGAAAAGATTCCAGGCCAAGATTCATACCCATAACCTTCTTGTTACAGGGCAAAAGCTCTACCAACTGTATCATAGTACAACCCAGTTTCCGAATGGGCTGTTTGTTAAAGGCTTGTAGCAAAAAATCTCCAAGTCTGTTCAAAGCAAATCTACAAGTTCTAGTTCTAGTTCTAACTTGTGTTATTTTAGGTGTCTTTGACAATACAAAACAGCCCATTTGTATTTGACTTATTCAGTCAACACTCTGTTTTTCTAGTTGATATTTACAATTTATCTGCTTATTAGTAAGAACATTTGATAGAATGTTCATTCAGTGGGCTGCACAGTGGTGCAGTTGGTAGCACTGTTGCCTGTGCATTCGGCAGTACCCTTCTGCGCACTTTGGCTTTTCCTCAGCCCAAAAAAATGACTGTTAGGTGAAGTGTATTAAACATCTATTAATGTTTGATTAAGGTGTTTTAGTTACCATACTTTGTAATTATACTTTTAAGATTGTTTTAGAGTTATTTTGCAGAGTCAGCTCTTGTTTGGGTCACAGAAAAGCAGGACATTGAGCAGGAAAGCACAGGTAGATAGCATCACCATACAATTGACAATGGTCAGTTGTAGAATGTAAGAAACAATGGTCAGCCAAAACTCTTGTTAGAGCTGGTTTGTAAAGTCACGATTTAAGTAGAATAACAGGAAGGTAATTCATTATGCATGCATTGTTGTAAGGAGGCTGGTCTTGGCAAACGTCTGAATGAACCAATCATGTTTTGTGTGCTATATGTAAAGTTAGGGGGGAGTTTCTCTAACTTTTTGGTAAAATATAAAACTTTATGTTTCTGTTATATACTTTGTCATTCCTTGGTAGGGTGACCCAGAGTGTTGGTAATTTATACCACTCTGTAAGCTAAATATTTGATCTGTTTTAAGGAACTCTGTGAACCAGTATTTTATTTCTTGTATTAAAATCAAAAGAAAATAAATTACTCTTATCTCCTCCCTGATAAAAACGAACACGCAAGGAATTTATAGAGTTAAGGTTAAAATTGAATAAAGATTAAAATCCTTCGAATGGTGACCCCGACGTGATCAGAGTTTAGAGATGGGATTTAATTTTTGCGGATATACAGATAAGTAGACTTTACAAAATAAAATGAACAAAAAGTTATACTAATTGACTAGTCTAAAATAAATGTTTACATGAAAGAATTATGTTTTCTAATTTTGGGCAGGTTAAATATTTAGTTTTTTGGAAGTCTGGGACTTAATGTGAAGTGAATTTTGGAATTTTATGGTATTAGTGTGAGACTTATTAAACTGCCTGTGCCTCTGGGTTTTGACGCCCCTACGCAAGAGTGGACGCGTTCTGCCGATTACGATCTGAGATAGAGACTAGGTTTAAAGTGTCCCCGTAGGTGAGGTCTACAAAAACTTGTTTTGGTTGTGATCACAGGTCAGTAACAGCTTGTTGGAAGCTGCGGGAGTCTGGGACTCTCTAAGGTCAAGGACCTTATATGGTGATTTAGGAATAAAGACGTCATGGAATTAAGTAAAATTAAACCTAGGTTAATGAATGTGATCTGATTAAGAATTAAATGTTGATGTATTTGTCTTTTCCTTTCTTTTCGGCATCTGATCTGCGCTCCGCGGAAGGAGCACGGTGTGCTGCTGGAAATTGGATTATTCTCCGCCTTAGGTACCCGGTGCAGGTGTGTGGTTCTTCCCCGGAGTGGAGATAGCTGGCGAGTCTTTTAAAGGACTCAAAGCCGGTAAGCAAAGTTTAAAATATTGTTATTTGATAAATACTGAGGTTTCGAGTCCTTGAAGCGATAAGCATACAAATAAATAGATAAATATCTATCTGAATCTTTGTATAAATGAGAAGATAGCGAACAATTGTGTTTGTGTGTGTGTGGTGAGATCTCTGTGTTGTGGTTGTTGAGGAGTCTTGTGATTAAAACTCGAGTAAAAAATATTATTTAAAAATAAATAATTAATAGATGAATAAATAAATTAATAAATGAAGTAGAAGAAACTGAATTAAACATATTACATCAAGAAGAAAAGTAAACATAGAGAATAATTAAATGATTGTTGAAGCAGGCGACATGATGTAGTGTGTCGAGAATTCCAACTCATTTTGAAGACTAGCTCCTTGTGGCTTACTGAAAACAATACCATTTCAGCTACCATAGGAGTTCAGTCACTGTTTAAGAGTTGGTCCTTAGGGATGTATCGTTTACAAGCGACCTATCAGTAAGGTGAGCAAGCAAAGAAAAAAAAAGGAGTGCACACATTCAAGAGTCAGATGAATATATCTAAATTTTATTTTGAATTAAATAGTTTATTAAATCTGCTTCCTCTTTTTCATAGTATGACAAACTTTGAGTTGATAAGGTAAGGCTGTAACAAATAAAATCGTCCTTAAAAATATATTTTTACATAGATAAAGTAGATAGATAATAGATAAGTGATTGCTGACCATAATTTATCTGCTATGGTGATATTTCTTTCTGGGATTATACTGTTCGGTTCCTTTTGTGTCTGTGTAAGGAAGCCGGCCCCATATTCAGACCCAAAAAGGATTCCAAATTTGTGGACAGTTAAGTCTCGGAACCTCTAAATAAAATAATATTGTAATAATCTAAGAATTTAATCAAAAAATTGAGGTGGATAAACTGCAGAACAGAAAGGGAGCAGAATAAAAGCAGAGAGCCAAGGTGATATGAAGTTGTATTGAAGTGAAAATGGAAAATTTGAGCAGGAATAAAATGATGGCAGATGGGTGTAAATGATGAAATTAGGACAGTCTGGTGACAAAAGTAAAATACACTACCGTTCAAAAGTTTGGGGTCACATTGAAATGTCCTTATTTTTGAAGGAAAAGCACTGTACTTTTCAATGAAGATAACTTTAAACTAGTCTTAACTTTAAAGAAACACACGCTATACATTGCTAATGTGGTAAATGACTATTCTAGCTGCAAATGTCTGGTTTTTGGTGCAATATCTACATAGGTGTATAGAGGCCCATTTCCAGCAACTATCACTCCAGTGTTCTAATGGTACAATGTGTTTGCTCATTGGCTCAGAAGGCTAATTGATGATTAGAAAACCCTTGTGCAATCATGTTCACACATCTGAAAACAGTTTAGCTTGGTACAGAAGCTACAAAACTGACCTTCCTTTGAGCAGATTGAGTTTCTGGAGCATCACATTTGTGGGGTCAATTAAACGCTCAAAATGGCCAGAAAAAGAGAACTTTCATCTGAAACTCGACAGTCTATTCTTGTTCTTAGAAATGAAGGCTATTCCATGCGAGAAATTGCTAAGAAATTGAAGATTTCCTACAACGGTGTGTACTACTCCCTTCAGAGGACAGCACAAACAGGCTCTAACCAGAGTAGAAAAAGAAGTGGGAGGCCGCGTTGCACAACTGAGCAAGAAGATAAGTACATTAGAGTCTCTAGTTTGAGAAACAGACGCCTCACAGGTCCCCAACTGGCATCTTCATTAAATAGTACCCGCAAAACACCAGTGTCAACATCTACAGTGAAGAGGCGGCTGCGGGATTCTGGGCTTCAGGGCAGAGTGGCAAAGAAAAAGCCATATCTGAGACTGGCCAATAAAAGAAAAAGATTAAGATGGGCAAAAGAACACAGACATTGGACAGAGGAAGACTGGAAAAAAGTGCTGTGGACGGATGAATCCAAGTTTGAGGTGTTTGGATCACAAAGAAGAACGTTTGTGAGACGCAGAACAACTGAAAAGATGCTGGAAGAATGCCTGACGCCATCTGTTAAGCATGGTGGAGGTAATGTGATGGTCTGGGGTTGCTTTGGTGCTGGTAAGGTGGGAGATTTGTACAGGGTAAAAGGGATTCTGAATAAGGAAGGCTATCACTCCATTTTGCAACGCCATGCCATACCCAGTGGACAGCGCTTGATTGGAGCCAATTTCATCCTACAACAGGACAATGACCCAAAACACACCTCGAAATTGTGCAAGAACTATTTAGAGAAGAAGCAGGCAGCTGGTATTCTATCGGTAATGGAGTGGCCAGCGCAGTCACCAGATTTGAACCCCGTTGAGCTGTTGTGGGAGCAGCTTGACCGTATGGTACGCAAGAAGTGCCCATCCAACCAATCCAAATTGTGGGAGCTGCTTCTAGAAGCGTGGGGTGCAATTTCTCCAGATTACCTCAACAAATTAACAGCTAGAATGCCAAAGGTCTGCAATGCTGTAATTGCTGCAAATGGAGGATTCTTTGATGAAAGCAAAGTTTGATGTAAAAACAATCTTATTTCAAATAAAAATCATTATTTCTAACCTTGTCAATGTCTTGACTCTATTTTTATTCATTTCACAACGTATGGTGGTGAATAAGTGTGACTTTTCATGGAAAACACAAAATTGTTTGGGTGACCCCAAACTTTTGAACGGTAGTGTATCTAGTTGACAAATTGGATGTGGAGTTTGAGTGGTTGATGAGCTGCTTAAATAATAAAATTAAAAGATGCATTGATAAAAGAATTAAGTTGATATATTGAAAAGCATAAAAGTAGATTTTTTTTACAAATAATGTTTAAATGTTTAAAAGAAAATTGAAACATTTTGATGAATGTGTGGTATGTCCATTATCATAATGAGTTAGTTTAGACATAAGATAGAAAAATGTACAAAATTGATAAACTATTGAACAGTAAAATACTTAATGAAAAAGGATTGCGATTAATGACTAGGTATTATGGACATCTTAATTGCTGTAGTTTTTGAAGAATTCGAAATTCATTGGAAAAAAGTAAAAACATCTCAGTAAAGCATATAACCTTTTCTAGTAGTATGAAAGGTTAGGAATTGGCAGGTTTTTCAATTTACAGAAATAAACGTAGTAAGTGCTAAATAAGTACAATTTAAGTAATTATCAACTACTGAAATTATTATTAATTTTGGCTATTTATTCTAGCCCTGTAGACTTTAGAAATGCTATTTGGGCAATATTGCTTCTTCTTTATACAAAGATTAAAATAAAAATGCTTTAGAATTGTAATTACCTGTTACTGGTTACTTGACTAAACACATTGTTGATTAATATGAAAAACAATAATTATCATAGTGATTATAACTAAACAGCAAGGAGATATTATGAATGTGATTAAACTATTCTGAGTTTTCAAAACTTTGTTTTATAAAACAAAGAGTATTCTTTAAGTCATCCGTTTTTATTTACATAACATATACACATTGAGTAAGAGCAATGATGAGAAGCAAGTTGTTGCTGAATTTGAAAATGTTCTAATGACTTAAAGACTATGACTATATTATGTGGTAAATTTGTTGAAGAATAACCAATAAATATCAGTTTAATTCTGAATGTTAGTTTAATTTATAAGAAAGAAGTAAGTTCTAATTAATTTATACTGATTGTGTGGAAAGGATCTATGCAATTGATGCAAATAATTGAAAGAACTTGTTGTGGGTTTTTTTCAAGTGGAAATTTAAATGCAAATTTTCAACATTTGTTGAAGAAGATTTCTGTGTTAGCTGAAAATAGTAATTGAGTTTAGGTTTTAAATTTCAAAATGAATCTTTCAAATGTCATGCATTATCTGGTAGCTAGTCTACCTGATGCTGAGAGGGAATTTACGCTTCCTGAATTTAAAGAAAAAGGTTCTAGAACAGTTATGATAATAGAATAGAATAGAGCAATGGAATAATATACCATTTAATTAGAGAAGACTTTGTTGCTGACAATTGATTTATATTTTTATTTTATTTTTCATTTTTCTTTCTCTCAACTTGTATGTATATTTACTTTGAAATGGATCCTGACTGGAATTGCAAAACTGCAGGCTATTTATTAATGATAAATTTGAGCAATGTTGATTGAGAAACTGAGGTAAAGCAAAAATGATTCAGTGGTCATTTATTTGACATTTCTAGAAGCTTCAATTCAATTTGGTGTTTATAATTTGAGAAACAAAAAGAAGCCTCAGAGGATAATTTGGATTGACTGTAAAATGCAGATTTTTGTTGTTTTGTTATTTTTAAAGTTTTTGTTTAGATAAATGTTATCTTTTGAAGCTTGTTTATGAAAGGATTTTTTATTTTTTGTTTTATTGTTAAGGGGAATTGGAGTATTATGCATGTTACCAACATTTAAGAAAAAAAGATAAACTGTAGGTAAAATGTGTGGGGAAGTAACTGGAGTTTAAGTTACACAAATCAGTTTGACTATGTTTGAGTCATTTTACAGAATCTGACAGATATTTTTGAAGTATGAACTGTTTTCATTATTTACAATCAGAATATCTGGGCTAATTCACACATTTGGGTTTCTTTAAATAGGAAACATATAAAACAGAAGTCACTTTCAAGTATAGATTAGACCTTTAGAACAAACAAGTACTTTAGGTTTGGCAATTTCAAACAATAAGCAACCACCTGGTTACTTTGACATCAATTTGATCAGGGAATGAGACATGCCTGTCATTACCTTTGGTCTTAAAGTCCCACAGAAATCTTTATGGGAAACTTTTTTGTCATTGACTTATATCCTGGATTTTTTTTCTTTATAAATATGTACAGAATTTGAAGTATAGCAAACTGAAGACTATTTTTTGTAAGACTATGTTATGTTTATCAGACAATACTGTTCTCTGAATTTGTTTTAAACGTTTGATGTTTTTTAACTTTGATATTTTCTATGTCTGAGCCAGCTTGATAGCGCTCCAGCGTACTGATGTGACAAATGATGCCATATTACTTTGGATAAAGTTTCAAAAGAGGGGGAGTTGGAGACTGGATATTTGCTGGTCATTGCTCATATGGGAGGACCATCACAGGTAACCTTTACGACACCAACAGCAGTTAGTATAGTAGAGAAGACTAGTTGGACATATTTATCTTGTTGCAAGTAGCATAATTATAGTAGCAGAAATTCTTAATTGATTAAAGGGAGAGAGTCTGGGAAAAGTGGTGTGAAGTCTGACTTTGAAAGGGGTTTAGTTCAATATGAGCTATTCGTCACAACCTCAGTGAAGCGAAACCAGGAGAGCCACTTTTCCATAGAGACTGTTTTCAAGAGGGACATAAAAAAGAGGATAGCACCTTTCCAGATGTATATTAATTTTATTCATTTTGCTGTGATCATTTAGTGGTGCTTTAGAACAGCAATATCTAACATAGAAAAATCCGGCCATTTTTTTTATTTACTTTGTGAACATGCCACAAAACTGTGAATAAAAACAATCAATGTATGGTATCGATACAGTTTATATCTAAGGAATAGACATTATATTATTAATTATTATGTTTGCTCTCAGACACCATATTTTGTAGGACATCGACATAGAGCCTACTGATCTTACTGATTAATTTTCAGGTATTTTACTCACCTCAAGGATTTGGGAGATCTTTGAGCCTGAAATGTATTGCCTAGGCAGGAAGGTAAATGGGTGAGGAAAAGATTTGCAGTTACACCCACAGTAAGGATAAGATTGACAGGGAGACTGACGTAACTTAGGGTTAACCTAGGTTTTTCAGCAATCAATATTATATTTTAGATCAGATCAGAGTTCTATTTGTTTGAAAATGTTTTGAAAAAATCTGATCATAATGTTTTACCAAATCCGGGACATGGGAAATATATCACAATGATTTTATTTATATTTCTATGAGCGTATATGTATGTGTCCTTTGCTCTGACTCACTCCCAAGCCACAGGACAACGTGTGCTCCATTTTGAGACTGTGGATGTAAGGGGAACTTTCCCTATGGATGATCATCTGGTTCTCTGTGGATATCTTTTCATGTCTGCCTTTGAACTGGAAAGGCAGAATTGTTTGTTGGACCGAACGAGCATTCTTTTTTTTGTCCGCAGTAGAGAATCAAAACCTGAGGAGGAGGAAGTGCACTGCCACTGCTCCAAATTACCCTATCTGGATATCTTAACGCTCCACAAGAGCACAATCTATGGAGTGATGGACAGAAAAGTGGTTCTATCTGCTTTCCCATGAGCTGGGCTTGGTAAGATTATGTGGAGGTTGGAAACGCTAAATTATAGGTTTAGTAGTTTTGTTAATTAATTCCTGGCAAGTCTAAAGTGTCTGACAGCTGACATGTAAAAACCCAGGTTACCTGCTTTGCAAGATACATTAGTTTTATGCACATCGTGAAACAGGTTATTTCTGAATATATAGAAAATGTTATAGGTCTTACAGACTGTTCAGAGGGCTGAAAAAAAAGATAGAAACTAATTCTGTTGAGAATCCTGGCATCAAAGAGGTTTGATGGTATTCATTTTGTGTTACTAAAATGTTGTGTTTTGCACTGTGTTGTAAACAGGAGCTTGGCTAACTTGGAATTCTTTTTATGTTTTCTGGTGCCGAATTTTGCAATTCGGCAAAGGGGGAAGAGCTGTGTTTATACTAGAACTAAAATTATGATTAGAGAAATTATTACTAATATTATCACTAATTCTGTTGAAGGTAAAGGATGGGGAATGGATGAGATTTCTGTTTTGTTTGTTTGCAATTATTATAACTTTTATTTTTGCTGATTTAACAGGATGGTGTGTTTTACTGAAGTAAATTAGAACCTTCTGGTTTGCTTAGCGGATGATACCTACACAGAATTCTTTTTGGTTTTTGCTGATCTTACTTTTTTGTTTTCAGACTTTTTAGGAATTGGATAATCATTAACCCTAACTTATATAAGAAGATGAGAAGTCATACATGTATGTTCGTAGATTGTTCGAAGAAAGTTCTTTGAGCTCATTCGCGACACCTGAATACTTTGAAGATTACTCTTCTTTATTCTTTGTGGAGAATGAAATGCCTTTCTGACACATCATAAATAACAACAAAGTGAGCTTTCTCTGCTTGCTTCACCGAGTAAGCACAGTGGGACCATTGAGGGTTCTGGCCTATGAAATATCAAATTGGTCGGCTCCAGGCTGTTTGGATCAGAAACAGGTGTGTCAACAGGTTAAACACAGCACATAATGAATGCTTTTTGCCATGAATTCTTGCTGACCACTGGTGAAGTGGTTGAAGATTTAAAGTGATTATTTGATGAGCTCACTGGACCAAGAAGCAACAGGATTCAAGAAATAAGCAACAAAAAAAAAAACTCAGTTCACATTTAAGGGCAGAATACTCCCTTGTGACTGAGACGGACAGCAGGTTAGTCTACACCTGTTTTCTGAAGATTACACCTGGACGCAAAAGGCTGAATACAGACAATAAAAATGTATGAATGATTGTGAAAAAAAATTGACAAAACCATTGTGAATTATATGGGTTTTTTTTCTGTTTGTTAGTTTTTTTACATTGATTAGGCTAAATGGTTATCTGATGGATCTGATTGTGAAGTAATTGATTACTGTTAATAATTTCTTATTGCCATTGAAATCTATCCATGTTAACTCTGATTATTAATATTTAAGATGATCTCATACTTTTATGAGATGATGATAGGGATTTGAAGTATATTAAACACATATTAATGTTTGATTAAGGTGTTTTAGTTACCATACTTTGTAATTATACTTTTAAGATTGTTTTAGAGGTATTTTACAGAGTCAGCTCTTGTGTGGGTCACAGAAAAACAGGACACTGAGCAGGAAAGCACAGGCAGATAGCATCACCATACAATTGACAATGGAAGGATGTAAGAAACAATGGTCAGCAAAAACTCTAGTTAGAGCTGGTTTGTAAAGTCACGATTTAAGTAGAATAACAGGAAGGTAATTCATTATGCATGCATGGTGGTAAGGAGGCTGGTCTTGACTAATGTTTGAATGAAACAATCATGTTTTGTGTGCCATCTGTAAAGTTAGGGGGAGTTTCTCTAACTTTGTGTTAAAATATAAAACTTAATATTTCTGTTATATACTTTGTCATTCCTCGGTAGGGTGACCCAGAGTGTGGGTAATTTATACCACTCTGTAAGCTAAATGTTTGATCTGTTTTAAGGAACTCTGTGAACCAATATTTTATTTCTTGTATTAAAATCCAAAGAAAATTAAATTACTCTCATCTCCTCTCTGATAAAAAATAAACACGCGGGAGCACTGTGGCGCAGCTGGTAGCGCAGCTCACCTCACAGCTAGAAGGTCATGGGTTTGATTCCTGCCGGGGACGCTGTGGGTGCTGAGGGTGTGTTTGTTCTTCCATATCATCAGCACCCACACCCTGGGTGGGGTTGGCAAAGGGGCCTTTCTGTGTGGAGTTTGCATGTTCTCCCCGTTTTCCCTTGAGTAGTTAATGTGAGCTACTCCCACAAAATCATGCACCGGTTCTGGGCTATATACTGCCTCCTGACTGATTGGCTGATTGAGGCGCCTGAGGAGTTGGAGAGGATCTGGCTGGAATAGTGTGATTCTTCCACACGCTATGTCCAGCTGGGGGAACCCCACCCCCTTAGGTGAAAAAATGTAGGAAGGAGGCTTGAGCTTCAGTGCGGGGCCCTCCTGTGGTCGGCAGAGGGAGAGCAATGCCCAGGACTGTACTTAGGTAGGAACACTGGGGTGATAATAATGGGAAAAAACTGTGGGATTAAAAAAAAATGTAAATTTAAGGTTTAAATTGAATAAAGATTAAAATCCTTCATAGGTTGATTTGTCATTCTAAATTGTCCTTAGGTATTAGAATGTGCATACATGGTTTTTTGTTCCTCTGTTGACCTGCGATGGAATAGCAACCTGTCCAGAATGTATTGAGCCTCTTGCCAGATGATTGCTGTGATAGTGTGGATGACAGTGTAAATGATGGATGGATAGATGGATGGATGGATGGATGCATGCATGGTTTATTTAACACTATTTTGCCTCTAAGTATGCAAGCCTCTGCTTGTCCTACCTGTCCCTCTTTGCCAGTTTACCGGGGAAGTCCATGGTTATTTATCTCTAGACTTACAAGGATGAAGAAAAGCCCAAAACAATAAGAAAGCCATAAGCCAAAAAAGCCATTGTGCTGAGTTGCAATAAAGCAAGTCATATTGTCAATATCATATTGTGCAGCATTCCTATTATATGGTATACCATGAAGAGCACTATAGTATGTAAAGCCACTAAACGAAGTGTTCCCAGAACCAGAACTAAAAAAGTTAGCATTTAGTTATATGCTATGCTGTTCTGGAACAAACTCCCTGAAAACCAGAAAAGTGCAGAAACTGTTGGCTCCTTTAAATCAGAACAGACCAGATTTCTCATTTAGAGCAGCTTTTGATCACAAAGATATGGTTTTAATTTAAAAGTATGATCAAATTTAATTCAGTTTAAGTTACATTGAATATCTGTATTTTAAAATTTGTTTATTATGCATTGTTTTTAATGTTTGAAATATTAAGCTAGCTTTTAATCAATATATATGTGTTCTATTTGCCTTTTCTCATTTCTTCTTTGCCATATAAAGCACTTTTAACACACACGTACTTCAGATAATTGAAGTTCAGCAGAAAACTATTAATCATCCATCATTCAAAATGAGGTAAGATGTTAGACATGCAGAGCATTGAAAACCATGGCTGAAAAACAAAACTGATTTTGAGGAACAAAACTGATTTTGAGGAACTGCAGATTTAAGATGCAGGTGGAGCTTGGTATTTGTCGCCTTCTTTCTACTTCTGAGTCCATTTGTTTCTTCTACAGTACAGACCAAAAGTTTGGACACCCCTTCTCATTCTGTATGTTTTCTTTATTTTCATGACTACATTGTAGATTCTAAATTAAGGGCATCAAAACTATGAATAAACACATGATGGAATTACTGTATGTACTTAAACAAAAAGGGTGAAATAACTGAATACATGTTATATTTTAGATTCCTCAAAGTAGCCACCATTTGCTCTGATTACAGCTTTGCATTCCCTTGATCTTCCAGAGGTAGTCACCAGAAATGGTTTTCCAACAGTCTTGAAGGAGTTCCCAGGGTTTTGCTTAGTACTTGTTGGCCCTTTTGCCTTCAATCTGTGGTTCAGCTCACCCCAAATCATCTTGATTGGGTTCAGGTCCGGTGATATTGGAGGCCAGGTTATTTCACACTTTTTTGTAAAAGTACTACATAATTCCATATGTCTTTATTCATAGTTTTGATGCCTCCACTGAGAATCTACACTGTAAATAGTCATGAAAATAAAGAAAACGCACTGAATGAGAAAGTGTGTCCAAACGTTTGGTCTGTACTGTAAGTCAAAATAGCTATTTAGACTGAGACTGATCCCCAAGAAGCCTCCATCCATTTAATCATCAATATTTAATTAGTTCAGTAAGTTGTGAATTCTTTAAGTTTAGTTAGTGTTAGTGAAGCAGTTTAACCCCCATCATTTTTTTCCACCGTATATAATGTTTGTTGTGATTGTCTGAAAGTGTGCTTTGAGGTAATGATGTGTTTTATCTACTATCTCTGTCATGTTACTTGTTATTATTGGGAATAGGACATTTTTCCCTCACCCACCCTGACCTATTGTAAACACTCTGCTCCAAAATGGGAGTGTATATATATATATATATATATATATATATACATATATATATATATACACTATAGCGATCCCACAGCCTCCTGACCACCCCTGAGATGTATGTCTAGTAGTTTTTCTGTGAAGGTGCACCGAAAGGCAATTTCATTTGACCACTTTTAAACAACTAATATTGTGTCACCCAATGGGTTTGAATACAATCCAAGCACACTGTGCACAGGGGTCATGTTAACGGAATCTTTTTCGCATTTGACCTGTTTGACTTTCACTTGAGTAAAAAGCTTGAATTGGTACTTCAGCTTCTACAGAAATATTTTGAAACCTTAAAATCTATACTTTTACTTAATTGAATGTGAATACTTTTGACACCTATGTTTATAACACATTAATGGAACATATCATAGGACTAATGGCCTGAGATAATTGTAAAAAACCCTTGTTTGTATTGCAAATTGTGGTATACGTGCATGGTTACATAGTCCTACTTGGGCCTCAATACAACTGCATAACACAATGTGACAGCACTGTTGGTAGAAATGCTTCTAACAACCTCCAGTAACAGCCAGCGTGCTGAAAATACACACACACAAACACACACACTTAACAGAACCCTTGGGAGAAAAGAAAACGGTTGATATAGTGTGGATAGTAGTTCACTGGACACTAATGTCATTTGTGATGGTTCTATTTACAATTAGATTATTTAAAAGAACTTGTCCATCTATAATGGCTGTGCACAAATCATTGTATGACACGGGGCATCAACTGCAAAAGTAGACACTTAGCTGTTTGGATTATAATTCCAGTGGTCAGATAGGTTGTATGATTTTTTTAAATATAAAATTGTGAGATATACTGTATAATACAGAAAGATATGTACAGCAGAATTTATAATAGTGACAGTTTGTTTCGTTCTTAATATCTTAATGTCTCTATGGGAAGAGAACAATTAGATGTTTCATCAGAGACTTGCCAGAAAGTAATAAGGTGAGGGAGTAACAGCACACAGCAGCACACATTATATTTTCAAAATATAGAAATACTATTTGGTAAGTATAAACAATCTTTTGACTAAAATCTAAGATCTGAACAAAATAAACTATCATCTTTTAATCACAATACAACCCATGTTGGGCTTTAATTTACTGCCACAAGAAGCATACAAGAAGTTCTGAGTTTGGTAAAAGTGTCACTAAATAAGATAAATGTGACAGTGACGGAAAACTAGAAATCTAAAAACAAGTTAATTTAAGCCACATTATTTCTCATTACTGGGGATTATATAACTGATTTTGAAATTTAGTTGAATAACTGAGAAAAATGCTCTCAGAAAAGTAAAGGAGAAATTACTGTCAAGGGATGGACGGAAACAAGCTGCACAAGATTATATAGGAGTAAAAAAAGAGAATACAGACTGACAGCTGAATCCCCCCACCAGTGTTTTTCCACCACCCTCTTGTGCATTTTCAGAGCCATATGTGCCAGGCATGCTGAGTTGATGCTGTGTGTGTAGGCAGAAGGAAAAATGAAAATAGGGTTGAGATCAAGTTATTTTAGGCTAAATGGAAGCTGTCAAACAAAAAGCCTTTGACTCAGTCTCTGAGGGTGGATATCAGAACTAGATGCAGACAGGATACTCAGTGTGGATCATGGAGAACATGCACCTGTGTTATTTCTTCAATATTACAACACACTAAGAACGTCAGTATAGAACTACAGAAAATGTTTCTTCCTATATTTTTTATATATCTTTTTATCTATTGTTAACTGAACAAAATATAAATACAAAACTTATTTTTTTCCTTTTTGTATCAGATTAACTCAAAGATCTGAAACATTTTCTACATACACAAAATAACCATTTCTCTCAAATATTTTTCACAAATCTGTCTAAATCATTGACAGTGAGTATGTATCCTTTGCTGAGCTAATCTATCCCACCTCACAGGTGGGCCATATTAAGATGCTGATTAGACAGCATGATTATTGCACATGTGTGCCTTACTGGCGAAGAAAAGTCCTTTCCACTTTGGGGAGGGAAATTTGATGTCAGCAATCAGTGTGTTCTCCAATCCTCTAATTACAGAACCATTCACATCAATTATTTGTATGTCATACAACTTTATATCTTCCACTGCTTAAATTGTCCCCACACAGTTGTGTGTTTCACAGATTATTGTAGCTGCACAACAGGTGTCTGTTTACATTATAAATGATGATGCACATACAGTAGATGGAAGACAATGAGAGGATGTTCACAGGATGTTTGCTTCCCTCTGATAGATCTCATCTTCTGTTTCGAGTCTTTTTGTTTGTTGTTTTACTGTGGATTATTATTAAAATAGTCTTTTACCATCAACTCCTGTCTGCACCTGAGTCCATCCTGGGGCCCTTTCTGCTGCTTTTATATTTTATTGAGTCTCTTCACTCTTGTTGTTAAGGATGCAACAATACCACTTTTTTTCAAATCTACAGTACAGACCAAAAGTTTGGACACAACTTCTCATTCGGTGCATTCTCTTTATTTTCATGACTGTTTACATTGATTGAACACATATGGAATTATGTCGTATGTTTACAAAAAAGTGTGAAATAACCTGGCCTCCAAAGGCACCAGACCTGCACCCAATCGAGATGATTTGGGTTGAGCTGAACCTCAGAGTGAAGGGAAAAGGTCCAACAAGTACTAAGCATCTCTGTGAACTCCTTCAAGACTGTTGGAAAACCATTTCAGGTGACTACCTCTGGAAGCTCAAGAGCTTCAACAGCTCACATGTATTTAGTTATTTCACCCTTTTTGTTTAAGTACATACAGTAATTCTTTACATCATATGTTCATTCATAGTTTTGATGCCCTTAATTGATAATCTTCAATGTAGTTATTAAAATAAAGAAAACGCAATGAATGAGAAGGTGAGGCCAAACTTTTGGTCTGTACTTTATATTCGCATTATGATCTGTATATTTTAGTCTTTCCTCACGTTTACCCCAGCCAGTCTGCAGATAATGGTCAATGGAACTGGACATGGATGGGAAGAAATACAAGCCTTGCTTTTCAATTTAGTCCAACAGAATCTCACATCTGAGCTGGGGATCCCTACAACTTTTCCTCCTCTTTTTCCTTTATTTTATTTAATTGTATATCTTACTTTCACCCATCCCTTTTCTATTTTGATAATTCACTCAGACAGAACAGTGCCTACTCAGCATCATGTCACTGTCTGCATACAGCAAGTTGCTTTTGCTTAATCAGCAGAGTGACAACAGCATTGTTCCTTTGACCAGTGTGCCTCCCTTACAAAATCATTTTACTATGTGACTACTGCTGCTGACTCAGGGGTATATCAATGCCAGTCAAGTTCAAGCTTCACAATACCAGTATCATTAGACGCAACAAAGATATGTATGCATCGGTCAGAATCTATATGTTATAGTGAGCACATGCTGTCAGTGTGTGTTTACATATAGTGTGTGTGTACATGTGTATGAAGACGTTAGTGTCGCACAGTTGAGTTAGACTGTTTTAGATTCCAATTTACACTAACCAGCTATTTCAGTGGCATCGCAGCCATCTGCCATCTTAGCTGTAGTCTGAGCAGGATGCAGAAAGGGAGCCTGTGGAAGCTCAACTTCTTCCACTTGGTCATTTTGTTTGTGCAATTTGGAACACGCAAATGCAAAACATGTTGACGTTTGCAGTAGCAAGTTCTCTTTTACCAACCGACATCAAGCACAGAGTGAAAGTCGAACTTAGACTAAAACTGGGATGCCGCACGGCAGTGACGTCATTGAAATCACCCGTCCCTGTCCCCAAAAAGCCACGGATCACAGGACTTAATGACTACAGGCCGTTGGCGCTGACGTCTGTGGTCATGAAGTCATTTGAGCGCTTGGTTCTGCCCCACCTCAAGGACATCACCGCCCCCCTCCTGGACCCACTACAGTTCGCCTACAGAGCCAACAGGTCTGTGGATGATGCAGTGAACCTGGCCCTCCATTTCATCCTGGAGCATCTGGACTCCCCAGGAACCTACGCCAGGATCCTGTTTGTGGACTTCAGCTCTGCCTTCAACACCATCCTCCCTGGACTGCTACAAGACAAGCTCTACCAGCTCAGCGTGCCCGACTCCCTCTGCAGGTGGATCACTGACTTCCTGCGGGACCGGAGACAGCACGTGCGGTTGGGGAAGATTGTCTCGGACAATCGGACTACAAACACTGGGACTCCTCAGGGCTGTGTACTCTCCCCCTGGCTCTTCTCGCTGTATACAAACTGCTGCACCTCCAGTCACCAGTCCGTAAAGCTGATCAAGTTTGCGGACGACACCACCCTCATCGGACTTATCTCAGACGGTGATGAGTCCGCCTACAGGAGAGAGGTGGACCGGCTGGCTTCCTGGTGCAGTCACAACAACCTGGAGCTGAACGCCCAGAAGACAGTGGAGATGATCATGGACTTCAGGAAAGTCACAGCCCCACCGTATCCCCTCACCCTGATGGACTCTCCCACCCCCATCTCCATCGTGGACTCCTTCCGTTTCCTGGGCACCACCATCACCCAGGACCTCAAGTGGGAGCCAACCATCAGCTCCCTCATCAAGAAGGCCCAGCAGAGGATGTACTTCCTGCGGCAGCTGAGGAAACTCAAGGTGCCGACCGAGATGCTGGTGCAGTTCTACACGGCCATCATCGAGTCCATCCTCACCTCCTCCATCACCGTGTGGTTCCCCGGCGCCGCAGACCGGGACAAACACCGACTGCAGCGCATCGTGCGTGCTGCTGAGAAGGTGATTGGCTGCAGGCTCCCATCCCTCCGGGACCTGTTCTCCTCCAGGACCCGGAGGCGTGTGGGTCGGATCACAGCTGACTCTTCTCACCCTGGACACCGACTATTCTCCCTCCTCCCCTCAGGCAGGAGGCTACGGTCCATCCAGACCCACACCTCCCGCCACCTGAACAGTTTCTTCCCCTCCACCATCAGACTCATGAACAATAACAAGACCCGATAGTTCAGTTAAAGACCCATGTAGGATAGAACCATCTGCACTACGTAACTTTATTTTACTGCACTGTGTGGTCTGACCACACTTAGATCTGCTGCTGTCATTCACCTGCACATCTGTGAATGGAACCCTGCTGCTTTTCTCATGTTAAAAAGGATGTTTATATTTTCATAGTTCTTTTATATACATACAAATTATAATATTTATAAAGACTTTAGCCTTATAGCTCATTCTTTTTATTTTTATTTATTTTATTTTATTTTATTTTTATTTATGTTAAATGTTTTATGTGCACGATTGTACCGAGAAAAATTCCTAGTTTGTGAACTTGTTCTCAAACAATGGCAATAAAACCTATTCTGATTCTGATTCTCTAGTGTAGTTGGATTAAAAACCTGTGAAACACTCCAGAAGACAACTATGCAGCACCTCCGAGACGCTCCAAACCCACAGGGGAATAGCGTTATTGATTCATAACAAATCATTAGTGAAATGAAGGAGTTTCATGGCAAATAAAGCCTTATTTAGAGGCGGCAGTTTGGTTTGCCCATTAACTCCCATTATATGGATATCTCGAAACAGAGATCACGAAAAGAGATAAACTCCTCCTGAAGTACTCCAAGTGGCTCCAAACTTGTTTGGGTGAGAAAATGAACATAATGTGTGCTACAAATAAGGTCCGTGTTGAAAAAAATGGTACTTCCCCTTTAAGCTATAGCAGAACTACAGAACTTGTCAGACCTGGCTCAGGCTCTAGGTGCAGACCTTTGTGGGTTTGTTCTGACCACACACACACCTTCTACCTTTTAGTGTATTTCATCCTTTATCATGAACGGTGGATATTCTACTCCTTTGTGAAGGAAAATTAATTGCTGGTTAATCTTTAGTATTGTACGTTTACTTTTCTGTTTCACGTTTGTTTAGACAGGTTTTGTTTTTCCCACTCAGCTTACTCCATTTTCTGTTCTTTATTCCATAGAAAGCCTAAGATGCCTTGATTTTTTCTTCCTTCTGAATGTCCTTTTTATTCATTCTGGGAAAATCAGTTACTGTTAATTTTCCTAAATCTCTGAGACACAATCTTGTGGGGACCTAACAGTCCTTAAAAAAATGACATTAAGTTCACATTTTGCGGAAGCAAATGTATCATTAACAACAAAAGATCTCTTGAATTTTCAATAGGAAGTCTGTGTTTGCCCGGTGTAGCTAAATGTTTCGGCCACTCTACCTGAATGTACTGTGTAGGTTGTCTCAGGTTTAAAAGGTGAGGTCTCCACACTACAATTTTCAGATTTTCATAGATGTCCAACAGTATTAACATCTCATCTGATGGAAGATGTTACAAAATAGTTTTTACTGACCCATCTTGATGGGTTTCTCAGGCTGGGGAGTATATTTTACTCCTGGAGGCTTGGTAGTATTGAAATATACGTATATTAATTCAATTCAGTTTATTTATATAGCGCCATTTCACAAAAGATGTCATCTCAAGGCACTTTACAAAAAGAGTTATTACAATACAATGTTTAATTTAGAAATTACAGAACCACAGACGATTGCGTCGTGTAATTCTCAGCAATCCCTCATATCAGGGATTTGCAAGGGTTCACCATCATTAATTCTTTATTTATTCTTAAGCAAACATAGAGCTGGTGTAACTGTTAAAAGCCCTCTAGTTTTAGCTCATCAGTCCAACACATATTGTCCAACACACTTTGATTAATTCCAGGCTTCTCATCTATTTCCATCAATATTTTTGGCTTCCACTGTACTCCTTTCCTGGAACATAGATGGATGTATGTGTGATCAGAACGCCTTAAAATGCTTATTTGTAATATTCTATCTAAGCTCCTCAGAGAGCTCTCAAGGTTCAGGGGAAGATGTCTTCATTCTCCTCAAGGGGCAATTAGGTTTACAATTGACAGACAAAACTAAAACAACCCACACTCACCATTCACACCCTTAAAAAATGAAAAGTTTAAAGTAATAATAGATGGAAAAAAATAACTTTCTCAAGTGATTAATTCTGCTTCTCATCGGGGTGTTTATGCTTCTAGATAAAAGCATAAAAAAATTATTCCTGAAGAGATGGATTTTTTTTAATTACCAGACCTTATACAAATCACTAAGGTCTTGCAGGATGTCCTTATAATTTCCCTCAATATAAGTTCTTCAAGGAAATGTTTCTGTTGGCATTAACTCACATGTGTCATCAGATAAAAGACAAAATAAAATTCATTTAAAAACAAGAACAAAAAAATTGAAACTACAAATTTATCAAAAGTTTAAAAGCTGGTGTTGACAGACAACTCACTAACCATAGGACTGTGGTCAAATTACTCACTGTGGGGAGACACAACAAACAAGTCATCCACAAAATGTATTATATGGCATCTAAAGGGAGGCAGGACACAACACTAAAGGAAATTTGTGGATAACACAAGAATATCCTGTAAAACCACATCCAACTCATTGTGATCACATGGGTAAAATGCTTACCCATCAAGCAAGTAATGTTCTAACCCTCTGCACCTTATTCAAGTAAGAGGCTCCAAACTACTCTGAACAACAATTCAAACTTCATTAGCTCTTAAAATGATTTTACTTCGGGGCTGAAATCATGAATGTCTGTTGTTGTGGGATTACTCTAACCCCTGATTCACACCAGGTGCAGAACTGATGCGGCTCAGTGTTCGTACAGCTGCGGCATGAACAAAAATGGAGTCTAATCAGATCATTCACCCCAGCCACAGTGTGTTTCTGGATGCATGCAGAGCAACGATAACTTTCCAGACCAAGTCTATTTTTTCCAGATGCATTTTTCAATAAAGTTAAAGAAATTACATGAGCCAGACAGGAAGAGAGAGATGAGCCAGCCAAGTTATTCTGGTATTTCAAAATAAAACCAGTATGAGCAAATGAGCGTGGCTTTTGTTTACAGGCTCCTCAATTAGCTGAGTTATCGCATGAACTGGCATGAACAGCCAAGATTTGCTGCTCTTACTGGAGCAAACCTCTGGAGTTGTTCCACACACAAATAGTCATCCGTGTGGCAGCTTTAAAGACATCTGTTCTGCACCCGGTGTGTATCGGGGTAAGGCTATACCTCTCCAGATGTTATTCTTAAAAAAAAAAAAAAAGGTAATGTTTTGTGAAATATTTTTAAAGGATCGTTGCAGGTCGGCACACACAATATTAAAAGAACAACAAAGACACTGATTTATGCTAGAATAACGTGTCACTTTTATTCCCTACACAATATAGGCTACAGTATCAGCAGCAAAAGCAAAACAATGCTTCATCAAACAGGAATTAAGTTTTCATCACTGCATCTCACCTTTGACACTGGAGAGTGGAGAGCCAGTCACCTCTCGGTCAGACCTGTTAACGTGAGCCGGGCGATCGTGCACCAAAATCCCACAGCAGACTCTCGTCAACAAAACAGTTCCTTCTCTAGTTAAAGACACAGAGGGTGCGTGAAGAATGGGACGGGCCAAAACTCCATTCCCAGGCAGTCCCTCCGGCTTATCAGTCGTTCTGGCCCCAAACAAGCTTTTTAGGAAACAGACAGACTACAGCTGTTTCATTGGAGCTGTTTTGCTGAGGATAGCAAACTCTTTCCCCTGTGAATGTTTATATTTATGAAGCGAGCAGAGTATCAGCACTATGTCGTTCTCATAACACTTCATATAAACAGATGGCTCGAGGACACCAAAAAGATTTTACCCATCATTCCACGCTTGGCCTCGAGGCACGTGTTAGACATCATACCAAAATTGATCTGAATCCAACCCAGCTGCATAAACCGATATCAGATTATCCCCATTAAACCTGCAGTAGGTAACTCTGAGAGGAGAGCAGATTGTGCTTGAAAATTTTAACTCAAACAAACTTCATATCACTCCCCCTCCCTCTCCGGTGCACTCATGCCCCGCCTCCAAGGCCCTCCTGCTCCTCCCTCCTTCTGCTATGCAACTGGCATACCAGACCACCAGTTGAGAATCTCAGCTGACGCGACTTGAAGCGGCAAGCGTAAGCAATGTAGTGCGAACCGGTAAGAGCAAAACATAAACTCACCTCCACACAGCTAGAAAAGATGTTTTTCTGTTGCTCGGCCATAGCTTACTCCTACCTTCGTGCCGCTAGCTGTTCTGACAGAGCTCAGGAGGTTGCGTACATAGTTGCGTAGCGGAGCAAGGGGCGGGTCATGGTGTGTGTGAGGAGTGATAGACAGATGTCACACACTCCATCAGACGCTGCTCTGGCTCTGATTGGGTGTTTTCTAGCGGGAGCGGTGGATTCTTGCAAATCGCAGTAGGAGCCGTAGGCGTGACCAATGGAGCTGCTTTTTTTTCTCAAATTACTAATCTAATGTCCTACTTTCAGGACATATGGACAGTGTTAGGAACAATCACAAAAAGTGACTTTTATTATAGTTACGTACTGCAGCTTTAAACACCCATATTGCAGTGATGAAGCGGGCTGCTGGATTCTGTATAAATGTACCAGCCCTGTAACTATGAAAAGATCATATACACAGGTGACTCGAGGACACCAAAAATATTTTATCCATCAGCTAATCTCGTCAAAATGCTAATTTTGGAATGGTTGTTGGGGTGCAGTGATATAGGAATGATGGTGTTTCTGGACGCCATTTGTGTTTTCTTCTTATGATAGCCTGGTTCTTTTGCTTTGAAAGCACATTCTGAACAATAGCTTGTTGATATTATCAATTTGAAATATATGTTTTTAATGACTTTTACGAAAATGCAAAACAGCAACAATTATTACAATGGTTCATCTTGAAAAATATTGTGATGTGTAAGTAAAAACAAAAGTTTTTACTATTGGCAAGCAGCATATAGTTGAGGGAGAATGAGGCAAAATATGCAAATAATCAGACAGCATTTTTAAATAATCATTTCATTTGGTAATGGGTAAAAAAGTAACCTGCATGTGCAGAGATGTAAAAACTGTCCAGAACAAACTCCATTTGTTATGACATTTTTTACTTACCATAAAGTATGACTCCAGGTGAGGACTACCTATCTTCTGTAACAGTGAGACATCAGTACACCTACTGGTGTTTTATAAGGGTAGATTCCTCCTTTTTTCTTTTCCCCAGAAAGTACAACTAGGAAATCTGTTAACACAGGTCCACAGTTCAGGATATGTTCATTAAGCCAGCTTTCAGGGAAGAAGGAGGTGAGAGATCTGCAGAAGACGCAGCTCATCTGTTGTATTTGCCAAAGAGCGTAGCTTGACGAGCATACCTGTTTTTCCGTTAAATCCTACAGGATCTCCAGTTCCAACTGGGATCAATGAAAACTGGAGGAAAAATGCCCTGAGATGACTGTCTGATGCTTATAGGCTGCTCCCTGGGTAACGTTACTTTTGTATCACAACAATAGATTTGTACCACATTGCAAAATAAACTAACTGCATTATGTCATAGCTAGTATTGAATTTGTATCAATCCAATTTTATTTGAATCTGTCTTTATAATTGGATTGATTACATTACTTATTAATGTATTTATATTAGATTTGTAATGTAAATTGCCCTGAGAATAACTGGGTTTGAATTTGATGAAATTACCTCAGGGTCAATACAAAAATGTTATCAAATGATGGACAGGATTCTTGGCATATTGTAGAAGGCATAGGAAATACCACCATGCACTAAACCAGTTTTCACCCAGTTACGGTATCTGTGATTTTTTTTTTCACTTTACTTCTTTTAGAATATCTTAGGATGAATTTTTTCCTCTTGGTGCTTGGGATCTATGAAAGTTCTCTTTAAGACATCAGCAATTAGTGCCAAGAACAGCTCTGTTTATCATTGTTATATAACTCGTGCTCTAAAGACAGTGAAGATTATTTCATCCTTGTGGATGAGCAAAATGACAAAATAGCCATTAGAATCCCACAGTGAAAGGGAGAGCTGAGAAAATGCTTATGGATGTTACAGTTCTTTCTTTCTCTCTAACTTATCACTCGATTGAATAAGACCCCCATTCCGTCAAAGATGTACGTCACAATCTATGTGGAAAGGATTTTTTTGCTCCTGACTCTTCGCCCACTGACTATTATGATTCAACACAGCCCTTGGAGCCAGTAAGAGAAGAGATGAGGAGGAAAAACTGAGACGAGAGGAGCAGAGCACAGGCTTAACCTCCCTCTCTCTATATCTAAGGAGAGATCAGCTCTGCAGTTATCCGTTCCGTAGAAAAAAGACCCAGGGTTTGAGCACGCCTGTAAAGCCTACAATAGACAGACAGAAAGGAACAGCTCAGTGGTGGGATGTGTGAAGGAGGTGGGGACGGAAACAACCAGCTGACTGTGAAAGAAGGATGAATCATATTTTCAGAACTCATCTCCTCTTGTAATGGTCCCACAAATTGTGTAGCCTGATTATTTTAGACAGAAAATCTTAGGTAATAAAAGCCACTCTAACGCATGTTTCTGTTCATAGGATCAAATTGAGTATCAGTTTGTATAAAAGTGATCAAAATTACACTACAAAATTAATTTATGTCAAAAAACTATACTAAGGTGATAGTGCTGTATCTAGTAAATTATATGTATAGCTTGCTTTATGTGTCAAAAGTGTCATCTGAACTGTTGTCACATTCTGCTGCCAGATATAATGTATAAAAACATTGTTCAAAGCCAAACTGCTAACTTTTTCCATTCATGAGTTAGAGTTTAAATGCTATAAATACCTAAATGTATGACTCATAATGCTCACATACATGTAATTAATTCAAGTCGATTTTTCCTCTTTCTATTCACTCTTCTCCATTTTCTTTATTTTAATTTTGAAAAGCTTTTATGCCCTACAATCTTTTCCTAAAACAATGAAAGGAAATCATTTTGAACCACTGAGGAGGAGACAGCAGGCATACAGACAGCACAGACACACTTGATTGGGAGGTTTTTATTTTAATCAGAAGGAAAGCAAGAAATATCCACTGTAAATGCCATTTCTCTAGTTTGCAGTTCAACCACAGGCAGTTATTACTGATCCTTTTTATAGGCACAATCTTCTTGTGAGTCATGCATTCAGCAGTCTCAGGTTGGTAAAACACCACACAGGAGACAGGAATGCTAAAGTAATGTCAATACCAGCTAATGTTGCTAGAAATGCTAGGATTCTGTCAGTTTTTTTTTTCTAATAATCCGTAATAATGAGCTGGAGAGTGTCATGATGAGTGTTATATGAGGGATGTCTGAAATGCTATCTGGACTGTCACCCAGTGATCTGACCAATGATAAGTGAAAGTCAATACACATATGGATGCATAAAGGAATCCTTTATTGTTCTATAGATTGGAGATAGGAGTTCAGTATGGTAATGCAAACGTATGAAGGGGCTTTCTTCTGGTGTGTCTCCACGTTTGTCAATCAGCAAAATGACAAACAACTTACAATAGTTATGATTAAAGATTGGAACAGCATGCACTGTATTAGATACATGATATTCAATATATTCAACCAAACCAGTTCTCAGAGGTGATCAAACAACAGAATCCTTGTGGAGTATTATTATACTATCCAGTTGATAGTAAAGGACCTGTTGATAAGACTTGGTACCTTGGCAGGTACAGGTTCCATTAAGGCAGCATACTGTATCTGCACAGGGTATTACCTTACAAACATTAGATCCTTAGTAACTAGATAAACAGGAGCTAATCCAAGATAAAGCAGTGTAAGGCACTTGTTGAAAATGACTATCACTGAGATGTGGTCTGATGCTGAGACTGCTGATGATACTGTCCATCGAGCAGGTTGCACAACTCACCAGGCCAGAAGGACAAACAGTTCAATTTTTTTTTCAGATGCAACTTTTCCAAAGTAGGGTGTTGGGAGATTTTCCCTTCACAGACAAGAGGCAATCTAGCCACTACATATTTGCCAATGTTTTACTAACTCTCCTGTCATGAAATCATCTAAGGCTTGAATAATCTTCATCAGGTGTCATTCTGACCAAGTGGTTTCAAGTCACTGTAGGAGTAAATGTAGGTTCATGTGCACTCACCTTATTTAAATCCCCATCATTGTAGATTGCATACAATCTGGAAGGGACTGACATCTCCCTTTAGCAGGTCTCATATTACCACCATTTATCTATAAACACACAAACAACAAACGTTAGGTTGTTTTAGAAATCCAAGCTGAACACATTCCTCTCAGAGATTCTTAACTCCAACCATCCATCCATCCATCGTTGCAGGGGGGACTGGTGTCCATCTCTAGTGGTCATTGAGCGATATACAGGGTGGCCCTGGATAGGTCACTAGTCTATCATCATACCCAATGGCAATTTAGGCCCTGTCCACACGTAGCCGGGTATCTCACAAAACGGAGATATTTTTCTACGAGTTGGCCTGTCATCCACACATAAACAGAGATTTTCAGCACCAAAAACAAATATTTTTAAAAACTCCAGCCAAAGTGGAAATGTGCGTTTTCTCCATTTTCAGTATCCGCATGTGGACGGCCAAAACGGAGTTTTAACAACCGTAACATCACTATCCACAACAAGAAATGCTCCAACATCCGTTGTGCGACCTGTGTTTACTCTCAAAAACCGCATTCATGCCCTTAGATCTGCGTTGGTATAATCCATTGTTAAAATGCATTTTGTTTGTTTGCTTTTACAAGCTGCATGACTGATGTGTGCTGAAGATAGAGGATAGAAAGTTACTCTGAGCGGATAGGATTTGGGAGAACTACTCCCCCCTACAGGTTTGCCACGTCTATGAATGTTCTGAAAAATGTTGCTATCTGGTTATGTGTGGATGGAGTTGTTTTTTTTTTTAACGAGCAGTTTCAAAAAAACCCGGCCAAGACTTTGACTGTGGGAGGAAACTGGAGAATCCAGGGAGAAACCACTCATTCACAGGGAGAGCATACAAACTCCAAACAGAAAGACTGCAGGCTATGATTTGAACCCAAGACCTTACTGCTGAGAGCAACACTGCAACCAACATCGAAAAATTATTCCAAGTACCACAAAGGGCCCCTGTGCTACACCCCTGGTCTAAGGTCTAAGAGAAAAGGTTCAGCTGAGTTTCTAAACCTCTGATTTAGAATCACAATCAAATAGTCCACTTTACTGTTGACGCCATAATTTATCTGCACAAGTGCTGCTAATGCTAGATAAACAAACTATATATATATATATATATATATATATATATATATATATATATATATATATGTATAAGCAGAGGGCAATATATGCAATACAAAATTTAGCGAAGGGTAGAGATTTTGACACCACCATACCGAGATTACACATTTTGATGATGTCATCATGCTGTGTTTACATACTTCAGGTATGCAAGGAGGATAAATACTGATGTTAATTGTTTTTCTTTACTCTAGATATGGCAAGTTTAAATGTATTGTTTTTCATTTAAACTAACAGTAACCTGCTGAACTTGAATAATTTTTTATAAAATATGTGCACCCTTGTGCGATAAAAAAAATTGTAGATAATTAACCAGGAAAACAGCTCATTTTTAACATGTTTCATAACATTTAGCTTTTGTTTTAGTGTAAATATTTTAATCTATGTGTTGTGATATTTTTTGTGTTGGACTGTTTTGGAAAAACATTTTTAAAAAATGTAATGCATTTTGCACAATAAATGTTATTTACATGGCATTCTAAAACTTATCCAATTTGTTCATAAGAAGTCATTTTGACAAATAACAAAAGGAATATATCTCATACATATCTTTGCCATGCATGCTTTAGATTATATAATGATATAGATTTGAAGCCATATCAGCCAGCCCTAATTTATATAGCAAAACATTGGGAAAAAAAGAAGAAAAAAAAGAACATTTTGTAATGTTGCCTGCCCCTAAATCCACTCTAAAAATAGATACATGTAAAGCTGTCACAGGCAAACCCTGCAACCAAAACCACTGAATGTTAGCCTCTAAGCACTAACACTAGCAACTAATCCTTAACCTTTCATGGGGTCAACAGTGAGAACACTATGGCTAGTAGTCTAGGGAGCCGTTCGCGAATGTGCCCATTTCGAACAGCCTTTCTATCCGACGTCATTACGCGACGTAAACGCACATGAATGACGCATATCAAAATAAACCTTACCAAAATAAACCGGAAGAGGTTGTTGTACTCTTTTTTTACAGTCTATGACTCACATGCGCGCGTCTTTTCCCTTAAAAAAAAAACAACAAAAAAAACGTCTTTACCCTTTCTGCCATTTTCGTTATTTTACGTGAGGTGGGCCGGGCGACTTGTATTGATGGCGTCTTGTGGCGCAAGGGATTGTGGGATGGCACATAGCTCCTAATCGCCAGTTAGTTGGCATCAGAGGTCTCTATGCTAAAGTGGATTATGATAGTTAGCATACAGGCCACTTTCCCTAACTCCTTCCTAACTGGAAGCCCAATCCGGATGCATCTTATCATGGCGGACGCTGACGCACATCCGGTTTGGCGTAAGACCTCTTACCAATTTAGTGGTTTCGGCTGCAGCCAAAGTATTTTTTCCTACCCTTAATAGGAAGTAGATCGCTGTCATTACTCTAATGCTGCTTTCAATTTAAACCAAATCTTTCAGCTAAAGCAGTGTTGGAATAAATTATTCCACAGATTTTAAAAAGCAGTTCAGCAAAGGGTGAATATGTTACCTTTGTGAAACATTGTTGTTCTTTTTTTTCTTACTTTTCTGTCAAAGTAAGAAAACAGACTGCATGCTGGAGCACACATCATGATGTTGCTTTTAGTGTATCTAAGAGTAAATGTATTTCTCTCTCTGTTCTAGTTTAAGTCTCTTTAGATTATCATTATTAAGAGCAGGGATGTGAATCTTACAACAACTCATGATACGATTTGATTCCGATTCGTGGAGTGACGATCCGATTCAGTATCAGTTCTCGATTCAGAATCAATTCACAATCAATACTATTAGGGGAAAAAAAAGGTTCCAGTTTGTGGGGCTGAGACAATATGCTTTTCTCCCGATTAAATTTCAATTGAGATTCTGCAATATTCCACATTTTTTAATTCACTATAGTACTGAAAAGATATATAATTTTCTGAATGTTCTACTTCCCACATCTTAAACCTTCACAACAGAATAAATAGAAAGTAAAGACTTTCTAAAGTAAACTGCTACATACTTAAATATACTTCATAATAAAGTGAATTTAAACTTTTTTCCAAGCCTGGGATACATGTAAAAAAAAAGCAAGATTTTTTTTTAAATAACTTTTTTTATTTAGAAAAAAATCGATCCAAAATTGTTAAGCAAAGAATCAAGATTCTTATGTGAATCAATTTTTTTTCCATCCCTAATTAAGAGGCGGTGTATCTGGATAGATATTGTCTTTATACTTCTGAGCACAGACCTTTTTAAATAACTGCTTAAATTTAAGAGAACTCCTAAACTGGGTAGATATAAACAAGTCGCTTATTAGGATTCGTCTCCATAAGTCTTCATAAACCCATCCTTACGCAATAAAAAAAGCCCCTCTTATTTTCTGGGAAGTGTTATTGCACATCAGAGTTTCTGTTAGCTGATTGTTTTACACAGCCTCTTCCACAAAACACTCTAATTGTATGGCTGTGAAGCTAGTTCATCTGGCCATTCATAAATATCAGATAATGTCCTGCAACAGCGTGTGTTCATGTTTATGTAGCTGAAGTGGAGGACTAAGAAGAAAATGAAGGTCTGACATCTCCCACATCCCACCTTAAAACAGCGGTAGATCAATTAATGGGATTATCTGGGAGGTCATAACAATATATCTAAACTTCTTAGCAATGTTGGTTCATATTTACCCAGTAGACGGATGCATGTTATCACTACTTTATGATATTAAGTTGCCCTTTTATTTATCCACAGTTGCAACATTGTGGTTACAATACAAACTTCTTTGAATCACTTAGGACTGATTGTTTTACAGATTCCATCTAGACAAAAAGACTTCACATTTGATTTTGTTTTAGCAGCTTACATTGAAATTTGGAGATATTAACATTCAGCCCTTAACCCCCTTAAAGGCTGACGATGCTGCCAAACAGACAACTAAAAGGGATAACACCTGTACAAACTGACAGTTGGGGGAGAACAGTGCTCAATAGTGTAGTCTAACCACAGAAAAGCCTGCTGTAGTAAAATTAAGATCTAGATTACGACTTCAAGGGTATTGTGAGGTATGGTGTGATGGACCGGTGTCCTGTCTTGGGTGTACACTGCCTCCTTCCCATATTCCCAGCTGAAACAGGCTCCACAGAAAATGGATGGATGGAGTACAGCATGGTTGACTCTCACTGTTTTTGTTTAAAACAGGAAGCATGGGGAGCAAAATATGGGGTCAGTGCAGATTATGTCTGTCAATGACTTGGGTACTAGAGATGAAGATCCAACGAAGATATTGAAAAGGGTAGCTGAAATGTTCTCTCTGTAAATGTAGGCAGTCATTTATTCTACGTATAATTTCAGACCAATTTAACTTCTTTCCCCTCGTAGAACAAGATTAGAATCCCACAAACCAACTGAAAACATAAGTGCTTGTCCCTGTTTTTTGTAGTTACTAACAGAAACAGCCTGAGAGGCTCTGATCTGTTCACCAGCACTGCTTTAGTTACACAGTGACAAGCTATTTACGGTTGTTTGCAAGTTAAGCCATACCTTTCAGAGGTGGTAGATGTTAAAAAAGCTGGCGCAGTTTGATGTTTAATAAATCATACTGGGCCTGAAACGCCAACTTATTTGCCATTTCTCCTTCAAATGTTTTGCGTCTTCTGACGCCATATTGCATATTAAGAATGGGGAAAAGCCCAAAATGGATTGCGTGAGTCTTGCTCTGGGTTTAACAGGCACAATGCTTTCTGCACCCTGTTAGTAAATCAGCTTTAGCCGGTTTTTCCGACGCTGTGCGGTTTGTGGCAGTTTTAACAAGCACAATCCACTGATAAATCAGGCCTTAAATTGGCAGTGTGTAGTTTTTGCAGGACATCTTTGAAAATAGCCATTAAAATATTATGTAATAATAATTACATAAAACACATTAATTGAAAAATATTGGCGATATTGTAAATTGTGACTTTAAAAATCAGTTTTAAAATACATAGGCGCGGGTCCTATTTTCAGGGGAAAGCCATATTAGATGACGTCTTTACTTCTACAAGAGCCCGGATGGACAAAGCGCACGGAACAAGCCCGCTATTAAAACATTGATTTCCCCTCAAAGTGCAATAAAGTTTCGCCATAAATAAATGTTTATCTCTTCGCTACTTCCAAGCAAAAGAGAAACTGATGTGCTCATCATGTTGCTGCAAATAGATAATTCTCAGGGAATTGAACGTCTGAAAACAGCACTAGTTGGACCTTCGTTGTTGAGTTTCTTACTCGAAGACACAGATACTGCATGCGTGTGATAATTTAGGTATGCACTGCCCCCTACTGGCCGAAAATTACACATTGTGCCTTTAGTGTCTTTGGGAGAATGATGCTGTTTATTTTCCAGAACTTCGAACAGAAAATAATACTTATTTTCTCAGAATAAAATAATACATACTGTATTTTCTCAGGAAAAAATGTCACATTTTGTACAATTTTTGTCCTGCATGACCTATAATATTTTAGATATAACATTTATTATTTTTAAGATTGATACATTTTATTTAGATTTATCCGGTCAGACTGGCAAACTGGAGTGACCAGTAAAAGGAGCCATCCACCCTGTTCTAAGCATACTCAGGTATCCTTGCCTTACTTTGGTCTAGAGGCACCTAAAAAATCTCTTCTTTAGTCTTTGTCCAAAACATCTTGGTTATTGACACCCTTAAAGGGCCTATATCATGCAAAATCAAGTTTTTGGAGTTTTCAACCATCTAGTAATGCAATTTTCTCATACAAAACCCCACAAGAGTGGTTTTTGGCTTAATTCACGCATGTCTGAGTAATCCTCCTGAATTCTGCTCTCTGAGCAGCTGCTCCTCCCTCTCCTAGAAAACGACTGAGTGTTCAACTAGTGACATCACTAGTTAAAAACAAGGGAGTGCTAGAGGTATCTGCACCACCCCTGCAGGCAGAGCGGCTTACCTCTGATAGAGTTCCAAACACACCCTACTCCTTCCCAAAGCTCATTACTGCTTTGGTTTTTGGCAGCTTAAAACACTTTTTTTGTTGGATTTCTTTTACTTTCTCTAGTTTTTTTTTGGCTCTGTTGAAAGCATGGAGATTTAGTAACTGAAATAAGTTTTATTGACTCAATTTATAACAAAAAATAAAATAAAACAAACCAAATGTCTGAGCCCTTAATATAACAGAGTTTCATTGTGGTACTTCATGCTTTTCAAATTCACTTTCAGAATACTGTTTGAGATGAAGCTCAGCACGGTTTCTCTGTGTCCGAGCTGCTGTGGCTCTGCACATGAGGAGCAGGGAGAGCGGTGGGTTTATGGAGAGATAAGCAGTTTTATTTCATGGTCCAACATTAACTACAGGATACAAGTAAAATTTTAGGATAAATTAATACTGTATAACACCAACAGTAACATTTTAGCATATACTGTATGTGTCTATCCCAGAAGTTGAAAGCTGTAAAATAGCATGATATAGTCACTTTAAAGGAATTTCAGAGCTTATAGAACCGATTTATATGGTGACTGGACATGGATGATGTGTTTCCCTTACATAGGTGTTACTAGCTTTTAGTTATATTGTACAGAAAAGCCTAACGTTACTTTCACTGTGAAAACATTCGAGCCAAAGTCTAAGTGAAAAGAAAAGAAAAATAAATATTTGCGAGGTGTTTTTTTTTTTCAGTGCAAATCTTCAGACCTCCTGAACATGAGGGTCTGTGTCCCTAAGAAGTTTCTAAATAAATATCAAGAACAGGGGCCATGCTTGCAACCCTCTAATGTTCCTCATCATGCATTTTCACAATGTGAAATTATGGTGTAGATACAAGCCACCACATAGCTGCCTCCTCCTGGTGGGACATGCCCGGAACACCTCACCAGGGAGGCGTCCAGGAGGCATCCTGACCAGATACCCGAGCCCCCTTAACTGGCTCCTCTCGATGTGGAGGAGCAGCGGCCCTACTCGCGAGGGTGCTCGCTGCAGAACCACAAAGGTGGAGCTGAACCAGAAGGTGGAGCTGCACCAGGTACAGCCCCGCCCATGCCACCAGAGTCAGTCCTGCCTATAGACGGTGCAGGCAGACCCACCTCGCCTGTTGGTAGATGCTGGATTGGAGATCAAGTGCATTGTGATCGATTGTGAGCAAGTGATTGAACTCTGGCATAATGGCTGTAAGTAACCCAGCATAAGATCATTTTAAAATGGTTTCCAAGACATATGTCATTATGTTGACATACAGTAAGCATTAAGTTCTTTTTTAAATGTATATCTTGCAGTGCATGGTAAATGTTGGTAGTCGAATCTTGGTGTTTCTGTTAACGTAGCTAGTATGGTAGAATTTCCCAGTGCACTTGTTCAGCAATAAATAAAATAAAAATGTGCTCAACGTGTGTACAGTTTTTTGTTTTGTTTTTTTGTTTTTGACCATAAGTCGCTCCTGAGTGAAAGCATTACTCTAGCTCTGGGCATGTAGCTTTAAGCCCACAATTAGCTTTCTTTGTTTTCTTCATTGCAGGAAGAGTAATCTCTGCTTTTCATCAGTCCGGCATACGTTTCTCGCTCACTCCAAACTTTTGTTCTGTTGCTCAATAAGCATTTTCGGCAGCATATTGGTACAGGTGTAGCAAATACAAGCATAGAGCGCCTTCTAGCGGTTGAATTTGTTTGAAAAGATGAACATGTGAGATTCTGTGCTTTGGTGTCGCAGGACCAGCCAAACTAAAATAAAAAAACATTACTTATATATATATATATATATATATATATATATATATATATATATATAATATACATATCAAATATATTATGACCAAGTATTATGTATTTTATACGATTGCACACCCATAAAGTATGTATGAATGTATGTTTGTAAGATGTGGGTATAGGTGTATGTAGGCTTGTGTGTATATGTATTTACCATTGTTTGATATTAATTATGTTTATTTGTGTATGTGTGTACATGTTTGTATGTAGATTGGGACTTGACTCCACCCGATCCAGGAAATTGCACATAGATGTTGTTCAGCTAGAGCCCACCAGATCTTCAGAGACCTCACTCACCCACACCATGGGCTGTTCACCCTGCTGGCGTCTGGCAGGAGGGTCTGCAGCATTCATTGCAGAACAACCAGATTTATAAACAATTACTTTGCTCTGGGTGTCAGATGGATGAATACCAAATGACTCTAACTACACTGCAATATTTCATTTATACTCTCTCTCTCTCTCTCTCTCTCTCTCTCTCTATATATATATATATATATATATATATATATATATATATATATATATATATGTCATTTGTTTTGTGTTTATTCTTCTTTATAAAAGTCTGTTTTGATTTGGTTGTGCAGTTCATACAACTAATGGTGTGTGCTGATAGCCTTTTACTTAACAGAACTTATTACTGATCAAATATAAGTAAGATTCCCTGAGATATATGCAGATAAATGAATTTATATATGCATGAGTCTGCAGAGAGATTTAATATATAATTCTGTAATAGAGTTGATCATATGGAGTTATATATATATCCATCCATCCATCCATCCATTTTCTGAACCACCCGAGGTTGCGGGGGGGCTGGTGCCTATCTCCAGCTGTCAACGGGCGAGAGGCGGGGTACACCCTGGACAGGTCGCCAGTCCATCACAGGGCCACATAGAGACTGACGGGACAAACAACCTTGCACGCACACACCCACACCTAAGGTTGATCTGTGTGAGGAAGCCAGAGTACCCGGAGGGAAGCCAGGCATGCACCATGCAGAAAGGCCTTGAGCCGGGATACGAGCCCACAGTGCTAACCACTGCGCCATATATATATATATATATATATATATATATATATATCTTGCATGCAATCATACATGTATTACAGCATTAATATGTGATCAGCATGGGGTCATACAGGGGCAGGATTTAATAAGTCTGTACTTTTTCCTCCTCCTTTGAACCATTCATCCATTCAGTGCCACAAGATACAAGAGTCAGTTGAAGGAAATAATGTTTCTCATTCACATACTAATGTTACCAGAACAAGACTAATACCCTGAGATATTTAATCAATTTTGAGGGTATGTTTCCTCAAACAGAAAGGGAAAACAGGCCAGGGGACAGGTGATTCAGTTCTTTTATGATGTTAGCGGCCCTGCAAGAACAGGGGTACTTTAGAATATAAAGAATAAACCAATGATTTAACTATTCAATGATTTGCTTGTAAATTAATTTGTTTACAATCAAGTTTTAATTTGTTTGCAACAAAGAAAAAAGAAAGGAGAAGTCAGCGGAGCTGGGCTAAGCTGAGTCTGACTTTGGTGGAATGGGCAGGGCTGGATCTGGAGCAGCTCTACCTTCTGGTTCAGCTCCACCTTTGTGGTTCTGCAGAGAGCACCACTTGCTCTACGCTGAGCTCCCTCCGGATGACCAAGCTTCTCACCCTATCTCTAAGGGAGAACCCAGCCACCCTGTGGAGGAAACTCATTTCAGCCAACTGTATCCGTGATCTCGTTCTTTTGGTCACCACCCAAAATACGTGACCATAGATGAGGGTACAAATGTAGATCGACCGCTAAATCGAGAACTTTCCTTTCGGCTCAGCTCTCTCTTCACCACGACAGACCGGTACAGCGCTCGCATAACTTCAGATGCCTTACCAATCGGTCTATCGATCTCCCGCTCCATTTTTCCCTCATTCGTGAACAAGACCCCCAGATACGTAATCTCCTCCACTTGATGAAGGACCCCATCCCTGACCCGAAGAAGACCATGGTCTCAGATTTGGAGGTGCTGATCCTCATCCCAGCCGCTTCACACTCGGCAACGGACTGCTCCAGTGAAAGCTGTAGATCAGGTTCTGATGAAGTCAACAGGACCACATCATCTGCAAAAAGCAGAGACCCAATCCTGAGGCCACCAAAACAGATCCCCTCAAAACCTTGGCTGTGCCTAGAAATCCTGTCCATGAATGTGAACAGGATTCTGACAAAGGGCAACCTTGGCAGAGTCCAACTCTCACTGGAAACGAATCCGACTTACTGCCGGCAATGCGAACCAGACTCTGACACCGGTCATACAGGGGCCTAACAGCCCTTATCAAAGGGCCCGGTACCCCATACTCCTGGAGTACCCCCCCACAGGATTACCCGATGGATAAGGTCGAACGCCTTCAACAAGTCCACAAAACACATGTACACCGGCTGGGCAAACTCCCATGATCCCTCCAGGACCCCGCTGAGGGTGTAGAGCTGGTCCAGTGTTCCGCAGCCAGGACGAAAACCGCATTGTTCCTCCTGAATGTGAGGTTCGACTATCTGTCGGACCCTCCTCTTCAGAACCCCTAAATAGACCTTACCAGGGAGGCTCAGGAATCGATCCCACTGTAGTTGGAACACACCCTGTGATCCCCCTTTTTAAAGAGGGGGACCACCACCCCGGTCTGCCAATCAAAGGGAATTTTCCCTGATGTCCACGCAATATTGCAGAGCCGCGTTAACCAAAACATCCCTTCAACATCCAAAGCCTTGAGGAACTCCGGGCGAATCTCATCCACCCCCGGAGCCCTGCCACCAAGGAGCTTTTTAACAACCTCGGTGACCCCAGCACCAGAGATTGGAGAGCCCGTCCCAAAGTCCCCTTACCCTGCTTCCAAGCAGGAAGGCGTGTCGGTGGGATTGAGGAGGTCTTTGAAGTATTTCACCCACCGACCCAAGACGTCCCGTATTGAGGTCAGCAGCAAACCACCCCCACTGTAAAGAGTGTTGGTGGCAAACTCATTCTGACAGGGGACTCTGCCAGATGTTCCCAGCAGACCCTCACAACTCGTTTGGGCCTTCCAGGTCTGTCCGGCGTCCTCACCCACCACCGGAGCGACTCACCAGGTAGTGGTCGGTGGATAGCTCCGCCCCTCTCGTCGCCCGAGTGTCCAAACATGCAGCCGCAGGTCAGATGAAACGACAACCAAGTCCATCATCAAGCTGCGGCCAGGGGTGTCCCGGTGCCAAGTACACACATGAACACCCTTATGCTTGAACATGGTGTTTGTTATGGACAATCCATTACGAGCACAGAAGTCCAATAACAAAACACGCTCGGGTACAGATCGGGGTGGGGGGGCATTCCCCCCAAACACACCTCTCCAGGTCTCACTGTCATTGCCCACGTGAGCGTTGGAGTCCCCCAGCAGATCTGATCTGCTGTTTGGTGCGTAAACACAAACAATAGTCAGGACCCGTCCCCCCACCCGTAGGCAGAGGGAGGCTACCCTCTCATTCACTGGGGTAAACCCCAACATACAGGCACCGAGATGGGGGGCAACAAGTATGCCCACCCCAGCTCGGCGCCTCTTAACGGGAGCATCTCCAGAGTGGAAGAGAGTCCAATCCCTCTCAAGAAGACAGGTTCCAGAGCCGTGCGTCGAGGCAAGGCTGACGATATCCAGTCGGAACCTCGCACACCAGCTCCGGCTCCTTCCCCACCAGAGAGGTGAGAGCCTACCAGGGTCACCCATGGCATAAATAAAGCCCCTGACAACTTAGCTCCTAGGTTCATTGGGACACTCAAACCCCTCCACCGCGATAAGGTGGCACCCCAGGGAGGACACATAAGACATAAGATATTTATTTTTATTAATTTGAAATAAATACAAAATTATGAACTGCAGTTAACTTGTGGCTATCCTCTTGTATAAGTCCACATATAATTAAAGCAAGCTGACTTTTTAGTTTTACTGTTCAATAGTAAAATGGCCAGTGTAGATATTTTAGAGTCACTTCAAATTGAAAAATCTCTAACGAAATCACTGAAATGGGTTGTTTTTTTCTTCCCTGAATCCTCTGTGTGTTTGCCCTTCCTGAATGTCCTCTTTGAAATCTCTAAATTACTCTCAACACTGAATCAACAATACATTTTGATCTTCCGAATCAGACAACTCAATCTATACGTTTCCATCAACAACTCACAGTAACCTTCTCTCTAACAATTTATCCTCTTCTTCTCATTTAAAAAAAACAGAACAAAATGGAAGTCATAACAACAAATGTCCACTATGGAGGACATTTCTTAGACACAAAAATATTTTTGATAAAATATTGCTACAATTAATTGAAAAAGTACTGAACAAGGTAACTGTTCTTAAAAGACTCATACAAAATATAACATTTTCCTTAAAAAGAAAGAGGAAGTTCCCAAAATTCCACCCTTTAACACGTGGTGTTATTCAAAAGCTCTACATGTCCTTTTTAGATAACAAAATGACGATTACAAATCTCCTCCAACCCAACAGTCTCTTGCGCTCTGCTGCACAACACCTGCTTTAAGTTCCACTGCGAAGATATCTGCATAGGGTGAGAGCTTTAACGGATTTTCCCTCGTGGTATAAATAAAGGATTATTCTATTCTATTCTATCATATTATATTACATTCTGGAAGGCATTTGGTTCCTAAAGGCTCTTTAGCCCTTTTTTTTAACGTAGTTTTGTGCTGTTAGTTTAAATTGCGTTTATTTATTGCATTAGCTTGTTTTTACATGATGTGAAGCATTTTGATTGACTTTGGTAAGAAGAAATGTGCAATACAAAGATTGATTGATTGATTAACTATGATACATGGACAGATCTCAAACTACTAATTTTTATTCATTGTGTGTTATGAGTAAAGGATTTTTTACTAGGATCACAGTTCAAACAAAATGAAATGTATAGGTTCTGTTGTAGTTGACAAACAGCATGAGTGTAGATTAGGGTCCGACCGATATATCAGCCGATATGGGGGTCATGGATAATATTGGGTATCAGTAAAAAAAATTGCAGATAATTTTTAATTGGGAGGGGATGGCAAATTATGGCACCGGATTGATCAAATCACGTCTTAGACAGGAGTGGAGCTCCAGTGGAGCCCTGATTAACATGCACGCAGCAGCTCACCCAGGCTTTCCACCGGACATGTCAGCAGCAAGTTACAGGAGCAGCATGTTTTACTCACATATTCTGCTGCTTGGCCCTTTCCATGGGGGGCGTCAGCAGCACGTAGTAGCAGGGAAGCAGCTGTCACCGAGAGAGTCCAAAATCATGCGAGATCAGCAAAATCACGCGTGGTTTCGTCAGTATACGCAACAACAAGCAGGAAAAAGACAAAAAAATGGCTCAAAAAGGTCGTTGTTTTATGTTCTGTCCATTTTACATTCGCCAATAAGTTTATGTTATGTCAGGGAATATACAAAATCCCTTGAAGTGCAAAAGAATAATGTTAGTGCCGATCCGAGGTAGTGTAGAACCTCCCGTGACCTACTGACTTCTCATGGGCTGCACAGGTAGTAAAGTAAAGCTACTGGAAAGAAGCACCTTAGTTTTATTTTGAAAATTTCCAGATGCCGAGTGGTCTGATTTCTTGTCTTTCCCTATCCAAAATGTTGAAATTTACAAGTTTCACAGGTGTAGCGTGTAGAAAATAGGACTGCCGCATTTATTTAGAAAGTGCTGCGACATGACACTCCTGTGACGGCGGTAAAACAGAGAACTGTGCCGTTATTAAGATAAAACATACAGATAAAGTGACATAACCAGATTGTAATCTGCAACAGAACAGTATACTTAAGATGTTTAAATAATTTAAAATATTTTAAAATATGTACAGAATGTGTAGAATAGACCAGGGAGAAATATGTTAGCATTATACCGGCTATTGGCCTTTGCTACTGTTTTATATCGGTATCAGTATCGGACCCCAAAAATCCATATCGGTCTGGCCCTAATGTAGATGGGAGGTAGCTAGATGTCTTATCTGTCTTTAGGTTATTTTACATTCCCGAGATGTACTAAGAATTAAAAAATGAGCACTGAAAAACAACTTAGGCCATGAAGAACTGCAAACTGATATTAATGATTGATTTAGCAATATAAAAAAAATTGAGACACTTTGTCAAATTAATTTTTATGCTTTTTTTTATGGCTTCCAGTGTCTGAAAAAAATACTTTACCATAGGGTGACCAACTATCCTTTTTAAACTGGACATATCCCCATTTCATGAGTTTGAGAATTAATTGGTTGATAAAAATGTTTCAGCATTTTTCATTGGACCGTACTTATTATTGACCATCCAATCACAACAAATGGGTGGGCGAGTGTATCATTCACATTCATTTTCTCTTTATGACAATAGTGCCAAAGATCCCGTAGGTCCCATGTACGCAAAAACTATTGAACATTATGTGCAAAGTGGGAGTTCATCTATAAATTGACTGAAGAGTTTAAGATGAAAAGTAAACACTGTGCACAGTTAATTGTTTTCTCAGATTATTATTTCACATCTTTCTTATTTTTTGTATGGTAAAAAGTGAACTATTATTGTTTCTGGTAAATACTATTCAGAGGAGTAATTTTTCCATCATTATTGATTTCTAGAGATTTTAAAGTAATTTTTCTACTTTTGAAAGACTATCTGAAGCTTGCTATTTAATAATTCATTCTATGCTCATGGAGAATGCACACTTTAAATATGCTAAAATTAAAAGTCTTGGCCCAGTCCTGAAAGTGGTTTAGGAGTGGGTCAAGTGTCCACTTTTTTGAGGAATCAAAATATGGTCTGCAAACATTATAAGCATTTCACATAAGATACTATGGAAAAAAATCTAAAGCCAGGCAGAAAACTATCCTTTGGGCTCCTTTATCAGTGTTCTGTCTCAGCACCTAATAACATTTACTGACAAGGAGAATGATTAGAAACCAACCTTAGCCCAGTTAAGTACTCTCCTCCGGTGCTTTTACAGTAATAACCACCTGAGCACCAAAAACAATTCTGCAGTGTGGCCAGAGTTTGATCAGCTCTGAATGGACGGTTGTGGTCCCCAATGTCTGCAAATACCAGGGATCCACTGTTACTTATGCCGTTTTCACATGTGTGGCTGTGCCAGAATACGGCCAGAGAAAATGCAAATTTCCTCTGTTCAGATGGCATTTATTTGACCAGTACTGCAATCCAGTGTTTTACTACACCTAAACAGCAGGTGGCGGTATACAAATAAGTTTGTAGTTATCCAAACAAACAAGGGAGTGAGAAGTACCAACGTCATAAAATGAGCGACAGCCTAGAATGTAAACAAACTGGTCTACTGGTCAGCTGCTACCTGAAGCCATCTACAGGGTGAGTGTTGTCGTAAACCCGCCGTTTTGTAATCTGCTGTGTTGCTGTGGGATGCTTGAATTGCGTTGTTTTGGTATTTGAATGGTTGCGAGGTGATTCTGTAATTTCGGACGGCGGTGTCGTCATTTCCGCTTGGAGCACGTCTATTGTCTTGAGTATGGCCAGAGGACGGCTTGTGTTCACATGATCCATGGCCGCTCGTACCTGGACTCGGATACTACCTCCAAGGCAGGTCTCTCTGGCTGTATCTGGGCACGGTCCAGTCTGCGTTCACATGGTACGAATAAGTGGATTGTGACCAAATACGGTATCCGAGTACGGACTCCCGTACCATGTGAAAACACCCTTATACTTATAAATGAAAAACATGATTTGTTTGTTTGTTTGTTCACAAAATAATTAGACCTAATTTGAAGATTACCAAAGAGTTTCATCTGTTTAATATTCTCAGAAAATTCGAGATGGAAGTTGCAATATTGTCATGTGAAACATGAAATTCAATATTATTTGTCAAATGCAGATACAAACACTGTTCCTCGTGTATTCCAAGAAGCATCCATTCAACACTTTCAAAACTACAAACTATTTAATTTGCAAAACAAATTATTTATCATCAATTTAGATTCAAATTAGATTCAAGTATATCCATATGTAGATTAAAAAGCTGCAAAGTAAAACTAATGTTCTAAAGCCACGTTCACACCAGTCAGGGAGTCCAGGCAGCAGGGCAGCTAGATTATATGCAAAGTCTATGGTACCTATGCAGCAAGCGGCCGTCAAGCTGCAGCAAGCTGCCACGCACAAGTTGTGCATGTCAGCACATCGGGCATCAGCGTATCCACACATCTGCTGCAAGGATGGTCCAGTTGGGGCAGCAAACTCACGTGCGTATATGCATACGCGAGATGTGTGTCCCCGGCCTCATAGGTTAATCATGAGCCAACAAAAACAAGTCCCCATACATTTCTGAGGCTTAGTTAAATACATCGCCCTTCTGGCACACTTTCCTCTGAACAAATCTTGGAGGAAAAATTTAGACCAGACTCTGGGCCTATGTATTATCCATTAGCTTTGTGCCACTTTGTGTTAATGAGCAGACAGCTAATTGTATCAGTTTTATCACTGCTTCCCTAAACACATTGAGGTGTAAGGATAATGTTAGTATCTCATTGATAACATTAAAATTAAACAAGTGTATGTATATCGAGCCAATTCACGATACATCATCTCAAGACACTTTACAAAAAATGTAATTTTAATTTAACCATACATACATACATTCAAGTTAATTGTACTTTTCAAACAGAAAACATAAAAATTCATACATTATGATATTCTAAATTAAAAATTAAATTTGGATTTGATTGCATACAATAAGTATTTGATCCTCTAGCAACCGGGAGGAATTCTGGCTTTAAAACCTATGTGTTCATCTCAAAGAAGGTGTCCTATCCTCAACTCATGACCTGTATTAAATGCACCTGTTTTACCTCAGTCCCTGTATAGAAGACACCTGTCCACATAATTATTCAGACTCCAACCTCTCAACCTAGCAGCTGTCAAAGGAGCACAGAGATAAAATGATATAACTGCACAGGGCTGGGATAGACCACAGGACGTTAGGCAAGTAGCATAGAAATAAAGGCAACAACTATTGGTGTGAAGGTCATGAGGTTAGATTAGACCAAAATAAAACGTTTTGGTATCAACTTTATTTGCTGTGTTTCATGCAAAAAGGATGAGAACTATCCCAAGAGCAGCATCCCGTCCATACAGAATGGGGGTGGAGGAATCATGCTTGAATGGTTCCTTCCTGCAAAGGGAATGGGACTATGCCGTATCGAGGTGGGGATGGATGGCTACATGTATCGCGAGATTTTGGGCAACAACCACCTTCCCTGAGTAAGAGCACTGAAGTTATGGCTGGGTCTTCCAGAATGACAATGACCAGAAACGCACAGCCAGGGCAACTGGCTGTGTGCATTTCAAGGTCATGGAGCAGCCAGCCAATCTGCTGATATGAAGCTCTGCAGGGGTCTGGTGCAGAAATACATTTTGAGGTGCCTATTTCTAGGCCATTTTCCAGCCATCCAATACATTTTGTGATTGGTTTGTCTTCAAAGCCACATAAAAATAAATATTGCATTTGTTGTGCATGGACCCTGCTGCAATCCGTAGGTGGCTACAAAACAATGATTTACTTACAGTACTAGCGGTTTATTTTATTTATTTATTTTTATTTTTTTTTTTTTGTTTAACGTGTCCTGTCTAGCAGTATGCTACTCAGAATTGGTGTCTGAGTACCAAGTACAAGCCCAACAGTTTTACATTCCCAAGCAGAGTATTACAGCTCCACTGTAGTACGCCACTTGATGTATATGTATGAAAAAATCTTTATTAGTGATTACTGTGGGTTCAATTTCCTGACGTCATGGACATTAAACTGAGACAAGAAGGGAGAAAGGAAGAAGGTGAAGAAAAGAAACCGGACCAACAGAGGGGCGAACCGACGACACAAGACAGGGAGGCAAATAAAGAACACAAGAAAACATCCCAGTCCTCCACCTCTGCCGGACGGCAGAGAAACAGTAATACAAAACAAAAACAACAAACTGTACAGAACCAAACCAATAGTTCGGATCTGGTAGAATAAACAAAGAATTATACATTCACTACACACAAGCATTGATTAATGAACATAATACAAATGTTTCTGGTAAGCTCCTGTGAACAACTAACTAATGATGATAACCTCAGCTTAAGATATGTCCGTCCTCACCTATGTCCCACACCTATGTGTGTGCGAGCATGCAGGTCTGAATAAGGTTTCCCCATGCAAGTGATTGATAGCTGGTGTAAGGAACCGTCAATCCGTCCTACAGGAATCGGCACAGACATGGAGGAGGCAAGAGATGTATGCATCCAGGGTCCCACAGAGTACAGAGTCCACAGGCGGATCAGCGCAGGGTCGATCACCCACCAAGAGAGGAACAGATGGAAGTCCCAGGGGAACACCCACCAGCCGCGATGCTGGGGCCCGAGAGATCGCAGTGACGAGCCCACGGGCTCCGCCGGTAACCGGCTACGCCAGGGCGGGCCCGGACCAGGAACCGGAGGCCACGGGGACCAGGGGCACCCCGCCCCCCAGGGGGCCCCAACCAGGGACCAGCCGACAAGGGCCCCCCGCCGCCGCCGCAGGCAAGGAGGACCCGCAGCCAACCGACGGACAACACACGCCGCCGCCACCCCGGACCAATACCCACCGCCAACAACCCGGCCCGCCTCCACACATCCACACGCCAGGGAGCCACAGCAAGAGCCACAGCGGATGTACGCCCTCCCCAGGCCGCGCCCAGCCGGCACCTGGACATCCAGATCTTCCAGCTCCAGGGTCCAGATCCCGCCCCACGTGGGGCGCCAAGATCAGGGGCCCAGCCAATGCCGGACAGCCCCACCAGGTGAACAGACCAGCCAGCTGAAGTCCTGGAACCGGCAGGAGGACTGGGCGCCAGGCACGGTCCCCACCGATCCACCGGACGGCACCAACCTATTCTACAACCCCGGCACCCCCATAAGAGGTGCCCCAGTCAATCCAAGGAGGACATCGGCCCGAAACAGCGGCCGCCCGACACACCGGACCACCCAGGACCCGCCCGACATGCACCAGGACCGAGCCGGGCCGCAACCGGGACCCCCAGCCCCATGCATCGAGAGTCATCATCAACCAGCGGGCAGGAGCAACCATCACCGACGGGGAGTGACGGGGAGGGAAGAAGATGCATCAGGCCAGAGAGCAGCCAAACACCCAACCTGACAGGTAGACATAGACAGACAGAGACACTCATACGTACCCTCCCTCTCATGTGTACACATTCTTACAAATACAGGACATACGAAAAAAGGACGCTATACCCTCATTCATACCCCCCATACGTACACTATACTCCATACTCCCAGGCCCAGGGACAGACGCCCCAGTAGAGAACCCTGCCCCTGCACCCAGGAGACAGACCCCTTTGCCCACCAGGACGGGGACAAGTAGACCGCCAAGGCCCCCACACCGGCAAGAGCAGCCCACCAGCCCAGGACCCCGACCAGACGGCGTGATGTTCTATCCGGGCTCCGACCCCTGATGGTCCAACGAACAGGGGTGTGGAAAGACCCCCCAGCCTCTCTCCCCCAGCTCAATGTGGTGTTGTTGCGTGTTGTTCTAATGTGCACTTAAAACAGAGGGGGGGGACATGGGAATACTGCCGGGTACCCCCATCTCCCCCCCCGGGCCCTCAGTGTCTAGATGCGTTTACCCAGTGGGTGCCAGCACCACAGGCGAGGCCCCCCCAACGGGGGGGCCTCGCCCTTGGCGCCACACCGCCAGGTCCCTACATGTGCGTTCCCTGTAAATGTTGCAAGTGTAGTGTCTAAATTGCTCAATAAAATCGGGACCCAGGCCGCCACCGGGTAGCGAAGACGGAAGCTCCATCCCGCACCCCAGTGACGTGCCCACGTCCCAAGGCCTTGTGAATGGTAGAATGAAGGAGCAGGTGGACAGAGGCATGGGGATGGGGAGAAAATAACTGGGGTGACCATTGCCAACCCCAGGGAGCCAGCTCCCCTGCTGACTCCAATAGGCACCCCCGTTCGGCCCGATCCACCAGGGGTGGGAGGCCCCAGCACGTCCAGTCGGGGCCCACGGCAGCGGTACCGCCGAGCCCCATGGGGGCCCCGGCAATCCACCAGCCCCCATGCCAGGGGCATACCTAAATCCTCCCCAACATTCACACTGCTAACAAAACACATGTCACTAGACACCCAGGTTGAGTTTAGCCCCCCCTCACCCTCAACGCCCTCCCCCCTCCCGTCCCAAGCGCACCCCGTTAAAAAGAGCGCCTGTGCTAGATGGTAAAAAGCCTCCCCGCCAATAAGAGACGCCCCAGGCACCGCCAGCGTCCGAGGACCCCCGGGCCGAGGCCGGAACCCGGCGCACCACCGACTCGGGTACCCCGGACATGCCGCGCCAGGCCCGTGAGCAGACCGAAGTCCCGGGCGGCCAATCCCCAGGCCGACATCCTCCAGCCTTGCTACTACCGCCCGATGGCCGGGTGGCAACAGAACCCAGCACGTCCACCCACCAGCCCACACCCCACCAACTGGTCAGTCACCGTGGAGGCCGACCAACACCGGCCAGAGCCCCCCACCCCAGCACCCCCGCGAGGGCTAAGACCAAGACCCAGGAGCCATGTCCAGTGTCAATATAGCCGATCGGGCCCGGAGACGCCGGCCACCCGCCACGGCCTCTCGCCGACGCCCGGACGCGGCAAGCGGCCACCGGGGAGCAAGCGACAGGAACCAGCCCGGGGAGATGGAAAGGGCAGCAGCGCCCGCCAACCACCGGCCGACCACAGCCCCCCCCCAGCCGGCACCGACGGCAGCGGCCCCCCCCGGCCAAGCCCCGCCAGGGCCCCAGCCGGGGGGCGCGCCGCCCCAGAACCCCGAGCCCCAGGCCCAGTCCAGACCCCCCCAGAGCAGCACAGCACCAGGCCAGTAACCCGTGTCCGCCAGCACGACCCCTCTAAGGCGCCGCATGCAGCCACTAGGAGTCACCACACAAAGACCCCAAAGTCCCACCCCAGGCGAGGGTCTCGGCACCTATCGCCGAACCGCAAGCGGACCCACCCCCAAGGACCTCCCCGCAGTCACCACCAACCCTTAAGCTCCACATCGGCAACCGTGTCCCACAGAACGGAATCAAGGGCCCGACCCCACTAGGTGATGGAACTGATCAAGGGTGACCAGAAAGATTGATCAGATGTGGAGGCAGATGCCGTTTCTAGACCAATGTAATCCAGAAGGAGATCTCTATATTGATTAATATTCAGAGTATTTTTATTTTTCCAGTTCAAGAGGATATTTTTCTTAGCGATGCATAAGGCGATGTAAAATAATTGCATAGACTTTGTATCCATGGTAACTTCATCTATATTTCCCAGCAAGCAAACTCTGGGAGCAGGTGTGATATTACATTTCAGACACTTTGATAGATCTTCACATATCTGGTACCAATATTTCTTAACAGGTGGGCAGAACCAAAGAGCATGAATATAATTGTCTGGTAGATTGCTTGTACATTGTAAACAGGTATCAGACGGCGTATAACCCATCTTGAACATCCGTTGCCCTGTATAATGCACTCTATGAAGGATTTTATATTGTATTAATCGTAGATTAGGATTCTTAAGAAATTTGAAGGTTCTTAATGAAATTTGAGACCAGAGGTTTTGGTCTATTGAGATGGACAAGTCCATCTCCCATTTTGAAATAGGAAGGGCTATTGATTCATCTATTCTATTTAATGTTTTGTATATTTTAGATAGCAGTTTGGGAGGGTTAAGATTAAGGAAGTCTAAAACTTTTCCTGGAATTTGTAAATCAACTGTATTGAGCCTAAATTTATTTTTTATAATTGATTTAATTTGTTGGTATTCTAAGAATTTATTCTTGTTAATTCCGAATTGTGTAACCAATGTATTAAAGGGGATAAAGTCTGTTCCATCAAATATATGCTCCAGGTATTCAATTCCTTTACAACTCCAGCCTGGAAAGTTAATCATGCATTTTTTTTGTAAGATATCCGGGTTATTCCAGATGGGTGTACGCCTGCATGGGACTAGTGAGGTCTTTGTCATTTTAAGAAATTCCCACCAAGCTGTCAGAGAGGAGCTGATATTTATACTTTTGAAACATTCATTTTGTTTTATATTTGAGCTAACAAAAGGTAGATCTGAAAGTTTTATCTTATTGCATAGTGTCTGTTCTACATCTACCCAGCACTCATCGATATAACTGTGTTTTACCCATCTTGATGTGTATTGGAGTCTGTTGGCTAAGAAATAATGACGAAAGTTTGGTAGGTCTAGACCTCCTTTATCTTTGGACTTCTGTAGTGTTTTTAAGCTGATACGTGGGGGTTTATCTTTCCAAAGGAATTTAGAAACAGAAGAGTCCAGAGATCTAAACCAATCAGGTGATGGTTTGCTTGGGATCATTGAGAATAAATAATTGATTCTAGGCAAAACCATCATTTTTATTGTAGCTACCCTTCCAATAAGTGATATTGGAAGGGATTTCCATCTTGCCAGATCATCTTCCACTTTTTTTAAAAGTGGGACGTAGTTTAGCTTAGATAAGTCTGCCAGTCTTGGTGAGATATGGATACCTAGATATGTAATATTTCCCGACCGGAGCTGTAAAGCAACAGGACTCTGGTAAGAACAGTTGATAGGAAGGACTGTAGATTTTAACCAATTTATGGAATAGTCTGAAACTCTTGAGTAAGATTTTATTAACTCAATTACCTGATACAAGGAAGTTTGTGAATGCTGTAGAAAAAGTAGTACATCATCTGCGTATAAACTGATTTTATGTTCTATTTTGTTGCATTGTATACCTTTAACATTATTATTTTGCCTGATTGCTGCTGCTAATGGTTCAATAAAAATAGCAAAGAGGGAGGGAGAAAGTGGACATCCCTGCCTGGTACCTCTCTGAAGAAAGAACCTTGATGATGTTTGATTATTGGTCCTAATACATGCTGTTGGTGAGCTGTATAATATTTTTAACCAGTTTACAAAAGAATTACTGAATCCGAATTTATTTAAGGCTGCAAATAAAAATTTCCAGTTAACTCTATCAAATGCTTTTTCTGCATCTAAAGATAATATATTGGTTTGGACGTTTTTACAGTGGGAATAATCTATTAAATCTATTAATCTACGTGAATTTGTGGAAGAGAGCCTACCTTTTATAAAACCTGTTTGATCCGGGTGGATTATTAGAGGTGTTATTTTCTCTATCCTTCTTGCAAGAGCTTTGCAAATTATTTTCAGATCCACATTGATAAGAGAAATCGGACGATAACTGGTAGGAGACATAGGGTCTTTTCCTGGTTTTAATAGAAGATTGATGTAGGCAGAATTCATGTTTGGTGGTATTCGACCAATTTCCTTTGTTTCCTGTAACATTTTGTAAAATGTTGGTGCCAGAATATTCCAGAATTCTTTATAGAACTCTGCTGGAAATCCATCTGGACCTGGAGCTTTATTATTAGGCATAGATTGGAGGGCCTCCTGGAGTTCAGACACTGTTAGCGGTGAATCCAGGGCCTTTGCTTGACTGTCTGAAAGTTTAGGAAGAGTTATTTTATCCAGAAATTGTACAATATCATTATTTGAAGGGTTTATCTCTGGTGTGTATAACGTCTCATAAAATTCTTTGAAAGTGTTGTTTATTTTTTCAGGGTCATATATTATATTCCCAGTTTTGTCTTTGATTGCAGATATAGTTGTTTTTTCTTTATTTATTTTTAACTGATTAGCTAAGAAGCTACCTGATTTATTACTATGTTCAAAGTTTTCTATTCTAAGTCTTTGGATTAAGAACTGCGTCCTTTTATTAATAATTTCATTTAACTCTAATTTTGCTTTCCTTATTTTACTTAAGCTCTCTTTATCCAGGGAAGGTTCTAATGATTTAATAGTTTCTTCTAATTCCTGAACATGTTTATTTTCTGTTCTCTTTTTATTTGATGAGAATGAAATTATTTTACCTCTAATCACAGCTTTCCCTGCTTCCCATAGAGTGGATGGCGACATACCAGGGAGATCATTAAATTCCATGTATGAAGCCCATTCTTTTTCAATATATTTAATAAATTCTTTATCCTTAAGTAATGATGTATTAAATCTCCAATTTTTATATTGAAGGGTTGCAATTTTATTTGCTAAATTTAAAGAAACAGGAGCGTGATCGCTGATCACTATAGGATGTATCTCAGTGTCTGAAATGTCATTCAACAGTGAGCTGCTGACTAACAAATAGTCCAATCTAGAATAAGAATGATGTACGTTTGAGTAAAAAGTGTATTTTCTGTCGTTGGGATGAAGCGATCGCCATGCATCGCAGAGTCCATAATCGCTCATGTACTGTTTAACTATATCTATGGATTGCCATCTGCGCTGAGTCCCTGCTGTACTGAGCCTGTCTATTTCTTCATTTAGTCCAAAGTTGAAATCTCCCCCAAGAACAAGTGAGCAATCCATGTGATTAGCCAGAACCGAGAAGAAAGTATGAAAGAATGAGGGGTCGTCAACATTTGGACCATATATACTAACTATACATAACTTTTGGTTATTTATAAATAGTTTTAATATTATAAATCTACCTTCTGGATCTGTAGCTGTGTCTATTACTTTAAAATTAGTATTTCTATTTATTAATATTGCTACTCCTCGTTGTCTAGAGTTATAGCATGAAGAAAATATATTAGGATACTCTGGTGTTTTTAAATCATTAGCTGTTGAACTTGATTTATGAGTCTCCTGTAGTAAGACGACATCTGCCTTCAGTCTTGTAAGATGGTTGAAAATCTTAATGGTTTTATCTCTGCAGCTAGCGCCGCGAATATTCCATGTTATAAATTTTACAGGATTCATAGAGCTAAGATAAACCTTAGATATGTACTATCGCCAAGGATGAATATAGGTGTAATTTTGGTTTGTCCATGGGGTTGCCAGATTGAAAAAAACCAGAAGCAGAGATAAAGCGGGTAAATAATGCACCATACAGGTGTGTACAGAATGAAAGTATGATGGAAAAACATGAATATGCCATGATAAAAGTCTGTGTGTGTGAGAGAGAGAAAAAGGAAAAAAAGGTGGTACAAATGTGAGAAAGATAATAGTGAAAAAGAAAAAATGAAAGAAAAAAAAAGAAAAAGCAATCTAGTGCACAGCCCTGCCCCTACCCACATTAACAAACAAAAACAGCCTGCTGAGCTGTGCCTTTTTTTAAAACTATAGTTGTCTGATAAAGCTAATTCTGTCTTGGTTCTGTTAAATATGACTAATAAAGCCAAGGAGTAACCTGAGGGTCCCTAAACAGCTGACCGTTAACATACAGTTTATCCACACTAACCGTAGCCCTACTGCCCTCACTAATATGTTTTTTTCTAATTGGAAATAACACGCGTCTTCTGTCCAGGATTTCTTTCGGAAACTGATCATTAACGCTGTAATTCGTCCCCCGTAGCTCTCTCCCGCGTCCTTTGACATGTTCTTTTTGTTTAAAATGTTCAAATTTTGCAACAATTGGTCGCGGGCGGGTGTTGTTGGGCTTCTTACCTCCGAGTCGGTGAACCCGATGGAAGGTTATGCTTTTAACCGTGTCGTCTGGCAGTTTCAGTTGGTGTTGAATGAACTTTCGCACGGCTACTTCAGCATCTTCCTCAGCCTGCTCTGGTATCCCCGAAAAAACAAGATTGTCCCTCATTGATCGGGCCTGGATGTCTAGAATAGACTCCTTGAAGCTTTTGTTTTCTCCAGACAGCTGCTTCATTCCCTCGGTGAGTTTTTTAACGTCTTCTTTTAGTGTTTGGTTTTCTGTAACTAGCGAAGCTACTTGTTGTTGGCTGAACTCCAGCGATTCCCTCAGAGCCTGAAATTCTTTATGAAGAACCTCAACCAGCGCGAGACGGGCGTCCAGGCTGGTTAGCTTCTTGTCTATTGAGTCCAGGATGTCGCCGTAGCTTCTATCTGGCGAGTCGGTGGATGTGCTAGCCTCGGAACGAGTGCGCTTCTGCGACGGTGTGCTCGTTGTTGTATCCGAAGCAGGTTTCCGTGACTTACCCATAACGATGTTATCAAAGCACTCGTCTAGGTAGCACTCCAGCGAATCCAATGTTTCCTCGTCCAGGTTGTTTAGAGGAAAAAAAAAAAAGTAACTTGATGGTTAGTTTAGAAGCTGCGTTTGATTCAAAATGATTGTCTTATTTTACCTGGGTGTATACATTACCACATAACCGCCATGTTCACCTATGCACAGCTCTCGCGAGAACTCAGCAGCTCATCCTCTCCCTCAGCAGCACCTCCGCATTCAAGTTTACTGTTGAATGCGGAGGTGCCAAATCTTTTATCACAATTTATTTACTGTTAATCGACATATAAAGAGGAAAACTAAGCATTTTGGAAGGTTTTTGCAGTTGCAGGTATTCAGTGCATGCAAGCGACCGGGGAATTAGCATTATTATTGCTCAACCTTTTGTTTTGCACTAATGGGCCATTGGTCACCCATTGTCACACAAATCGCATAGGCTACAGAGCCTGCCTAAAATGCAGATGGTTGTTGAACTTCGATTTGTGTCAATTTGATCATTGACCCCTGGTTTAGACTGAGAGCAGAACATTAAAATCACTGCTCTTCCCCGTGGACAAAACAGACATTGCAGCTGGAATTCAGTCAGGCTCCTTGTGGGCGGGGCCTTCACTGTCATGGACCTGTGAAGGACCAGCCAAGGGCCGGTCAAGGACCCATCTTGGAAAGAGGAGAACTTTTAAACCGCTAGTACTGTTACTTTAAGGAGCTAAATGAGTTTTCTGCTCATGACCAGAGAATGTTTTATCTGAGATTAAGAAATAATCGTATCCAGGTAAGTAAGTATAATATCATAGTAAACTATTAAAGTAAAATGGTTAAGTAAAAAAAACGTATATATATTTCAATATAACAATTTATATATATATATATATATATATATATATATATATATATATATATATATATTATATATATCCTCAAATACATGGAGTTTAGATATATTAATTTATTCTAAATACAATAATGCTTTCATCCTTTATGAGCGAAATCATACCTTAACACTTGTTATTCTGTCCTCTATTTTTCCTTAACCAGACCAGACTCTTGAACTGCAGGATTATTTGAAAGGCAATTAAAAAATAGGTTTAATATTTAAATCCTGGTGTGTCATGTGTTTTATATTAAAGTATTGCATTCATTTTCCCCTGTTTACATATTTATGAACACATTATACAGATGAGACAACCGTCCACTGAGCAGCTCTGCAAACTCTGATGGACAATGTAGTGGAAAGCAGGAGGAGGCATCCTGTAGCTCTCTGCAGACCATTCTGATGTTTCACTCCCCAGCCACAGACGACCAGCAATGGATCCCTGCTGCCGCACTCCATCCATGTCGCTAGCAACACTGCCAGCGATTGCCTTATTATTTAAAAAAAAAAAAATTAAATGGTTTACTATGTCACTCAGGTTAATCCTGCAAGTACCCATTAAAATGTACTATGTTCTGTAATTAGTTGTATTTTGTTTTTGTCTAATTTTCATATGTTCTTAAAAGGTTTCTACAAATCATTTAACATTAATAAGGTTGATTCTGTTGTTAAATTTCACATTAATAAAAAAAACATTTAGAAAAACTAACTATGATGAATTACAAAAAGTATTTATTTCATTCAATTTATTCAGAACAACTCTTTCTTAAAATTACAAAGAATTTTATATTTACACCCACAGCCCTTAAAAACAAAACAGAATCCTCTTCCTGCTCTCCTTTCCTCTGCAGCCTCGTCTCCTCCCTAATGAGGTCCAACAGGTCATCATTCTGCTCTTCCTTTCTGCTGGGCACCTGTCTCCATCATTCTCTTCCTCCTCTTTCCTCTTTGGTATCTCACTGCTGCACTTGGTCCTGGCGTGTCCTCATGGATGGCGGCAATAGGGAGTTTCTGTCCTAACATGTCATCCATGGGGACAAACCAGGGCCAGCTAGCAGCAGTGGGCTTCCCATTCACCTCCTCATCTGACCCTGGATACTTCAATTCCTAAAGACAGATCACAAAAAAGTAAGCTCAAACTAAATAAGATTAAATAAAAGAGGGGAAATATTTCAACAGTTTGATTGCCATAAGTACTACAATCTGTACTGCTCAAAACAAAATAAACGTCTTGATAATATAAGTAGTATGAGGGTGAATGAAACCATACTCATATGGATAGCATTTGTAAATAAATGTAATCTTATAGATCCACACCACAGTAGCGGAGCTCTTTGCTCCTGTTAAAGAGCTCATCCCCTCTGAGCTTTATGAATGTGGTAGTTTGCTCCGTTGTCCCCAAAACATATCAGAAAATACTGAATTCACTAATAAGAAATTAGCTGTATATGAGGGGATATTCACATGGGAGATAAGAAACAAGCTAGTTTATAAAAATGATTTTATTTACACCACAGCACTGATACTGCCCCCGTCAAAGTTTTCAATGACATCCGCATAAATACAGATTGTGGTAGAATCACAGTTCTAGTTCTGTTGGACTTCAGTGCAGCGTTTGACACTGTTGATCATAAAATATTACTTGAATGACTGGAGAGCTGGGTCGGCCTCTCTGGTGCAGTACTTCAGTGATTTGAGTCCTAACTCAAGAACAGGAAATTCGTTGTGTAAATAGACCATTTCTCATTAGAACAAACAGAAATCACATGTGGGGTCCGCCACGGCTCCATCCTGGGACCCCTCCTTTTCATGCTCCCAAAAACCCAGTTTATAACAGCCAACAACATTAACTACCATAACTACACAAATGACACTCATCTGTATACATTACTATGTCACCAGGTGACTTCGATCCTCTCCGGACCATAAATCGATGCATGCTATTGAACAAATCAATAGCTGGATGTCCCATAACGTTCTCCAGCTAAACAGCAAGAAAAGTGAAGTAATTATTTTTGGACCTAAAGGGGAACGATCAACAGTCAGCACAGCATCAGTTAATACAACTAGAAACTACTGATCCGGTGTGTAATTTAGGTGTAATAATGGACTCAGAGCGGAACTACAAGTGTCACATAAAGGCAATAACAAGGTCAGCCTTCTATCACCTGAAGAACATTTTTGGATTAAATGACTAATGTCACAACAGGATCTTGAAAAACTCATCCATGCGTTCATCTTTAGTCAGATTGATTACTGCAATAGCGTCCTCACAGGTCTACCTAAAAAGTCAATCAGACAGCTGCAGCTGATCCAGAATGTTGCTGCGCATGTTCTCACTAGAACCAGGAACGTAGAACACATCACCTCAGTTCTAACAGCCCTTCCACTGGCTTTTTTACATTTTAATCAATTTTAATTGTATACTTTTGCTCTCCCTAAGTTGCTGTTTTTTCAATTCTCTGTTAAATTATGTAAAGCAACTTGAATTGCCTTGTGTTGTAAGTGTGCTATGCAAATAAAATTGCATTGCCTTGTCTTGCCATGTGTAACCTTGGGAACAGGATAGGAACAGAGCAGGCTGGGATGTAATGAATGGGAAAAGAAAAATGAAAGTAGCGAACATATGTAGAAGCTCTTCACATGAAGCTATTTATTTTAGTTCAAGTCTGCAGTGAGAAAGAGGAAGAAAGAGAAAGAGCTGATGGGCTGATGGTTGGTCCTGCAATAAGAGCGGAAAATGAGAGATTAAATGAAGCCTTCAGTGCTGACGCTCACACTTCTCTCTGAGCTACACTATCTCTTCTATGAGCTCCCAACTTGTCAGTGAAGCGGAAGATCAAGTGTTCCTTCTCCATGCAGCTCTAATGACATCACATCAACCTCTCAGCTGGAGGAGGAAGCAACATGAGAAACCTCCCAGGTTCCACCTCTCCGTACAGCTGCGCAGGTGCGCTCTGCTTAGGGTGCCATAAGAGCATGTGTTAGGAACCCCCCTCCAGTAGAGATGTCACTTCATCCACACATTTCAGTCATCACCAGTGTTTATACCTTCAGCAGGATGAGAACAATAACTCAGGAGTTATCTGCAGAGATTCTAGACAGCCGTTAAGAAAACCTCAAGATCCAACCCTTGGATACGAAGCAGCCCCTCACCACCTCGGTGATCACCTCCACCTAAACATCAGCCTGCAGATGGCCGATTAAACTTCCCCCCCATCTTGGGGAACGGTGCGCTGCGTGGGCGAACAGCTAAACATAGATTATTTTCTCGAGGAATCGCCTGAGGATCTTTTTCGTCATTTAGTGTGAAGCATTAGTGAGCAGATGAGAGAGGCGCAGAAACAGACAGCTGTGGAGGCGCACAGCAGAGCAGCGACCGGAGCGTTAATGAACGCCAGCGCAGGTGAATCCGAAGCATAAGGCCGTTAATGATGGCTTTCACATTCCATCAGCGGAGCTCCATGGGAGCAATGCGAGTCAGGGGCGCCGTTACAGGCTGTAGAACCGAACCGCATGTGTCTGAGAGCAGAGCTTCAAGCTTACCTCCTCAGCTCCTCACAGCTCCGCCTGAACGGGAGAACACCGGCTGCTAAATCCAAAAGCTCCTCTGGTTCTGAAGACCAAGAGGCGAGAAGAGCCACTCTCGGTTCGTGTGCGTGCGTGCGTGTGTGTCAGAGTGAGAGGGGATGTGCGAGCACAGGACGCGCAAGCCTGCGGTCCGTCATCTGCGGCAGTAGGCTACAACAAGTACAAACGACCAGCACTACACCGGAAAACAGAAGGATGGGCTTGAAAATAAAAGAAAGGGCTTGAAAAGAAAGAAAGAGAGAAAGAAAGAGAGAAAGAAAGAAAGAAAGAAAGAAAGAAAGAAAGAAAGAAAGAAAGAAAGAAAGAAAGAAAGAAAGAAAGAAAGAAAGAAAGAAAGAAAGAAAGAAAGAAAGAAAGAAAGAAAGAAAGAAAGAAAGAAAGAAAGAAAGAAAGAAAGAAAGAAAGAAAGAAAGAAAGAAAGAAAGAAAGAAAAAATGTTCAGTCATAATTGTATAAAATTTGGCTCTGCATCCGAAAATATATCTTTGGTTGTAAATACCTCACGTTTGTTTTTCAAACAGAACCTCGTCCACAAAACCACAGAACAGACTTCATCTAATGAACTGCACAAATAATGGGTTAATCAGAAAAAGAACCTCTGGCTTCCAAAGCCCCCGGGATCTCGGTCTAATTATTCCCGTGAGGTTTTAGATAACATCCAACTTTTATTTTGGAAGAAAGGCGGAAGCAGGATATTGCAAATGTCATTAAATGTCATTTTTATAAACTGTGGTTTATCGTTTAAAAAATACCTACATCGACTAGATTAATCTAATAAATTCCTGAGAAAAATATAAATTTTATATTCTAATACTTGCAGTTATTCACCACAGTCTAAGATCCTTTATATCTAATTTGTATGACTATGATGGCTATATTAAGGCTGGAAAACTATGACATTAAAAAAAAAATCTAATTAATCACAGGGTGGCTGTGAATTAATCATGACAAAATAACATTCCTAAATATGACTAAAAAACTAAATTGTTTGGTGTAAATAAAGGACAAATCCAGATGCCGTTGCTATTTTTTTAATGAAATAAAGGAGAAATTAATATAATTTTTGTTTTGAACTCCACAATGACATTCACACGTGGCTCTTTTAAACTAACTGCAGCGTTGTGGGTTACAGCTAATGAAAATTGTCGCACTGTTCTGATTGATGGTGGAGCTGCTGCTCACCAGAGGGGCAGCAGATACATAAAGTAGTCTTTGTAGAGCCTCCCCGAAGCAGCTGCTTCGGCAGCTTCAGCAGCCTGCCTGCGGGGATGGGAGAAGACGGGATACCACTGCATAAACAACTGCAGGAGAAGACTCTTGCTGATTTGGACATCAGGGATGTTTTTATATAAAAAGTACAGATTGACAACGGCAGCTGTGAAGAAACATACCATGATTCAGGTTTGTCAATCTTATTTTAAAAGTGCTGGCTTGTTAAATGTCAATTTATTGTAAGTTTGGTAAAGAAAATGAAACATATGGGAGGAATATAAAAATACTTAGATAATCATAAAAAATAAGTAAATATCACAAAGGCAGATGTTTTCTGGATTATTAAAAAACAACTGAAAAAGGGTAAAATAGTATTACAGTAAGTGAATAAATATAGTAAAACATTGAGGATGGGCTATAAAATATAAATATAACATTGTCTATTGCAGTTTTTCATAAGTTTGGCCAACAGGGTCAGAATATCCGGTCATAAAAGTCTTCAAACTATTAAAAAGTATAGTCTATAGCATCTATTTATTTTTTTTAACTTATTTTAATACTCAATCTGAACAATCTGTTTGAGATCACACATCGAGCAGATGAATATCTGTCACTTTAAGTTCCTCCACAATGACAAAACCCACTGATTGTGGCCCTACATATAAACAATGAAATTAAATGTGAAATGTTCAGCTGTGTTTGTGTAGCTAATCAAATAATGAGATTGCTGCAGAGGTTGGTATATAAAGTTTGGGACTTTTGCCTGGTAGTTAGGATGATGTTCTGAAGGCTGAATCTGTGCTCTGCTGCCACTAGAGAAAGGGATTAAAGCCCCACTCCAGGCACAGTTTTCAAATCAGTGAACATTTCTGAAATTAAAGTGATCAGAAGTCATAAACATTCTCCGAAGCAGCCATTCCCTGACTCGCAAGCTCCAACGGGAGAAAATACAGCATATGAGTGGTTTCTGCACCGGTGGTTGTTTCAGTAACTCTTTAGCCTGCTGTCAGCTCCCAGAAAGGGATACATTAAGTACCTTGTTCAGGTTGGGGATTATGCTCAGACACTGTCATGGGAATCTTTTTTTATTGATGTAGTTTCCTGTACTGTGTGTAAAGTTGAAAATATTGGTGACTCTGAAACAAGCGGTCAGGGTTGTGAAGTTTTTAAATAATACTTTGTTATAATAAAAGCTGTATGTATGTATGTATGTATGTATGTATGTATGTATGTATGTATGTAACAGAGCAGGAAAAACAGAAGAGACCAGATTTATATCTAAGACAATAAGAACTTAGCAGCCCATTTGCTCTCGAGGGTTTAAACTAAGGCAACTGGAGTTTTTGTTCTTGTATTGAAAAATTTTCATCTCTCATCCGAGAGGCTTCGTCCAATCCAGTCTTTCGGAACCGAAGAAGCCTCTTGGATGAGAGACAAAATGTTTTCAAAACAAGAAAAAAAAGTCCAGTTGCCTTCATTTAAACTCTCAAGACTACCATGTCCTGGATGACTGAGAATCTACATCAATGTAGCCATTTCCTTTATATTGTCAGCTGTTATTGGAATCAAGCAGTATTCCTTGGAATACCGTGACAGAACCAGCTGACATAGAAGCTGATCTTGGAATTCCTCCAGAGTCAGTGACCAGAACCTTCAGTGACAGGTTCTCCAGAGCAGCCGGGCCTTCTTCTGCTGCTGCCTCTGCCCGCCCTGGTCCTCGGCCCACGCTGTTCTTGCCTCTGTTGCTAGACCTGCAGGTGTGTATGAATGCTTGGAATTTAATTGTACAAAACATTCGATAAATCTGTTCCCACATATGACATAGGCATTTATAAAATAAAATACCAACATAAATAATTGCAATGTGTATTTATTCACTATGACCATAGACCCGTGTAAAATTTGTTAGTAAAATGCACATACATAGAAAACATTTTGCCTAGTTTGTAGAAAAAAACTTTTTTGTGAAACATGCTTAACCTAGCAACATTCTCATTGCCCTGCCTTCTTTGAAGGCCCGGCCAGGAAGACGGTGAGGCAGAGGCCGCAGTTATCCACCAAGCCACCAGAGTTTGAACAGGAGATGCTGGAAGCCCTCAAGGCCAGACAGGATCCTCACTCAAAAAAACTTCCTGGGTGAACATAATAAAATTATATAAATCATTTCCACCCAACTGATTTGGGTTGATTTAGCAGTAAAGAATTTTTTTTGAGTATACTAAATGTAAAAATGCTGGGTCAACGTAATACATTTAGGTTGATATAAGGCTCAAAAATAAAAAGCAGGGAATGGAACTTGAACTCAGAAAAGGGCCTCTGTTTTCTGAGCACCTGCAATGACTACTTTGCTAAGAAAACTTGTATATAATAACATATATGACTTCAATTCCAGTATTAGCAGAACATATGATATTTTAAAGACCTGCCAAGTCCCTTTTTGTCCTGAAAAAAATTATAATCATGTTTAGTTAACACTTGACATTAAGTCATATCTGTTATTGTCTATATATGTTGTTAGAGTATCAGCAACACTCTGTCCCCAAAATCATCCATTGCAGGCAATGCTGGGTGCCCCCTTATCAGAAGGATCTCTACAAGTGTAAATAAATTAGATTATTACTGATTATTTAATCAAAATCAATCCTTGTGTTCTTACAAAATATCTTCAACAATAAGGATATAAGATAAAAGGAAAAGCAAAAAGTAAAATCATTAGAGATAAAATCAGTCAAAAAACATTGCATGATAGTAGTATTACTATTTGCAGTAATACTAGGAAATGACAACTGCAAAAAAATACTTTAATACAGGAATACATTTGCAGTGTAGTGAAACAGATATACTTACTACAGTTGTGATTGCAAATAGTCTTAATCCACATCTGAATCCTGCTCCAAAGATCTGCATGGACGTTTCCATTCCTGGAAGAGATGTAAGTATTGGGAGTAATAAACTACAGAAACTGTAAAACTAATTGGAGTGAAGCTTGGTAAATATTTACAGTGTGGAGAAACTGAAATATTTACTGTGTTTGTTTAGACTAAAGATTTTGTCCAAATCTTCATACAACTCTACACGGATATTTTCTCTTCCTGAACATTTTTCTGAGTAGTATTCTTTCTATTATTGTCATTATATAACAAACTGACCTTATACTGCACAGCTAATAGTACTATTTACACGATTAAAAGCAAAGAACATCTGCTGTTGTGAGCTCAAATCACTACGTCTGTTGTTTTCTCAGCTGAATCTTTTTTTTCCCTGGTCTGACACAGAAAATGACGTCACATTACTGCAGTGTATTAAATCCGTTTGAATTATATTGATGGCACAAACAGTAGAACAGTTACAGTACAGCAATTGAAAATCCCTAAGCCATATCCACTTTGTGCTCTCCTGAAAAATGATGAAAACCTGGACATTTTTATCATTCTATGAAATCCATCCGGATGCGCTGGACAGCTCATAAAAAGTGGATATGTCCTCGGAAAAGAGGACGGTTAGTCACCCTACATTACTAATATGTAAAAGGAAAAGCATGTTGTTGTTTTTTTATTGAATTTATTTTCAATTTATGATCAATTGCTTTAAAGTATTAGCCAAGTTTACTCAAAAGGCTTGCACATTTTTTAACAAGAAAGAAGAAGAAAATATGAGGAAGACAGTCAAAGACACAGAAGGACAGGTCTGGAAAGCTGCAAAGCAAAATAACTGAAAGAGCGTTAAGAGACAAGTGAGGATGAGTGAGACGGGAAAGAAATTAACAGGTCTGAGTGAGTTTTTGTGATCAAGTTATGGAAAAATCTAAATTGTAGTCCTGGTCAGGTGGAGGTGAGCTCAAGAAGGACATGTTTGCATAGGCAAATGTGTTACACCATTTTCGTAAGAGTGTTGTTTAAAAAATCTGATTTAAATTATAGTACTTTTTATGGCGCTGCAGTGCCCTTTAATTAATCTGTGCCCAGGGGCCCCTGCTATCATAATCTAGCCCTGGCTGTGACCAGGGGTTGCGTTAACCCAATATTTTATGTATTTAACCATTATTTTAAACAGTTACAGAAAAATTCTGAAAGCTGTCTTTCATTTTTACAGATTAGTATTCACACCTCCCTTAGACGTGCTCTATGTAAAAGGTGTCCTGAAATGCTAGATGATTTTGTAGTACATTATTGAAAATGAACTCAACTAGTTCAAGAGTGTGTTATGAAAAGGGTATATATCATAAAATCAAGGTATATGTGGCTCACAACAAGGGCCTGGACAGGATTTGAAGCCCAGCCTCCCAGATTAGTTCATGCCAGTCAGTCAAAGGGATATCCCCATGTCCAAGTAGTCAGGCACATTTTCTATCAGAGGCATAGTGACAGGACCCCACACTATCACATATACATTGGATAACAAATTTGCCAAATGCAATGAAATGTATTTTTTATTCTATATTCATACTAATTAGATGATTCCTAATATCTGATACTGCATTTGAGTTTGGATATTTCTAAAAACCCATTTGAACAGAATATCAATTCTGATGTTGAAAAGGATGCACTGTGAGGGACAATATTGGAGATGTGCACTTGTGTTTAAATAAAGCTGTATTGTCAAGCAAGCCTTATTTGCAATAAATGTGGTACATTTTTAAAAATAGACCAAATGAAGGCTTTACAGAATGGTATGATATTGCAGACTTAACATTTATGTTAAAGTTATATTCACATGATTTTAAAAACAATAGGTTGTCATTTAACGTGGGCAGGTCTAAGGCATAGGAAAGGCCAGGAAAATTAGTTATATTCCAGCTCTGATAAGATTGATCCGAGAATGGAGTAAACCGCAATAATATAAAGTTTCACAGGGATATAGAGGTTGAGTAGGTTGATACTCAGGCATCTTAGATCCTGTTTACACTGAGACAAAACAGGTATAGCACCACTACAATTCCAACGTTTGATGCACAGATTCACTCAGACTGCTTAAACTACTGTAGTACCTATGCCGGGCTGTTTGGTAGAAACACAGGAAAGAACTTTGAATATGTGAAGTCCACCCAGTGGCAAACACGACAAATCTAGCTTCAAATGAGAACTTTATTCAAAAGTATATGGTGCCTGTGGTTCTATGGATCCTTTTTTTTTGCTGCTGGTGATAGAGGAGGGATAGTAAATCATATTCTAGAATCCATAATAAGGTAAGTATTTGCTTTATTAGGACTGCAACATCTTACAGCACCGTGTTTATGGACTTTGTCAACAGATCCGCAAATGCACATTAAAGAAAAGGAATGTGACGGTGATTAGTGATGGTAATGTGAAGCCTTTTGAATCATTTCAATTCAATTAAATTTATTTATATAGCGCCATTTCACAACAGATGTCATCTCAAGGCACTTTACAAGAAGACTTATGACAATACAATGTTTAATCTAGGAATTAGAGAACTAAAGAAAATTGCGTCGTAACTTCTCAGCAATCCCTCACACTGAGCAAGCATGAAGCAACAGTGGAGAGGAAAAACTCTTTTTTAACAGGAAGAAAGCTCCAGCAGAACCAGGCATGGCATAATCGGCCATCTGCCGGGACTATCTGGGTCTGGAGAAGGCAGCAGAGACACAGAAAGAGCAACAGAACTGATGCAGAAGCTGGTAGCAGGACGTGGAGAACGTTCCTCCACTGAAATGCCATCTTAGTCAGGGTCGTCAAGCAGGGCGGGTCAAGAGCACCTACTGTAGGAAGAGACTAAGAGAAAACAGGTTAGCGCTTGAATTCATAGCACATCATGCAGTTGGGGAGAAGTAGGAGAGAAAGTAGGAACTGACTCTAATAATGTCCTCCAACAGCCTAGCCTAAAGCAGAATAGCTACTAGCATTAACCTGCCTCCTAGCTACTAGGAGACCTAGCTACTAACACTCTCTACCTGGCTTACATTAATCTATCTCTACCTAGCTACTCTACCTCTTCCTATCTCTTCCCAGCCTTTGACACTCTACCTGACTACTAACATTAACTTGTCTCTACCTACCTATTAACCTGTCGCTAACTGTAAGCTTTGTCAAAGAGAAAGGTTTTAAGCCTAGTTTTAAAGATAGACAAGTTGTCTGCTTCACGAACCAACCCTGGGAGCTGGTTCCATAGGAGGGGAGCCTGATAACTGAAAGATCTGCCACCCATTCTACTTTTAGAAATCTTAGGGGCTACCAGAACCCTGCAGTCTGAAAGCGAAGGGCCCTGTTAGGAACATATGGAACAATCAGGTCTCTTATATATGATGGAGCTTGATTATTAAGAGCTTTATATGTCAGAAGGAGGATCTTGAATTATCTACATTTTACTGGGAGCCATTGAAGAGAAGCTAAAACAGGGAAAATGTGATCTCTTCTTCTTTTATTCATTAGAACCCTTGTAGCAGCATTTTGGACTAACTGACGACTTTTAATTGTATTCTGTGGACTACCTGACAATAAAGAGTTACAGTAATCCAGCCTTGAAGTAACAAAGCCATGGACTAGTTTTTTTGCAATATTCCTAAGGTGAAAAAAGGAAATCCTAGAGACTTCTTTAATGTGAGATCTAAATGACATATCATGGTCAAAAATAACACCGAGGTTCTTTGCTTTATCACTGGAGGCTAATCTAATTCCGTCTAGGTGAAGGGGTTGACTAAGTAGTTTCATTTTCAGACTTTCTGGTCCAAAGACGACAACTTCTGTTTTATCAGAACTCAGAAGCAAGAAGTTTAGATTCATCCAAGTTTTTATGTCTTCCAGACATGCATGTAGTCTACCTAACTGATTGGATTCATCAGGATTTATGGATAGATATAGCTGTGTATCATCTGCGTAACTATGGAAATTTATCCCATGCTTCCTAATGATTTTACCAATAGGAAGCATATATATAGTAAAGAGGATCGGCCCAAGCACCGAACCCTGTGGTACTCCGCAAGTAACCATTGAGGCCGAGGAAGATCTATTGTTTACCTGAACAAACTGAAATCTGTTGGACAAATAAGATTTAAACCAGCCTAGTGCTGTTCCTATTATACCAACACTTTGAAGCCTTTCAATAAGAATATTGTGATCGACAGTGTCAAAGGCAGCGCTGAGATCTAACAGAACCAGAATGGTCACCAGTCCATTGTCTGAGGCTATGAGAATATCATTAGTAACCTTCACCAGAGTGATGAACCTTTCAATCCAGTTGTGTTGAAAAAAGTTAATTGCACAATGGTTCAAAACTATGAAGACATCTGCTGGTGAAGACGTTGCATTACAAACGTTTGCATGACCAATTGTACTCCGTCGCAGATGAATTGTAGATTTAACTTTATGGATAAATAAATCCTTCAAAAAGCATCCACGGGACAGTGCAATAAAAATGTATGTTATTGTACACATGAAATTAAATCCAATAAAATCAGTGTTCCTTGTGTGAATACTTGAGTTCAGTTAATCATGGCGGATATGAATGAGTTTCTCAGCATTGAGGGCAAATGGTAATGTAAGCCAGTTAAAAATAACAGACTGCACCTACAAAACATAACACAGGGTTGGGGTTTTTTTATGGATGGCTTTTTATGGGATAAGTCAGTGATTATTTAATTTATTCCACACATATTCACATTGTGTGCCTTTAAAAGTTATTATTCATCTCATGTTTCCATTGAATTATTTTTTTTTAAATTAGAAGGCATAGTATAATTATTTGTCCCTACCTCCTTCCTAATACATGTAGCTCACTTTATCCATGCTTTACAAAATTAGCATAATACAATGACAAACCAACTTTCTTTCACTTTAAGAAGGATAGAACATACCAAAGTCAACGATTTCTTGCAAATAGAACATGCAAAGTCAAACTGTAAATCTTTAAAAAAATATATTTTTACAAAATAAAATTTTTATTAATTACAGACAGTAAAAATATAATTCAAAACCAGAATTTGTTTTAATTATAAGGAATGAGAAATTAACAGACTAAAAAGCTCCTGTCCATGTATGAGATGAAGCTCAATAGTCTACTACTTACTATAAAGGTACTTCACTAGATCATAAAAAAATGATAAACTTGTTCAAAGAAATAAAATAAAATAAATCCCATATCTCAGAATGCCATTTATTTTTTTATTTCATTTTGCTACTAAACAACTTCTCATAGAAATTCTCTAAGCATCTCAATACCACAAACACCATCAACAATGTTACTCTTTTCAGGACTCTTAAAAGATATGAAACAATGTCTGAAGCAGTCACATGGGTATGTGTTTTTGAAACGGAGCTACGAACATCATTGGTCACGTGACTATCAGCAGACGAATCAAGCTCAGACACAGTCCTCCACTTTGCAGTGGTTAGTTTTTGTGATACAAGCTTCGAATCTCTGGTGTCACAGGTAACATCAGTAATGGCAACGTAGGGCTGGGCGGTATGGCAAAATGTTCATATCACGGTATTTTAAAAAAATTGTATTACAGTATTTAACTTTTTTTTTTCATATAAGACCGATCATATCCACATTGTCTTGTAAGAATGAATAATATTAAAAATGTGCTTAAAATAGCCTATTTTACTTGCATGACTGCATCATGTTTTTTTCCAGACAAAGGTGAATGATATGAAACAAACTCTTCGGATAAAAAAAAGAAACACAGCAACATACTGCCAAGCACTGCATATATACCGGTATTATTAAAACAAGCACCATGTCGAGCGACAAAGTAAGTAAAATCTTCCTTTGATCCCGATGGACAGAAAAGGCTCTACAAATATTTTGGGCACATATAGATTTGCGAAGGGTGAACAGACATTCCAATGGGTAACCGAATCAGATATATATCCGGATGTCTGTCTGACTTTCATCATATTTTGCTTTTGACTCACGAGCAGCTGCTAATAAAAGCTTCTTAGTGCCACTTTTAGCGTCCTTTGAGTCGTGTTTGGCTGTTTGCCAGTTGCGGAAGAATCCATTCCCACAGCTGATTGAGCGGCGAGTCGCGACTGTCGTCTTCCTGTAGAAGCTGCTGGGAACGCGCTAGCAGGGTCGACTTACGTCACACCCTTAGGTCAGCGCGTGAAATTCGGGGTCCGAATTGCAGCATATTTTGCTGCAAACAGCCTGCTTAAGAAAATAGAACGATATTTAAACAGCCTCATTATTTTTTGTTTTAAGCACTTCATTACTCATTAACTTAAAAACCTGGACATGCATGTTTAGTTTTTTTGTTGTTGTTTTTTTTAAGAAATCCTGCCCCATGCCCCTTTAAGGCTGAAATGTTACTTTTTTTTAACCTCACATGGACGCAAGCAGCAAATTGCATCTTGTACTGGCTTTGAATGTAGTACTGAAGAATCCCGCTAGGGGGCAGAGTACAGAATCAGACCGGATAGTACCAAAGCAGAAGTAAAATAAACATGGCGACCGTAAGAGATTATTAGCTGGTTAATATTTAGATAACAGAAAGAAAGAAAAAAGACGGCAGAAGTATCGTAGATAGATCCTACAGGTTTTGCTGCTGTTGACCTACCTCCAGACAAGGCAATTTTACTTGTATAGCACACTTTCAACACAAGGCAATTCAAGGTGCCTTACATGATTACAGAAATGTGAAAATTAAAACATAGAATCAAGAGAAATCATAAGAGCAAGCTTAAACGGACATTTATAAACCAAACAATAGCATTTAATTAAAAATAACTATTTAGGATAAAACATTTAATAATAGTATTGGCAATAATAGTTTCAGTTACACATAAGTATGTCTGAATAGGTATGCTTTTATTTTAGATTTAAAAGAGTTAAGGGTCTCTGCAGTTTTGCATTCGTCCGGCAGTTTGTTCCAGATATGAAGAGCTAGCCTTTTATCATACTACTGAACCCCACTGTTATTTTAAGGATATATAAAACTTTGATACATAAATAAATCCTCTGGACTGCAGCTTTAACTAGAGTTTATTTTCTTCAGCTTGTGAACCATTCCCCCCACAAGGAGCAATGTGCATCAGAAAGTATGTTTTGATTAAGCTGCAAAGCTTTTAACTAAAAGTGCAGCTCATAGAACACTCCAAATGTATGTAAACAAATACAGCAGCCTGTTTGTTGTTTTTCTACTTCTCCTTGTGTTCAAAATCACAAAAAGACCATTTGAGATAAATTACCCTTTCAATATAAATCATATACTGCTCAAAAGCTACACTGACTACAATTTACAGCAACTATAGAGCACCATTCTGGTTAAATGATCTCTGGGTGTTGTTCAGTTGACCAATAGGCATACATTCTCTGTTGCTGGATAGTTACAAAAATTGGGCTCATCCTTGCACCATCCTTGCATAGGTGACAGAGAGGCCTTCCGTCGACATATAGTGGCGTTGCATCAATCTGTTTCGACGTAGACGGGGAAGTATAAATTAGGCCCACCGCAAGTTGTCACAAAACTACTTATTACTAAAGCTATATTTCTCCAACTGTTTATCTGAGATCCAAAGTGACTGTTCCCATGGATCTACAACATCCTGAACTATATTTACTGTGCATAATTTAGTTGGAGCCTTACTTTGAAGGCACATTAAGTAAAAATTTGAACTATTTACCTCAATCTAGCCTACACTGTTCAACCCCTCCCTCCATAGGAAAAATAACACATTACACATAACAACAGATTTTGGGGGTTGATATACTGATACATTGTTAAATGCTTGGTTCTCTTTTCTTTCAGAATAAGATGTTTTTCCTAACCAATCCAAAGACAGGAATCATCCTGGATGTATTTTGTCATAGCACATTGTGTGCATTTAGATCTTTTTCTTTACAAACATGGTTTAAATACAGTCTCTGCACACATTCTGTGAAAGGAAGTCACTACATACTCCACACTGAGCTCTACTAGATTAAAGGGCTTTCACGTTAGATCTTTACCATATTTACAGCTGAATCCCTAAACCATCTGGCTTATCCAAGAGTTTTTACATGTTTTTTTCATCTAGCACAGATAGGAATTGTATGCATAAGCAGCTATAGACAGAAACACACATTTTAAGTGGTATATGCAAAATATGTAGAACACAAGTTGGTTGTACAGGTTATGGTACTTTTCAGATAGATGTAAATGTAGTACTAAAATCAAGTTTGTTCCATGAACTCTAACAAAATGCTCAAATAAGACATTAATCCAAAGTGCAGGAGTACACTACCTAGACATGCTGTCATATTTGGGCTGCAGGTCACATTGTAGCTTAGAACCAGAATGGGTTGCTTAATTCCAGTGCACTTCCTGAATGCAAGAGGGCACATAGGCAGGTGGTAACAGGAAGCCAATTGGAGGAGATGCATGAGAAAACAATGGATCTGATGAGTTTCCAGGTGAGTTTGTTTAAACCAGAATCTGCTTTTCTTCTGAATGGTTATTGAAGAAATTATTTAAAGTTAGAAGAATATATTTAACTGCTTACCTGGCACTCTGATATCTTCCTGAGACGCCGACTCTAAAGCCTCCCAGCTCGATCTTGCTGACTCCAGCTCTCCAGCACTGCGGAGACCCCGCTCTTTGAGCTCCGTGGAGCTGCATGTCCTCAGTCTTTCCCCGGTTTGGAGTAGCTCAGATCGGCGGCTCGTCTATCGTCTTCGCCCGAAGTTTGAGTAGCCCTTTGCGGCGGCAGGTCCTTCGTAGTTCCCCCCCTTACCACCAGCGTCTTACCATAAAAAATAAAGCCAATCTATGACGCTTTTCTGCAACAGATCTCTCGTCGTCTTCCCGGTTTTCTGCAGCTCAGTTCGGTGGTACACCTCCCGTCTTCCCCGCCTTTACCGCCAGCATCTTACTGTAAAAAATACAATGCAAACCATGCAGCTGTTCTATCCTCTTTGTCTGGGACCAGATGAAGTGTTTTGAAGCTCTTTTGACCAGCCAAAAACGGAGCATTTTGCAAGGAGCTTCAACATGCTGTTCCATAATCTGAATAGTAAATTTTGTTTACTGCTGTACCTGGTGGGTGGAAACAGTGACAGCGCTCTGAGGAGGTTGAGACAGCGCAATGAGGAGGAGGAGATATTCCAATATTCCGGCTTGTGATGTAGAAAGCCGGACAGATTGTGAACAGCTCAATGAGAGGCTGAATGCAGGATCAATTAAGAAAACCCTATCTCACTCAAAACAGCATGGATTGTTTTTTTTCCCCCAGATTTGTATGCATGTATATTCACCAGAGACACACAATAACACCCCAAATCCCAGGAAAAGTGATGTTTGTCATAATATGTATCCTTTAACCTAGCATGAGCTCCTTGCTGAACCACAGCTGGTACTTGCTGGAACAGCGTTAATAGTCAAAGGACTGCTTATGGCAGTCAATAAGATAAATAATTTATGAAAAAATATTAATATTTTTGGTGCACCAACTGGGTTTCCAGGAATTATTTTAATAGCCAAAATATCTATATCAGTCTCATAATCTGAAGGAGTGAATTTTTTACCATCTATTGACCATAAACCTTGCCATATGTGTGCTGAATCAAAGAGACACAGACTTCCACAATACAAAGTTTATTTACAGAAGAAGGAAAAGAAAAAATTTTAATCACTCAAGCTAGTAATAGAGCATACTACTGATCAAACTAAATGTATAACTAAAAATAAAAGGAACAAATAATTAAAAAATGCAATAAAAATAGAAACCATGAATTCTGATTTATGCTTGGAGGAATCTGGATGCTTTAAGAATGAAAGCTAAATTAGTTTACTAATTGTATTTAGTTTAACTAATTTAGTACCATTGATTTATGTGTAAACCAATGAAAAGGAAAATTAACATTCTTTGGATCAAGAAATGTTTATTTATAAATGATCTGGATAAGAGTAATTAACCTTTGGAGAATTACTTAATTTATGGAGCACTCCTAATCCAGTATAACATTGGGAAAAAAAAGGATCTTTACAATTGCAAATTCAAAACAACTAACGCATTCTCAGTCATTCACTTCAATAGCCGAAGCCTTTATGCAAACTTTGAGCACATCAATAATTTCTTAAAACAGTTTTCAAAACCATTCAATGTAATTTAATATCAGAAACATGGATTCATGAGGAGAGAGAAATGGAGTTTAGCATCGAAGGTTATGACTTTATAAGTCTGAACAGAAGAAATAAACATGGTGGGGGGGGGTAGCTATGTTTATTGACACAAAGTATAGTTTCAAAGTGATATAATATATGTCTATGGTGGTGGATGATGTTCTAGAATGCCTTACTGTTGAAATCACAAGGATCAAAAAGAAAAATATTATAGTGAGTTGTATCTATAGGACACCTGGCTCTGAAGAATTGGATGGAGGATAATTTATGAGCTCAAATAAGAAGCTCATGTTTGTTGGTGGAGATTTTAACATCGATTTGTTAAACCCAAACAAACACAAAAAGACTGATGAATTTATTAATACTTTATTCATCATAGGTCTGTTTCCTCTAATCACTAAACCAATTAGAATCACAATCCATAGTGCTACTTTGATTGATATTTTTTCAAACGACATTGACAGTAATACAGTCAGAGGAGTAATGATTAACGATATCAGTGATCACCTTCCAGTTTTTGTAATATACAATAGCGAATATCAAAAAAATGATGAAAACATGTGTTGGTTTAGAAGATTAAAAACAGAGAAAACTATTGATGCTTTTAAAAAGGAGCTATTGATGCAAGATTGGAATTGTATATACAGAGAGAATGATACTAACAAGGCATAAAATTAGTTTTTGCGAGTGTTCCAGAGAGTATATGATAAAAACTGTCCAATGAAAAAATACAGTAAAAACAGAAAGAGCAAAGAAAACCCATGGATGTATACAGGGTTGCTAAATGCATGTAAGAAAAAAAACACACTACCAAAAATGTATTAACAATAGAACAAAAGAAGCGGAGGATAAATATAAAAAATATAAAAATAAATTGACAGCCATAATTAGAAAATGTAAGCAAGATTATTATAATAACTTGCTAGATAATAATAATAAAATAATATTAAAGGTTTATGGAATATCTTAAATAGTATAATTAGAAGTAAACCAAGAACTATAAACTATCCAAAATATTTCAAAGATGATCACGATAAAACCTTAAATAATATGAATGAAGTAGTGAACACATTTAATAGTTTTTTTGTAGATATTGGCCCGAACCTGGCTTCTAAAATTGACAATGTTAAATATAATTGTGAGCTCATAAACATAAATCCTAATCTCTGTTTCTTAAACCTGTTGAGGAAAAGGAGATATTAGAGATTGTTAAAGGATGTAAAAATAAAACTTCGACAGACTTTTATGACTTGGACATGAAGACTTTGAAAAGTGTTGATAGTATTTCTAAACCTTTAACATACATTTGTGATTTATCTTTGCAAACTGGACAATTTCTCCATCGTATGAAAGTTGCAACAATCATTTGTTTGTTTAAATCAGGAGACAAGCATCTCTTCACAAACTACAGATCTGTTTCCCTTTTACCACAATTCTCAAAAATCTTAGAGAAGGTTTTCAATTCTAGACTGGACAGTTTTATTAACACTTATTTACACTTTTTATAGAAAAAAATATTTTATTCTGTGACAATCAGTTTGGTTTTAGCAATAACCACTCAATTTCACACGCACTTCTTGATATAATTGATGAAATAACTAATGCTGTAGATAATAAGAAATATGCATTAGGATTATTCATTGACCTGAGTAAAGCATTTGACACAATAAACTATGAAATATTAATTACAAAGTTTGAACGTTATGGGATTAGGGGGGTAGCTCTACAGTGGACTAACAGTTATCTAAAAAACAGAAAACAATGAGTGAAATTGGGGGATTATCAGTCGAGTTGTCAAGAAATCGTGTGTGGTTTACCTCAAGGTTCCATTCTGGGTCCAAAATTGTTTAATATGTATATTAACGACATTTGTAAATCATCTCAAATGCTAATATTTATCTTGTTTGCAGATGATACTAATATTTTCGCATCTGGAGACAATTTACAACAACTGTGTCAAGGTGTTAACGTGGAACTCAAAAATGTCAGTAAATGGTTCAAACAAAATAAACTATCACTAAATTTGGGTAAAAGCAAAATGATGATATTGTAATACCAATGCTCAGTTGGCAATTCAGATAGAGGATGTTGTTATAGAGCGGGTGCATGAAATAAAATTCCTTGGAGTTATTATAGATGACAGAATTACTTGGAAACCTTAAATTAAATATATATCTACTAAAATATCAAGAAGTTTATCAGTAATAGCAAAAAAAAACATATTTTAAATATGAAAGCTCTGCATACTTTAAACTGCTCTCTGATTTTGCCCTATTTAAATTATTGTTCTGTGGTTTGGGGTAATACCTATAAAAACACTGTTAAACAAATAGTAATGCTGCAAAAAAGACCCGTCCGACTGATTCATAAAGTCGGGTTTTTACATCAGACGAACATATTATTTTCAAAATCAAAGATCATGAAGTTCCATGACATTGTTGAGTTCCAAACTGTACAGATGTTATACAGGGCGAGGTACAAACTGTTACCAAGTCAAATACAAATAAGGTTTCAAGAATGTACTGCTCGCTATGATTTACGTAATGAATTCAACTTTAGGATTCAGAAACACAGCACAACTTTGAAAGGTTTTAGCCCGACAGTTAAGGGGGTACAATTGTGGAATAACTTGGAGAGAGACTTGAAACAATGTCCAAACATCAACCTGTTCAAATATATATACAAACAAAAGATTCTTGAAAAATATAGCGATAAAGAAAAGAGTTACCACTAGGGGGAGCAGTATGATCAATTTGGATTGCATTCTTTAAGGATGAGTGTTTTTGTGCTGAACTGTTGTCATTCTGTTGCTCTAAACACAGAACATATCTTTAGGGTCGGCGAGCTGTGTGTCTGTTGAGTGGACTCCTCCCAACGGCTCATAAACATCGTCTTTTAATGCACCAAAGCAGAGGAACATCATCTGCAAATTAGGACAGCTGGGTGGGGGGTCTGTAGATGAGGACTTACTGTCCTCTTCAATTGGCTCGCCCTACACCCTGGCTTTTTAACGCACTACACCATGTAGGGTCTACATGCTGACATCACACATTGTGCACAAAAAAGGGAGAAAAAAAACACCAAACTACTTTTATAATTGTACTGAGGATGGTGATGACAACTGGGAAGTAGCAAGATCACGGACTATAACATAAATCAATGTGTCTTCCTTTGTTAGACACAAAACTAGTGACTTGGTGATGTTTGGTATTGGTATCAATCTGAAAGAAATATATTAAAGGTTGCCTTTTTTTTCTTTTTTCTATCTTTGGATATGAAAGTTATTGTGGTTGTGCTTCTGATAATAAGAACTAACAGTAGTTGTGAGTGCTAAAGTTGACTTGATTTTTTTTTTTTTACTATGATCGGTGCATACTCTTATCTTCTATGGTTTCCTTGTGGCTGTTGTTTTGTTCCTTCTGCCATTTGTTTCTTTACACTACTTTTTATTATTGTATTCAATTTATTATTTCTCCCTTTGTTCCTTTTGTGTATTATGTTATGGGACGGGTGCTCTTAAGCTTTTTCTTCTGCCCACTCCTTTTGAGCAGACTGAACACTGCTCAAATAAATAAATAAATAAATAAATAAATAAAATGGATTGATCACAGATGTGAACAATCTAATTCCAGTATTTTGATGAAAAAGGAGTTCCAAACACAGCTAATAAGATTAGTTTCTGTTTTTAATCTTCTCTGAACTGATCTTTATTTGAACACCTGATTGTTAATTCATTGAGGGCAACTTGGGCCTGAAAACATGAGTCAATCTTAGCCTTAGCTCCCTATAACATGTACGGGCATTTGAAGTAGCTCCAATACAATTATTAAACATTAAACAAAGAAAGGAAAACTCCTGTTTGATTGAGTAGCTCAAACTGCAGGATTTAAAACGATTCTTTGTCAGGAAAGTCTTAAAAAATCACTGATTGAAGTTTCAGGCTGAGGCCTGGTTTACCAAAGGTAGCGGAATGAAAATTTATACAAGTTAAGAATAAAAGGGAAACACCATTAAAATGAGTAATCCTAACTAACTTGCCTCTGCTCAAACAGACCTTATGAACGTTTAAAGTCCTCCGAGTTGCTGCACGCAGATAAGGGAAGAGGGTCTCCAAGAAGTGTTTGCAAGCAGGCTAACAAAGGATCTCTAATCTGGTTATCAGCGTTGGGAAGCTCCTGGATCCGGCATCCTCCTGGCTGGCTGCGTGGCGATCGGCCCCCGGCATTCACCTTTTTGACAGTAACTTTCTAGAGCTCTCTTGTTCGGCATTCACCTCTTATCGGCTCGGTGGCTGCGACTAAATGCAGGTTCTGGCTGGTTAATCTCTGTGGGTTCTGCTGTGTAACCAGGGTGCGATTTGCGGGGGGGGGGGGGGGGGGGGAGTGGTCCCCCTGGTCATTCATTTCTTATCTCTGGGGGAGGATACGTTTTTTGTTCCTCCCGGTGGTCCAACAGAGTAACATTTCCCTTAATGTGAATTCTGCAACCTCTGCTGTAGCACTTAAACAACATAGGCGAACACCATGAAAATTTGATGGCTGCAGTTTACACGTTCCGTCTCAACAGCAGTGTCAGAGGGGATTCAGCGCAATCAACGCAATTTTGACAGACAAGAGGAATAGAATGATAAAAACACTCAACAATCCCATCATTTCTGCATTGAGCCTGGCAGAGGTCAAGTGCAGAAATAATTTTGAGGTGTATGAATATGTACCCTCAGTTTAATAAAACGTGCGCCTGGATTTGTAACACATATGCACTTTTTATGTGTGTGCGGATTTGGGCACCGTGCTGGACCTTTTCAGGGCTTTAAACACAAAAAAAATGGTATTATTCTTTTAACATGTAAATAAATTACAAAATTAAGTCCCACCCCTTGCTTCATGCTCTCCCCCTAAGCCACGCCTCAATAAGACAGGGATGCGCAGCCAGCATGGTGTTGTTCGCTCTCCGCTACAGTCAACAAGTCACAGGACACAAGACATTTCAACCAAAGTCACAAAATACAACGTGATCTTACCTGTCTAGGAGAAAATCAGCAACCAACACATCGGTTACCAAGCCTTTAGCTTCCCTGAGTTGACGCCACCGTGTACATGCAGCAGCTCTTATGCAGATTTGGCTTTTGGCACGCTCTTCGTCGGCTTTCTTCTTTCTCTTTGCTATTTCCTCAACAGCTTTGTGTTTTCGATTCATTTTGGGAAGCTAATGTGCACTAACTTCGAACTTAATGCTTCACCAAGCAATCATGTCGGGTACTGCAGCTGGCACAATCAATTTATTTGTTGGTAAGGTAGCGCAAGCTCTTCCAGTTTACAGGCTAGAACGAATGTTGCGTGCACACGAAGGGGACGCGCAGAGGGGGAGGTGCTGGAACACGGAAGGTTTGCTTACAAGCCTCTTATTTTGGATGGATGGTAGATGTTGATTGGATGAGGTTTTCCCAGGGTTTCTTGCTGTAGAAAGAATGAAAATTACACGGTAAAGTTTAAGAACTCCTAACTTATAGGTTGCCACTGGTATATGAAGAGCATTTTTTTGCAGTTTAAAAAAAGTGTTTTAAATAAAATCATATACCCTGCCTTTAAGAGAAAGGCTTTATTTCTACTCTACAAAAACAGAAGCTCCCAATATACTTTACTTCAGGAAACCGACTCGAATGAATCAGATAATTTTAGAAAATGTTTATGGACATTTGAGCTGCAATGCGGCCCAGGAGGTCGTAAAACTAGGCGCAGGACAGACGGAAGTAGCACTGAAAGCGAACCTCATCCATAAGCAGCTCCTGGAGCAAATGGTTAAACTCCCCAAACTCTGAAGCATCTGAAGAATGAGCACTGATGCACCTGATGTCGACGTTGTCTAGCTTTACCTAGCAAATAAAGCCAAGCCACTCACTTGTTATAATCCGCCATAGTTCAGAACGTACGGCAACAGAGGAATCCCCGCCCAAGCGCTCCTTTTTGCTCAGAAGCAAACGTTGAAAGCCAAAAAGTACATACATCAAACAACATAAGTTGAATGGGTCGCCTGACGCAGACCAGCTGTGCAGTGTGAATGCACCAAGAAGAAACACAGCGACATACTGCCAAACCACTGTGTATTTACCATTACTATGAAAGCAAGCACCATGTCGAGCAACAAAGTAAAATCTTCCTTTGGCTCCGGTGGGCAGAAACGGTAAATATTTTGGGCACACATAGATTTCGAATGGTGAATAGTGACATTCCAATGGGGAACCGAATCAGATATATATCCGGACCTCTGTCTGACTTTTATCATGTCTTGCTTTTGACTCATGAGAAGCTGCTATTAAAAGTTTCGTAGAGCCACTTTTAGTGTGCTGTGAGTCGTGTTTGGTTGTTTGCCGATTGCGGGAGAATCCATTCCCACATCTGATTGAGCGGCGAGTCGCGACTGTCTTCTTCCTGTAGAAGCTGCTGGGAACGCGCTAGCAGGGTCGACTACGTCACACCCTTAGGTCAGCGTGGGAAATCCGGGGTCCGAATTGCAGCATATTTTGCTGCAAACAGCCTGCTTAAGAAAATAGAACGATATGTAAACAGCCTCATTCTTTTTTGGTTTAAAGCGCTTCATTAACTTAAAAACCTGAACATGCATGTTTAGTTTTTTTAAGAAATCCTGCCCCATGCTTCTTTAATTCTAGCTTGTTAAGACAAGATGATTTTTGTAAAGGAATAGAAAACCTCATTGAAGAAACTTTATAAGATGTATCCTTGGTATAGTATACTCAGAAACAGGAATTTGCTAAATATAAAATTCTACAAACTAAACTAGATCAAATGTTTGAACGAAAGGCACGGGGGGCATATATCAGATCATGAGCAAAGTGGATGGAACAAGGGGAAAAAATACAGCCTACTTCTGCAGGTTTAAAAGAACACGACAAGAACAAAACACAATAAAATCCTGATTATTAATGGCTCTGAATGCTCTGATCAATCGGTTATTGCAAAGGAAGTGTCTATTATCAAAATTTATATACCCCCTCCTATTCTTATGAAAAAGCTGACATTTTTCTGAACAAAGTTCAGGAGCTTATTCCCAAACTTGATCATGAATTAAGAAATCAGTGTGAAAAAGATATAGAACTAAGTGAACTTGATAAAGCTGTAATGTGTTTAAAGCCAGACAAATCTCCTGGTCTGGATGGACTAACAGCTAACTTTTATAGTCATTTCTGGGAGCAGCTTAGGGAATTCTTCTTACAAGTATTTAATGCGGCAAAAAGTAGTCTATCCTTACCACCAAGTATGAAACAAGGCATCATTACGCTAATACCAAAACCAGAAAAAGGCCACTGGATGTTGGAAAAACTACCGGCCCAGTTCACTTTTAAACAATGATTATAAACTATTAACATACATATATACAAACAGATTAAAAAAGGACTTAGTCAAATAACTAGTGAAACACAATCAGGATTTGTCAATAAAAGATCAATACATAACAATATAAGATTAATACAAGACATCCTAGACTACAGTCATCTCATTGAGGACATGGGATTTATTCTATTCCTCGACTTTCACAAAGCTTTTGACAAACTTCAACTTCAGTTCCTCTTTAAAGTTTAGCATTTATTTGGATTCAGGCCAACATTTTTTGACATTATAGAATAATTTTATGATAATCCAACCAGCAGCGTAGCTCTCCCAACAGGTACTACTCCTCGCTTCACACTAAACTGTGGAGTTAAACAAAGATGCAAAATATCTCCATTTCTGTTTATTATGGCAGCAGAATGTTAGCTATTCTCATGAAAAACTCTGATATAAATTCATTGAATATTTTTAATGAACAGCTGATAATAAGCCAGCTTGCCGACGATACCACCATCTTTCTTAAAAACCCAGAACAAATTCCTGAAGTGCTTAAATATGTTGATCTCCTCTCTGAAGCATCTGGTCTGACCCTGAATCATAATAAATGTGAACTGATGGCTATACATAACTGTAGCCTTCCAAAAATAATTAATCTAACCAAAGATAATGGTATTAGTGAAAGATTAAATATTCATAGTAAAATTACTCAATGCGAACTGAAACTAAATTTATGGTTGCAAAGAGACCTAACAATTTTTGGAAGAACATATTTAACTAAAATGGAGTCCTTGGCAACATGTATTTATCCTGCCTATTCTATGGCTATTCCAGATAAAATTATTAGATCAATTAATCAACTAAACTTTAATTACATTTGGAAAAAACGGAGCACACTAAATGAAAAAAACTGCCATTAATAAATAATATCAAGAAGGTGGCTTACAAGCATTCGATTTTCAATGTTTAAACGCTGTCCTAAAAATATAATTGCTAAAATCCTTCCTACTAGATAAAAACAGTATCTGGTTTAGTCTCTCCAGAGGTTTATTTAAGAATATCTGAGGTATTGAGTTTGTCCTTAAAGGAATACTTCACCCCTGGAAAGATGAATGTGTATTTAAGGTGGGTCTGATATGAAGTAGAAATGTGAAAAACATTTTTTCATTAGGAGCATTCTAGACTGAGAAAAGCCAGAAAATGTATATTTTACTCATGTGGCTGAAATGCAACAATTCCCAGAATGCACTTGGTTTGCTGCCCTGAGGCCACTCACAAACCACGCCTACCTGTTACAGGCTTGATATCTGAGGAGGTAATGCGCTAAGTAGTTTGCAATCCCGTTAAACACTAAAAGAACATTGCACTTGTGCCTAAACCATCAAAGGAGGCTGCCACAACTTCTTTCGAAAGTCGATTCTAAAGCCTGCCGCACACGAGATATCTGCTGAGCAAACGGCCTCGAATGACTGTTAGCTCTGTTAGCTCAGCAGATAGCTCTCGTGTGCGGCAGGCTTAAGACCAACACCGATAGAAGCTTATCATACCTCAAATTTACTCTGCTACTATTCCCTGAGTTTTCTTACTCTGTCAAACCAGACTCACTACCTGGCTTATTTACGTTCTTTAGAATTTATTTTGGGATAAAAAAGTGAGCATAATATAATTTACACAACTTAGACTTTCTCATTAAAAAGATGTGAACAAGAGTCGTGTAGTAGCTCTGCATATGATTTTTTTCCTCCAATTGAAATCACTATTTCTCTAAGCCGATACATTCTTTAGGTTAATATATACTCCAGTATAGCAACACTAAAGGTTTATAACAAACAACACAAAAAATGTGATTTATAACTTTTATTTAAAGAGTAAATAAAATAATATTAACTCTTTTAACACTCAAAGCTCTTCGATAGCTTCAGCAGTTTCCTGATATATCCACAGTATTACCGTCAGGAGCGGGGTATCTTCGTCTGATGTCCAAAACAACACAGGTAGGCAAAACTAGACGACAGCCTAGTCTCTGACCTTGCAGGACCCAGTCGGTAGGCTGTTAGACGATATTGTCTACAAAACAGTAAACTCAACGTTAGCAAAGCAAACTATTTCCACCTACATTATGCTAGAATATATGTTAATGTAACAACAATAGCTCATCCGCAACTGTTCATCGGTGTACTGCGGCTCGTATAGGTAGCCGCGAGCATCCGATTCTCGCAAAACATCTTCAAAATCCCCTTCTGCCATTTCAACTTCAAAACTAGCTTCCATTTTGATTAGCCTACTATTCAAACTTTCTCCAGCAAGAGCCTGTTAGCTTAGCTTGTACAGAGAGACGGCGGACACGACACCTTTTATTTACTCTGAGTGAGATCCCTCCCCATATGGGCGTGGTGAAAACATGTGGAACTAGCACTCAATACTGGCTGTAGTTTAATGCCTCAGGCCAAAAAAAATCCTCAGATGACGCAAAATGCCGATTTTTCAAGCCTAAAAATGCACAAATCTCTCCTCTCAGGGGGATATGGGAGGGGGGGGGGCACGGTCATTCGAAAATACTGCTGGTTTTCTACTGGTAAAAAGCTTAATGCTAAATGCTGAAGTATCCCTTTAGATGCGACTTTATTATAGAAAACTGGCAATTAAGTTGTCAGCCTTTCACAAACAAACTCTGCTATGCTGGAACCTTATGTACTATCATAATTTTACACCTCACCAAACTCCAATTTGGAACAACAGATATGTTCTATGTAATGGAAAATCCATCTTTTTATAGCACTGGATGGATAAAGGCATTTGGTCAATATGTCACCTTATGGATAATCAGAGCAATTGGCTTTCTTATGAAAATTCTTTAATAATCATAATATTAGTTGCAAAAAAGCAGAATTTAACAAAATATCTCAGGCAATTCCTCAAACAATAAAACAACTTGTACAAAATATTAACATGGAGAACTTGCAGCTCCCCAACCTTCCGACTCCGCATCATGGAACAAGATTTTCTAAACAAAGAAATACCAAACAAGATCTTATGTAAGACAAAAACGGCAAGCATAAGAAGCAGAAAAACTTTCAACAATGCCGGCAACTGAGTGAGCTCTTAGGTTGGCTGTTATCACACACATAACGGTTCCTTTCACAACTTTTCCTAAACCTGGAATGAATAAACCATCTCTTTCTAAAGTCCTCAGATCCATAAGCAATGGCTCTAACACTTTCTAGTATCCAAATGTCTTGGTGCCTGCTGCCTTACACAAAACAGCTACATAATTGCATGTTAATGTTGACTGAGACTGTGCTGAAAACGTTCCCAGGCTCCAATATAAAGCTGTGACTGTGCTTTTTCCCTGAAGTGCCCAATGGATTGCACACCTCAAAGTAATTAACGGAAAGGATAACACTAAGTCTGTCCTCTTCAGAGAAAAAAAACATTCATCTGGAAATTGGATCCATAATGAAAAGATTTGTACTTTAAGGCTGTTGCCAAATTTTGATCAGTATCCAGTACTTTTTCTTGATTGCTCTTGTTGTTCAGAACCTGTGATAGAGATTTCAATATTGGCACAGACTCCTTTTCATTGAGAATGTGCTCTATTGGTTCAACAACTGAAAAATGTTCCCTCATGAACTCACTTGTCTTGCAAGATGTTGAAAAGGGACCATCGCCTTCCAAAAGCTGAACTTATTTGTTGTGCTTCACTTAGAATTTTAACCGAATCAGCGATCACAGCCATGTCCAACTAACAGCAATGGGTACTAAGAGTAGACTCGATCAACTCTCTTATAACATGAACTGATGCTGTATGTGATATGAATTGGAGCTCATTAACAATTTCATCAGTGCATTTGTTTGCCACATTAGAGGTGCTCTCTAACTTTAGAAAAAAGGCTGCCAAACTTCTCCTTTATGAACTTATGGTATTTCTCCAATAGTACGTTTTTGCTGTGCCATACTGTACCGAACTACGTGCGACTTGGCGTGGCACAGCACGACTCATTTTTTGTTGCTTCTCCATTGCAACACACCCGAGCATCTCGAGTGAACGGGTGCGTCATGTGGTGGGTGGCCCAGAGTAGCGGGAAGTAAACAAAAGCACGGAGAAGAAGAACAACAATGGCAATTCCCCTGGAGACCATGAGCTTTTTGCTCAGTCTGTAGCTTTTCGTAGTTGCTCGTCGAGGAGAAAGACAAAATCTCTCTCATCGAAGAATAAAGACCCTGGAAAAGCTACACGCTGCAAGGAAAAACAAAGCTGTGTGCTTTGAAAATGTTTTCACTTTTTTTTTTATCAGCACCATTACCATGTGTTTTACAGATGACAGCCCATCTTTGAGTAGTATTAATCACAATGCATGACATAGCAAAAGCCTCAGTCTGTTACAGTTTACATCAAGTGCAGCTCTTTGAGTATTCTACTCCCTATTCCCATCTTAAAAATGTATTTTTTTTCCCAGGGATCCACAACCTATGGATGCATGAAATTATCTTAAAAGAAAAACTACATTAAGGCTTTTCAGCAGCTTTCAAATTTATGCAATTCACTTATTTTGCAACGCTAGACTTTTTTACTTTATAACAGCCAGAGCTAATGTTGCAATCAGATTTTAAAAGGTTGCTGTTCCCTGATGCCAGACATAATATTGTAAAATGATTCCACCAACCAGCATGTAATGAAACTGCAAATGAAAATAAAAGCATATAACTTGGACTTTTTTACGGACAGGTATAGAAGAAGTTCAGAAAAAAAGTTGCACATGTCTGTGGGTTGTGGTGTACAAGCTGTCCCAGCATCCCAGGAAGGTTTGATTAAAGGCAGCATCGTGTCATCTCCACCCTCCATAAGCCAGCTTCCTGCTCCCGTCCATCAGAAGAAAGTGATAATCCTGCTGCTACTGATCGCAGTGATTTATTTTATAAAGTACTATGTTTACAGTTCATTTAAAAACATACACTAAGATTTCACATTAAGGAATACAAACAAGTATGCCTTACTATGCTGCAGAAAACTTAAGTAGATCATTCATATTTACAAAAACAAAAAATAGTAGCGTCAGAACAAATTTGGATAACTGATCATAAAAAAACTGTCATACTGAAGATGATATGTAACTGAATAGATTAATATTGTGAATAAAATATACCAGCAGCATGAAATTTGCTTTTCACTGAGGGTACAAGACAGCTAGTTCAGAGCTTGAGCGTTCTCTGTTTCTCTGCTTCGACCTGCTGGTGAGAGCCATCGGCTCCGAACCGCAGTCAGCTCCGACTCCTCCTTGATAACCCTCTCACAGCGAGCAGCTCCATCAAGCTCAGAAATGCTGCATCTCCGGTTGGATAACAGCACTGGTTTTTATTGTTGTCATTGTTCTTCAGCAAACACTAAACACATCCACTCGCTGTAGCGAGGTTTAAAAATGGCGGTTGGTTTGTTGTTACAAAAGATGCTGTTACTCAGCCAGTGACTCCGCCCTCTAGCTAATCAGTGACCGACAGCTGTCTGGCGTCACTTTTCAGTTTCAGTTCAGCGCGGCTGGAACCACAGCGCAGGTGGTATGAAAAATAGTATCGGCTTGGCGCGACTCAGCCCGACTTCTGCCAGTGGAGAATAAAAGGTACCAAGGCTGAGTCGTTCTAACCGAGCTGAGTCATACTAGCGGAGAAACACCCTCAGATCAATCCTTGTCTTCCTCAATCAAAGGTTGGGAATCCTCCTCCTCAGTGTCAAACGATGTCTCATCCTGAGTAACAACCGGATATGAGTATTTTTTCAATACTTCATCTCTAAAGTCTTCAAGGCTGTGTGGAGAATGCTTCCTATGTCTGTGCGAGGTGAAGGTGCATTTTTGTGAATATAAATGCTACTACTTCAAATCTCCTCAAATGGCTTCCAAGATGTTGAAAATATTTCCTCTCTGAATCAGAACAAGCGGAACTGCACAGGGCACAAGTAAAAGATAGCATCTCTGTCGATGTCATTGTTTTGGGATGCTACCTGGATAAATGAATATTCAGGTATTGAACGTCTTAAATGAACAACAGCAAGGAACTGTCTGGCTACGGTAAGCTTTCCATGTCTTAGTCTGCAGTGTTTCTGTCTGTGTGTCAGCCTCAACTCGACATGTTTTAGAAGACCATGTTATCTTTTTTGAATCTCGAAAATACACACAGAAATAAATAAAATCTCATTAGAACTAGATTTTCATATCAGCATAATAGTAAAATAAAAACTAAGAATGAAAGGTACCTCAGGTTTTAGATTTACCTTACATTAGCCGTTCAAATGTTGTTGCAGGAGAACTTTTTCGATGGAGGCTGTAAAATAAAAAAAAATCAAATTATTAATGCATCATAGTCAAAGTTATTTGAATCCCAAGGACAATGGAGAAGCAGCATTTATTGGGCTATATTCATATCACTAGAATAAATATAACATTAGATGTTCCTTTAAACTTTTGTATCCATTACATTTTATACGGCACATCACATTACTTCAAAATTCAAAACATATTCTGCTTCATTCTAATTTGCAGTATGTATGTTCTGTGATGATGGTACACTTCTTTTTAATAATCTGGAAATTGTGTTTGGACTTATTTTTGCTGCTGAAAAAGAGTATCTCCCAGAATTCTTTTGTCTGTTCAGTTCACACAGCCGGTTACACAAATGTTTTACCTCTTACAACGCATTCCTATAAATAATACATCGAAGGGCTTTCTTTATCGCCATATATTTTCAGTAAATAAATAAAAAAACATGTCACAAAGTGATATACAGTTGGTGCCTCTGATTAAAATCCATTATGTTCTATAACATTGTACATAATGCTATAGAATTTGCTGGCCCCAATTTCGCATTTAGCAAACTTAGATGATTTTGTTTCAGTTTTATCATATTAAGCAGCAAAATAAGACAAACTGCAAACTATACCCCCACTTTGGTAGTCAGGGAGATATGACGATGTGGCACAGGTCGACGACGCAATCCTCGCCGTCCCAATATTGCTATAATTTGCAAACATCTGAACCTTGTGTGTATGTGTATGCCAGCGAGAGGGAGAGAGAGCCGGGCGAGGCCATTTTGGAAACACTGGAATGCGCTGGTTGATAAAGCCCCTCTCGTTGTGACTGTCTTCATGTGTTTAGGCGGGCACAGAAGCGCATGTGTCATGGAGGCTAAGCAAGGCTACAAGGTGCATGCATGGATTCAAAACAAGCAACACTGTTAAGACTTACGGTACTTGGTATTTCCAAGATCATATGAAACCTTATGCGAAAATATATAATAAAACGTACTCCTCCCACACTGTTTATTTCTTCCATGAATTACATATATATTTACTTGAATAATTCCACTTCTCACTGGTACTTACGATTACAAAATAAAAATTGTGACAATTAACCTATAATACCATAACACAAAATTATTTTTTTCAGTGTAGTTATAAACTGCTTCTCCAGTAACTCTTCTCATTTTTACAAAGCGGATTGGTTGGCAACATCTGATCATTTCTCTCTGAATTATAACCACAGCTCTCATCCGGCGACTTGACCGGGCCTTTCCAGGTATATACCTCCATACAGGAACAGCTTTGATTCCTGAAATGGCCCAGAAAACGACCATGGGCCCAGCATGATGAGATGGAGACGCGCATGTCACGGTGGTCAAGTTACCCTGAAATTCTGATAGTGGAAAGGTACCTATAGTAAGTAATTTAGACATCTCACAGAATGACCTTGATGCCGGATTAGATGTTTTTACTTGCCTATAAAACTCTGATGACACTCCCATCAGGTTTTTTTGCACCGCTCACATATTATATTATACCCTTTTACTAACACTTATACTAACGTTTACTTATGGTAACAAGTAGCACTGAATACATTAACAGTAAACAACATATTAGTCTGACTGCTAAGAAAGTAATCAGCTTCTTAACAGAGTCAATGTATGTGTGTCCAATATTGGAACTTCCAGTTAATTGACCAGACCTTCCTGATACATGTGTGACTCAACTCAATTGTGCCGGGCCGACAGGGCAGCTTTCTGGGCCATTTCAGGAACCAACAGAGTTCCTGTATGGGGCTAAATACCTGGAAGGGCCCAGTTGATTCACTCAGAAGGAGCTGTGGTTAAGTCGTTGTGACTGGTTTTAATTCAGAGGGAAATGAGCAGAGGAAAATGTTTCTGCTTAAAATCTGTTTTGTTTTGTTTTTTAACTGAGGAGACAAAATTGTTATTCTCTTATCAGTCAAGTTTCAATCTAGTTTTAGTTTGTCTTCTTCTAAAATTCCCTAGAATCAATAAGTACGACAAGAAATGGGAGTTCTACAGGAGACAATAAATTGTTGAATTGCTCATTTAAGTCTACCGAGGAGCAATAAACTATTTAAAAAATAAATACTATGGAAGGTGCTTATCTGTAGTGGTCGATTGGTGAGATGCAACCTGGCCTCATCATCAGTCCATCACAGGGCAACATAGAGGCACTAAGGGCAATCAACCATGCATGCAACTCACTTCGTCACTGACGCATACATACACACACAAAGACACACACACACATATACACAAACACACGTATACACAAACACACCCACCATGATTTCACAGTGTTACCCACAACTTGAACCTCCTCCCAACTCGTTGTACAACGGCAAGGTGGTCACGCTGATAAGCTGCGATTCTGCTCTGTGGTGCTGGAATACGTCTGGTTTGTTACATATTTGTGCTTCAATGTAGTGAGGTGTTTTGGGAAGTTTTTATATTTATTACACCTCCTCACTGCCCCATGCTGCTGGGGACAGTGCAAAGATACTCCTTTTTTAACCTCATCTCACTCTTCAAATTTGAAATTAATATCTATAAAATCATTATTTTTACTTCAGTTTTTATGTGGGTATGTCCAGGTGCTATTTTCATTCATTTGATGTGTATATTGTCGGACTGCATGATGCAGGGACATGCACATGCCTATAAAAAAGTAGTTATGTCCTAGGAGTGGTATATCTGCATGGTAAGAGGTTAACCATGCAAGCAGAAATCTCCTACATAACCAGAACCTAACTCAGTGTGATTGGCTATCTTCCATGATGTGCTAGAGGTTTGAAAAGCCAGAGCAGACACACAAAAATACAGAAGCACCAATCCAGGAGTACATAAGCGTGTTAAAAAGAATAAAAAGGTTAATGCCACTACTAGTGCTTATCCTGTGTGTTTCAGAATCAGGGTGTCTCTGAATGAAAGGAAGGACCCAGACACAGATGTGGTAAAACATGCAATGAAGTTTGCATTCAGTTTGGATCATCCATGGGACCATGAGTTATAGGGAACATGACAATATACATAATACTAAAAATTTAAAGATATGGTGGTTTTACAGACTATGCAAACTCCAGATAGAGAAAAGCGTAATGATTCACCTCAAACTGTACACAAGTTATTTACTCAGAGGGAAGGAGGGTATGTGTTGAGAGGAAAACAAAATTTCATACCACCAATGGTGCAAAGCAGGAAGAAAAAAATGTGTGCTTCCATTCGGGGGTTGAAACTGTGAAATAACTTAAACAAGAAGCTCAAGGAATATAAGACAATTCAGGAAAGGATATAAAGAAATTATTTTTGAACATTATAAAATGAAGGAAAATGAGTTGGTTTAGCCAAAAATATTGTTGCTAACATATTGTATAATTGTATAAAGATATGTTTGTGTCGTGTAAAAAAATTGGATAAAACCAAAGGACGTAAACTATTATATTAAGATGTTGAAAGAGAGGGTGGGAATTGATAAGTGTTAAACTTTATCCCACTCCTTTTCAGGAACTGGTGAATTTTCTTTTTTTTATCGTCTTATGTTGTACATACTGTATACTTTGTCCTTATGTGCTTGAAATAAAACTAAACTAAATGAAGTTTAATGGATGAGTGAATGAGGTAAGAGGAGGGAGTGGGAATCGGCTGAGGCAGATTGGCGTAGGTGCAGTCAATAATTAAGAATCAGGGCAGAGCTCTGGAGCATCTGATAGGATCTGTGTCTCTGTGTTGCCGCAATGCCTCTCCTCTGATGATGGCTGGAGATCTTACCAGCACCCCGCAGCCCTACATGGGATAGACAGTATAGATGATGAAAGGATGAATGGATGGCACTTAATGGCTTCATCTAGAAGAGCCTAGAGTGAAAAAGAGAGCATACAGTGAGTCACAGTAAAAGCTCCGTCTCTGGCTCAGCTGAGGAAAGAGATATGGCCCAGGGTATCAACTAAACAGACTGCCAGGTGTAGGCCTGCCAGCTGAAAAAAGCTGAATAAGCAGGGACAGAGAATGAAAACATCTAACCTTTGCTTCAGTAAGTTAATGTAATTATTTAAATTATTTTACATCCAAACTATTTTTATTTGAAAATATATCACTGCAGTCCCAACAACGTTCCTGTTTGGGCTTAAGGTTTTCCATAATGATGAGGAACAACAGGGACGTCACTAGGATTGAGAGATAGGGGGGGCTTAGTCCCAGGAGCTTGACAATGAACATTTTTGGCAAAGCCTGCAAAGACTTCATCAATTTACGGAGCCCGATAGGGGTCAGGTAAAGAAATAATTTTGAGGATATAGTATCTGTACCCTCGGTTTAATAAACCATGCGCATGTGATTATTAAACTGTGCGCATGGATGCATAATCTGTTTCTTTCAGAATGGTGCGCACAGATTCATAAACTATGTGTGATAATGTGGGGTATCCTGTCCAATAATATTGTGCCCTGGCTACTTGGCAACAAAGATGTTCCTTTGGCAGACTGGTGAACATGCTCAATTTTCACCCAGGAGTTTGTGGATTGAATCCAGTCCTTGGAATGTACTTAATGTGTTGTTTTGGGTTCTTGCAGGAAAGAAGGCTGTAAACATAGGTTTCATATTTACAAATAACAGTTTTGTAACCACCAACTGTATGAAGCCTGGGAGGGTCCATGCACAACAAAGGCAATATCTGAGGACCAACCAGTTGCAAAATGTGTTGCATGGCTGAAAAATAACCTAGAAATGGGCCATAATTGACAGTGTATGCCAACTCAAAAAATGGATGTGGCAAGATGCAAAATGAGGGCCTAAGTAGAATTCAAACCGCTTCAACCGGGGTTGTAATCATGAGTGTTTACCAGTCTTCATAAGTAGCAACTTGTTTTTCCAGAACAGCCGGGATGCATTAACATTATCATAGCATTATCAGACAGGACCTCCCACACGGTTACACAGTTTAATAAACCAAGGGAACAGATTAGTAATCCATGTGTACGGTTTAATGAATCCATGATACGGATTCTTAACTCTCAAAAGTTATTTCTCCACCTCACCCTTGCCGGGCTCCATATCGATAATTATTATTAATTATTAGAAGAACATTTATCAAAAATTTTAAGGTGATATTTTTCTTTTCCTTGCCTGCCTTCTTGCATTTTTTCTCTTCTTTTTATAAAACAAAATTAGCTTAAATCAGTTCATTAGAGGGATGTCCATGTTGAAGACAGATGTTATATATCTATTAAAAATGAGATATTTTATATTTCTAAACAAAGCTATTTATGCATTCTACTGCATTAAATAGGTGGAAATGGTGTGGTCATATTTGTTTAATTACAACTAGCTTTATAAAAATCCTTCCAAAAATCCGACAATAAAGTAAAAATGAATATTTGTCAAACATTTTTTCTGTCAAATGACTATGCAGTTGAGACTGTTTTAATATATCAATAACATTGGAACAGAGTAGGTGTCTATCCAGAAAGTAGTAGCACTTATAATACAGAAAGTCAAATATCTATTCCCATCACTGTTGTGACTTGGATCAGTATGCATATTGACTCCATCCAAACTTTCTGTCTACTTTGAGGATGAAAACATCAAAGAATGACTTCTGTTTTTCATAGTGGCAAAATGGTCTATCACTTTGTCACTCGGTTGAATGTGAATTAACATGGCTGCAAGATTATGAAGCCTTCTCTATTCCATTTTTTGAAGCAGCCAGGTGTGAAACCAACGCAGTGCACTGAACGACCTTTTACATGGAAATAACCTTTATGAGGATAAATGTGTATTTATGAAAACTATATGTACATATATATATACACACACCTATATGCATATATATGCTGCCCATATACACATTATGTGGTTTTAACTACTATTATATATTTATTTGTAATGGCATTGTTTTTTTTTATTTTTATGGATTTTTAATCTTTGTTGCCTCTCTTTTTTTCTTCTGCCTGTATAACTTATGGCTTCAACAAAGCAAAAAGGTTCTATCTATCTATGTTAATATATATATCACATATATGTGTATATATGCTATATTTAGGCCAAATTGAAGTGCATATATAGGCCATATATGTCTCCAATATTGCGTCATTATATACACATATAAGCTCTACATGTTCTATATCTTTCCTATAGCTCAAGCCAGTATCTGGTCATTTATCTTGGCAACTGTCATACCTAACTTATATTTTTTTTAATTAACAAGGTAATAACTCAAAATTGTCTGACGTCCATTACAGGAAGAAAAAAATTATGCAACCGAGCACCTCGTCCCACACAGAAACAACCTATATAATAGTAAATATTTTGATATAGGCTTTGAATATATGTGACACATCTAAAATTGGCCGTTTTCTATTTTATTTGTACATATAGGTTCATATGTACTATCCCTGGCTTATATGTGGGATATATACACATATGCATGATATATCATATATTTGCATATATATGCTGTATATAGGCAGCATATATATGCATATAAACTTCATATAGGTTTCATACATGCACATATATCCTCATATAAATTATTTACTTGTGGGAATTACTGACGACCCCGCTCTCTTTCTTCTTCTGCAGTTTTAGTCTACTAAACGTTTTGACACAAAACCTAAAGTAACTTTTTGAAATTCAGCGTTCTCTCTGCATCAAATTTTGTTTTTAAAATTCACGGACATCATATGTTCGATCCACGGCGCATTTCATACTGGATCAGAAAATAACTTTAATCGCTCCATTGACTCTCATTCATTTTTTTTTTGCAGACGGGGACACATGGACCGGAAGTAGAGGGGCGTGACTTAGGCTCCCCATAGGGGTAAGAACCAAATTTAACAGCTTTAATGCTAATGGTTGATCCAAGGAACTTTTTGCTAGATGCTTTATTAAATCTCACTTTCCATTTATGAAAAACAAGCAGTTTAGTAATATGCTTTAACTTGCATATATTTTCCTTTATGTTTAACTTTAAAACATTTTCGTTTGCAACCGCATCTCCCCTCTTCTATGCCACCACAGAGATGTTTAAGAGCATATTAATTTAACAATGTAGAAATTATTCTCATATAGGCTAGGTTTTTGAATCAGTGGAACTAAAATGTCAGAGTAAAATTAGAAAAAATAATAATTGAAACAAAGTCATTTGATCAAATTAATCCCAAAAAACTCAAACTCAAATGAGCTTTAAAATTTGTTTTAATATTGATGAATTTCACCAAAAATGGTGAGAGCATGTTGGAGTAGCTCTGGCATGTTAGTTCTGATTGGTTCTTTATGTTGACTTTTGTTTTGAATTTTTGGTTTGAGACGATACATGTTTGAGACAATTATTTACTCTGGTTTGGTATGCTGTACAGCTAAAATTATTTTTAAACCCATCTCTTTTACTTGTGGATAGTCACTATGATAAGTTATTGTGTTAATAATGTGCTGTTTTTTACAGCTAGGAGCGGCTAGAATAATAGCTAAACTATGTCCCAAAACCCCAGAGGGGTTGAAAAGAAGGCTTCCTAGATGTGGAGCAGGACCAACGTTCAGATTTCTCTGAACGTTCAAACCATCTCTTCCATCCATCATAACTTCCAAAATATCTGCATGGATTTCTAACCATACGGTTAGACAGGGATTTAAAGAGTAGAGGAAAAGCAAATGGCGTGGAATAGCAGTGCTTGCTATCAACTGATGATGCCATCTTGGAAATGTTTCAGTGAAATGTTGTTACTGCTGCCAGGAAATGAAGCATTTCATGAAAAAAGTAGAGCAACTGTGTCTTCAGTCAGAGGTTTCTTCAGACTGACTGCTACTGGGTTTTCTTCCTCCCCACAGCGTCACCATTCATGCCAACTCACTTGGATGATTTGAGTTTTGACAAAATGTGATTTCCCTTTCGGATAAAGTATCTATTGAATTAAATCGAGAGCAGCCCAACTAGCCCGACTTCTCTTGCTACACCATATTTGACACTGCAAAGGTCAGTGGTTCGTCCTTGGTTCTATAGTTTTTGTGTTACTTCAATGACAGACTGCCCTATATGATGCCCCATATAAGCAACTCAATACATCCAATTAATTTGATCATATGTACAAAAAAAAAGTAATCCCAAGGCACTTTTAATTCTAATTCTATTTTTTTTTATCTGAATTTCTTTTTCATTTTAGCTAAGCCATAGTCCTCTAAATTATTGGTAATAAACTCTGAAATCTCATTCCTCTGCAATGAATCGACAATCATAGATAATAAATCTGAATGTGTGTTCTGATGAGGCTTGTTTGGGAAGTTATTTAAACTCAAACTCTAGAATACTTTATTGATCCCAGAGGGAAATCAAATCATTCATATTATCCAACTTTCTTTAAGATGTAGATGTAGATGGCCAAAGAGATGATCTCCTGTAGAGGTCTTTAATACTGAAGATCTGAAGAAGCCTGCAATATTTAAAAAAACGACTTTTAAGCAGTTTTTAAATATCTTTTTTTTAAGCCCACATTTCTGTACTAAACGTGTTTATTATTCTAATCTTAAATGTTGAATCTTTGGTTCTGGAAGCAGGAACTGATCTATATAAAGTGTTTACGTTGTGATGAAGTTACTGAAATTAATTAACTGAATAAATATTAATATTTTAATGAACATGACTGTTTGAGTTTAACATTTCAAACGTATCAAAAAATCATGTCGTCAATCGATCAATCTATTGAGATCTATCTGCGGTGAATCGGAGCCCCGACACAGGAGTTTGGGCTCCTGGTGCCATAAGGACCCTGCAGATAGTTAAAGTGCAAAAAGCTGCAAACAGTGCGAAGTACTGGGATTCTGGATACGTTTGAGTCGGCTGTGGTTGATCTTTGCTCTCCAACGCATTTTATCATTACTGCTTTGATGGTTCAACAGCCAAATAGGAGGGGAAATGATAAACGTAACCATCGCCGAAAAGCCAAGCCCCTCACAGTGAGCATGAACAGGTCCTTTATAAGGCGCCTCAGCAGCCAGCCGTTACTTTTCGCCTGCACTCTCTCTACCTTGGAGTGATTATTTGACTCTGTTGCCAGGGCAGCGTTCCGCAGCAGCAGCAACAGCAGCAGCCATGTCTCATGGATGGGGATACGGACCGAGCGACGGTAAGAACCCTGCAGCCTCCAACACGCAGGAGCTGGGAGCCTCATTCCTTACTGATGAATTTACCAGGCCACCCTGAGGTCAACTGCCCTATGGCAACAACTGCGGTCAAAAACAGTTAATAACAGGTTCACCAGCTCCACTCATAGTTCATATCGGCTCGACTGATGCGCAGCTCAGACTTCCCTAACTTGCTGGACATTGTTTAAAGTTCCAGAATAATTAGGGTGATCAGCTAAAGAGATGGCTGTGTTTCCTTGCAGGTTGCATTAAATGAATGAATAGATTTTTTTACAGTTCATAAAAAACGTGTCAATTGCTGTCAATCACCACAGAATAAGTCCCTTTCTTTTTGCTAAATTTGACATTTTGTTTGACATTGATTTTAGCAATACAATTTGACCTTTTAGTTCACTTTACTTAATTTTTTATGTTTTCAAAAGTTGTTTAATAGAGATGTTGTATGAATAAAATAGTGATGAACCAATATGTCAACTACATATACTCTTAAGTATTCCGGATAAATGCTCACACCTGCACTGATCGCAGTAGAAACTTTATGTTTTTGTATAAAGGATCATAATATGTTGGGATCCTCAGGACTAAATAAAGCACTATGCAAGTACAGGCCATTACCATTTTGCCATTTACTTCCTGACTTTTACATTTGCAGGACCTGACAGGTGGGCAGAAAATTTCCCCCTTGCTAATGGACCCAGGCAGTCTCCCATCAACATTGTTACCAAGGAGGCCCAGTATGATCCATCTCTAAAGCGTCTGAAACTCCAGTATGACCCCTCCAACGCCAAGGGCATTCTTAACAACGGACACTCGTTCCAGGTGGATTTTGTGGATGACACTGACAGCTCCAGTAAGCAAAGCTAGTCTCTCAGCTTGTGAATGAAGAGCTAAAAACACATAGTTCATCAAATTATTGTCCTTCTGAATCTGTTTTTTTTTTATTGTTTTCTGCAAGTCTCAATGATGACACATGGTCCTGTTTTTTATGTACATATTCGCCTAATATATTGTATTATTGTTATAATAACAGACAAGCCATACTTGAAAAATTATAAAACCTAATTCATGACTTACTTTAAATACTTGCGAGGGATATCCGTATACCTTTGAACTTTATCTCACATGTTTGTTTCCTCCACCCATGGTCTATGTACACACAGATAAGCATGTCTTCTGATGTAAATGCTCAGTTATCTCCCAACAGTCCAGCTTGTTTATCTGAAGGTCAACATGCATGTTCAGCCCTTCAGCATGACTCATCTATTTTGATCCATTAGATGTCACAGAGAAACAGATACTTATACACTGCATCAGTTTATAATAAAAGTCCTATAAAGATTGCAATTTTTGAAAATGCCGAAAACGTTTGTACTAAATCAATTTGTCAAATGTTAAATGATTTTCATAACAAAAAAAGAAAAAAAACGTATCGTTTTAACATGATTTATTTGAAGCTCCCCTAATCATACTGGCTAAGGTTAAAACAAGGATCTTGTTTAACGATCTTGTTTAACAATGCGCCGAAGTGGGATGTTATTTGTTTGAATTACATTTAATGTGTGGTTAACAATTCTAATTAGTTTGGTTTATACATTAGTGAAGGAAGAATAACTGGACAGTCAATTACTCGCCTCAATAGGCTTTTAACCAGAAAACGATTAAAAAAAAAATGTCCTTGTAGACTGAACTTGACCTGATATATATATATATATATACATATATATATATATATATATATATATATATATATATATATAGTTGAATCAGTTGAATACAGTACAACCACCTGGCAGATTCAAAGTCATTCTGTCAAACCAAGTTTATAACGGTCAAACCAGTTGTTACAAACAAGTTTACAATCAGGTTTATTATTCAAAAATTATCTGTTCAGGAACACCCGGATGATGACACTGAGTCTCTGATTTTTTTTATGGGAAAGAAAACATATAAAGAGCCGGCAAAGTTCAACAGATCATGTTTGAACCAGTTGGCAACTCAAGTTAATCAAAGAGAACAGGAGAAGTAAAGTATTTTCAATACAGAGACAACATTATGCTACTGACAGCAATCACTCAACTGATGGCTTCTTTAGCAGGAGAAAACAGAAAGTTTGACTCAGATGGAACTCTGACAGTCTAGTGTATAATTTGGAAATTCTCAATGTACATTTTCCTTAAAATGTTTCCTGTGAAAGCTGAATCATGTAGTTTACAAAAGGCACAACCAACAGATATATACTTTATTAAAAAGGCTTTGCCACTTACTGATGGATGTAGACAAGAAAATTCGTTTGTTTTCACTCTATTATCGCTAATGTTTGTATTATCAGCCCTGACTGGAGGTCCCATCTCTGGAACATACCGACTGAAGCAATTTCATTTCCACTGGGGAGCCAGTGATGATAGAGGCTCTGAGCACACTGTCAATGGCATCAAGTTCCCTTGTGAGGTAATGAATTCAATAGTTTACTGAGTTACTTCAACATTGTTGAACATATGCTTAGAAGAAATCTTTGCCTTAACTTAGTGGTGCAGTATGTAAGAATTTTACTTTGGGAATCACATAACAGTTTAATGTCTTCGGGAGGTCTTAATGTATTAGGCCGGAGCAGCTAATCGTTGCGAAGGCCTGTGTTTTCTGTAATGTTTCTTATTCTTCTGTCAAATTAATTGGCTTTTTAAGGGACTAAACATATTCAAAAACTCACCGTATTTGTCAGGCATGTGTGAAATTGATGTGTTTTATTGATGTCAAAAAAATCGTAACAGAAATGGCTCAGTGGCAGCCCCTGGAAAATTTCTAAATGGCCTCCGCATTGACCTTATTTCATAGTAGCAGGATGCCGTTTGGCACACACATAGATCATCCTGAGACCTTCCAAAAATCCTCAAAACGTCATGCTTTTCGAAGTACAGGAAGCCGGCCATCTTGGTTTGAACGTCGGATTTTGACCCTGTTTTTGACGTTTACAGCCTCCGCATTTGATCAAACTCCTCCTACAGATTTAATCTGATCAGTTTGTAAATCAGTCAAGATGGCCTTGAGACATGGGGGATCAAAAATTATCAAAGGTTTGAGTTTCTGATTATGTTGAAGGGGAGTAGCCAAGGCCTCAAAGTTTGACTACATGCCAAAAATATTAAAACAGTCATAACTTCTCTTCAGAAAGTCACAGAAGGGTCTGTGGTGGATTGTCATCAGGTCCCTAACGATTCTAGATGGTCAAATGTTGACATCACTTAAGCTCTGTCCCCTCAGAACAGGAAGTGTAATGTTTTGCCGTGAAATTTCCATAATTTACACAGTTGGCGGCGTGACGAAGTGCAGCGTCATGCAATGGCCATACGCTTGGCTCTAATTTCCAGAAAATTCATCCAATCCAAACCATATTCAACATGATAACTATCAGTCCACCCCTGGGGATTTGGGTATACTAATAACTGGTGGGTGTGGCCTAATTTCTTCACAGCGCCCCCTAGAAGCCTTAAAAACACCTGCCCTAAGCCATACTTTATCTGACCACAATGCCATTCAGCACACATATGTAGTGCTTCACGACCTACATAAAAAGCAGGAAGACGGCCATTTTGATTCAAACGTGCCATTTTGTGCCATTTGTACGGGTCGTATTTTATTGAAATCCTCCTAGAGCTTTTGATCTACAGACTTCTAAACCAGGGAAGAGAGACTTAAGGCATTGAGGATCAAAAGTGATCAAAGGAATTTTTATGCATCAAACCAGGTGGGTGTGACTAGGCCTCAAACTTAGGCTTCTCGCTATAAATATTAAAACAGTTACAACTCATCCTCAGAAAGTCACAGATTTATAAAACTTTCTGTGGTGGATGTTAATCAGATCCGGGACGATCCTAGATGGTCAAATGTCGACATCACTTAAGCCCCGCAGTTGGGTTACCTGTGTGTCCAGTACTGAGAGTTCTCAAAAAAGGGTTGGGCTATGGCGGCATGGCGTTGCCATACGTTTGGCTCTTATTTCCAGAAATCTCATCCAATCCTAACCAGATTTGACATCATGGATATTAGTGCATCCCCGGAGAGTTATCTAGGCTAATATATGGTGGCCGTGGACTAATTACTCCACAGTGCCCCCTACAACCCTTAAAAACACCATCCCCTAGAGATACCTTATCTGAGCAAAATGTCATTCAACACACATATGTAGTGTCTCAAGGCCGCTCATCTCATTTATGCCCCGCCCCCTTAGAACAGGAACTAAAATGTTTACAGTGAAAGGTCCTTATTCGGCTCCATTTAATTAATTAACATTTTGTGGTGGTCAGTGACGAAAAACAAGTTCAGGTAGGTTCTTATCCAGTGCTGAGAGTTTTGGAAAGAGGGTGTGTCTGTGGTTTCATGGCAAAACCTGCCGTCATGCCATAGAAATACGTTTGGCTCTAATTTCCACATGCATTGTCTGATATGCACCAAATCCAACAATATGGATATTGTTCCAACCCACAAGGGATAAAGTACATGCATTTATTTACTGGGTGGGACCTAATTCCTGCACAGCGCCCCCCAGAAGTATTAAAATAATCAACATTAAGCATTGCTTTTATATAGGAAATTGAAATTCAGCAGACATATGTAGGTTGTGATTGCCTTGAACAAAAATAATTTTGAACCCACTTCAAAACATCACAGAAAGTAAGCCATTTTGGATCAAAGGTGCCATTTTATGCTATTTATACATGTCACATGAGAAAAAAAACCTCATATTTGGGTTCATGACTTACACTTACACATATACATACTTATATATATATATATATATATATATATATATATATATATATATATATATATATATATATATATATATATACACACAAATTATATAATTATATATATAATTATTATATTCAATAGCTTGGGGTCAAGATTTTTTTTAGAAGGATTTGGCTCTATCATAGCATTTGGACGTGGCCAAGTCCACAGTTTTACCTTTTCGCCACATATTTACAAGGTGTGTTTTCTTGCACATTAATCGTCACAGTTCTTCCATACTTCAGTGCTGTCATCACCAATGAACACTGTATTGAAGTAATTTACTCATGTCATCTAACCCTGCCCCCTGACAATGGGAAGTGCAATGTTTCAGTAAAGAAGGTGCTTATTTTGCTCCCTTTACCTAATTAAATATCCCTGTGGACAGTGACTGAAAAGAGGTTGCTCACATTTTTTTATTTAGAGCTGAGATGTTTAGAAAGAGTGTTTGGATCTAGCAGCATTGTGAATCCTTGTTTCACGTCATGGAATTACATTTAGCTCTAATTTTCACACACATCATCTGATCTGCTCCAAATTCAACACTATGGATATTAATCCTGTCCTAAACACGTGTACAGGAAATATTTGGTGGTCTTGGCCTAATACCTGCAAAGCACCACCTATTATTATATAAAACAAATCCTTGTCAAGCACAGTTTTCAGGTTGGCTTAGTCAATTCAGTACATATTAGGTTTCTCAAGAATCCTGAAAACATTTTGGGATGAAAGGTCCTATTCCCTAATGAGGTTGGCCATTTTGGCTTCTCGCTATAAATATTAAAAGTTGCTATTCTAACCTTTTAAACACCTTCTCATGCAGATTCTTATCATGAGGCTCGCTGTAAGTCTTGAGATGGCGTTCAAGCGGTGATGCGTGAGAATCACTTTCGCGGCAAAAGCCTGAGTGGCACTAAACTGGGGGCCGCTCGAGGCTGCTTGCAGCTTTACTTATATTCCCTGCTTCCATTGCCAATCCCATGTGAGCCTGCAAGGTTGCCAGGTTTTCAACACAAACTCTGCGCGAGCATTTGTAATTTCACACAGACTGGGTTAGAGGCTAACGTTGAGCTAACAATACTAGCAGTAAATTAGAAAAAAGTAGTTGGCTCTAAAAACATCTTAAGCTACTTTTTTTAATTACCAACAACTCGATATTGTAGTGAAATGTATTTATCTACTTATCAACTTACTGTGTATATGACTCATTTTTGATCGTCATCTCAAATCTTCTGGTTCTGATATGTAACTGGCAACCAAGCATGAAAATCCTGAAAAGGAGGGGGTGAGTGGCTGAGTGCGGACAGTTTAGTTTTTCTATATGAACTGCAGTACTCACATTTGACCACCAGATGTTGAGCTTACATAGTGCACCTTTAAATGTTGGGGTAAAAAGCTTTGTTTCTCCTTTTTCATAGGGGATTGGGATCTGTAGTGTGGATGTAGTTTTTAATGGAAGTAGTCAGAATTTGTCAAATTTGTCTGAGATTCACTATTTATAGCCAGCTTAGGATTTGAAGTGGGTTTTAACTTTGCACTGAAGGTCTACTTTTAGGTAACATAAACAGAAGCATGTCCTCTGCTGGTGCAACAATTTCTTCTTACAGTAACTGCATGAGTTGAAATAATATCTTTATATACATTTTAGTTGAGTTTGAAGCCTTTTTTTCTCTTTAGCTCCACCTGGTGCACTGGAATACCAAATATTCCAGTTTTGGGGAAGCTGCTGACAAACCTGATGGACTGGCTGTCGTTGGGATCTTTCTCAAGGTAAGTAACCAGTGCTCTATCCTCCAGCACTTCTGTTAAAGGTGTACCAGATAAATTAGCTCTTATTATCACTGCACTAGAAGAAAGCAAAGGTCACATTAAATATTATATTTTCATTCAGATTGGTGCAGCCAACCCTCGGCTTCAGAAAGTACTGGATGCTTTGGAGTCTATTAAGACAAAGGTACAAACAATAATATAATTTAAAGTGAAATCTAACTATCTTTTGTTAAAATCATCCCTTACTAATAACTTAATTTTGCCAACTTCACATTTTTGTCTACCTTTTGTGAAAACATAGGGAAAGCAGACAACCTTCTCTAACTTTGATGCAAGAACTCTTCTGCCTGGTTCTCTGGATTATTGGACCTATGATGGCTCCCTGACCACTCCACCGTTGTTGGAGAGTGTTACCTGGATTGTTCTCAGGGAGCCTATAAGTGTCAGCCCTGCACAGGTGAGTGAAGTTGGGGTTGAAGTTGCTGATTTTCAATTTTAAATTATGCGTCTTTTCTCTAACCTACCTAAGCAGAACAACTTTCTATGCAGATATAAACCCGAAACATTCAAAATAATTTAGTCAAAAATCAAGTCCTGTGACACATGTGATATTTGTGTATGATTTATTAGACATCTAACCTACACACTGAAGCAACACTGATTTTAGTGAGCTCCGACGGGCATAACTGGGTGTCGCTGAGTGGGAAAAATCTGTTAGAAACGTGGACAGGTTGTTGATGACCCTTGGGCTGAGTTCTAGAACTATACTTCCTCGTACAATCACCCAGTCGGCCTGAGATCCCAGATCCCTGTGTGGGTACTGATTAGAGGACCACTAGGTGGTACTGTCCTTGTTGGCTCCACACTGGCTAATGGGCCTCAGCTATCTACTGGATTCTCTACAGTAAGGAGTCAGGGCTCTACATTCGACATCTTCCCTCCAAAACTACAAAAATGTTAACATCATCACACCTTTCATTAGAGAGAGCAAGAGAGAGAAAGACAAGCAGGAGTAGGAATAGCTGCTATGAAACTAAGCCAACTAAGCTAGCAAGACGTTACCACACCAAAAAAAAAAAAAAACTGTGTGAAACACAAACGGATCCCAAAATGTATGGTACACCAACTAAAAAAAAATTGGGGGTGATTGTGTGTACAAACGATAACAGGTGCAAAGAGCAGTATTGAACTGAGAACTGAGAACTATGCTTCTAGGCACTGTGGATTCATGATGCTTCTTTTGCAGAAAATAAATAGATAAAAAAGCGACAGTAAAATCTATAGCTAGGTTAGGTTTGGTTCGAATGTCTGTGAATTATATTTTCTGTTAGTTATTAAAAAACTTTATTCATGCAGTGTACATTTCAGAGTCGGACTTATTAAAGATGCAGCATGTCCAGAACAAAGCTGCTCAGAGCCCTAAGATGTCTATTTTCTATTAATACTGTTTAGATGCAGCAAACTTTATTGTGGCCTCTATGAAATGTATTTAATTAAGGATAAACACACTTCCTGCAAAACCTGCTCTCTACATAGCATCTCAGAAATGGAATAAGTTATCTAAAAATATTCGAAAATTAAAGGGTATTTATTAAACCACAGCAAAAATCAAGATAAAACATTTGCAAGACAAAGCTTTAACAGGTTACAGTACCCCAGAAAGATTAGTAAACACTCAGATGGAAATTAATGGGGATCCAAGTAAAAAACAGCAGTTGCAGATGCAGTGAACTCCCAATGAGTTATATGTATTTGGAATAAAAAGGGGGAAACCAACATAACTGGCAGGTTTTTAGCCATTAGAGTATTCATTACTATTATTTAGGTTAGGTTAGGATTATATTTTTTGGTTTGTCCATATGTTGAATGTAATGATGCGGTTAAGACATGCCTTTCAGAGGTGGTTAAAAACAGGAGCTAAAACAGCCAGCTCAAACAGTTTGATGTTTCATAAATGACGGCACATTTAGAACCCCTAAATATTTTGATTTTCTCCTTCCAATACTTTGTATCTTCTGACAGAAATGTCCACATTCCATATTCATCAAAGGCAAAAGAGCTGAATGGATTGTGTACATCTTTCTGCAGGTTTAACAGGCGAAGTCTTACCTGTGCATTGTTAGTAAATCACCTGCTGCATGTGTCTGTGGCAGCTGTGAGGTTTGCATTCATTTTAACAAGTACAAACCTTTGCTAAGTCCTGCCCTTATATTTTGTTGTCAGTGTTTATTACACTTAAATTTTAATTAAAACTAAGTTTATACTAATTAGTTTGTATGTGTTGCAGTTCTGGAGAGAAAATCAGAATAAGTCAGAACACAAAGGAGTTTAGAGTAAAGGAAAACCAATAGACCCATTATTGTAAGTAGGTAGGATAAGATCTGGACTTGCATATTAATGGTTGGTATAAATAGGGATGTCATACTTGAGCTCAAGCTCAACTTGAATGAAGCCAACTGGATATAAAAAGCAGGATTTTGCATATACAAGAAAATACGTTGGTTCTGATTATTCATTCACATTGTTCTTTAAAAAGGCACAAATAAATAGAAATGTTTATGGGTTCATGCTTTGGATAAACATAATGTTTGCAGCATCACTAAAGCTTGAAAACACTGTTAGTCCCACCATAGCCCTGATTGACTAATCCTGGTGTTAGTTGGGCTGTGTGAATTACCTGGAATCCGGTGCAAATTTCCTAGCAAGAATCAGTAATAATAATGCAATTTATTTCAGAGCACCTTTCTAAAGCCCAAACTCACCTACGGAGAAGAAAAAAAACAGCTGACAGTAAACAGTTGCTGGAGGGAGTGAAGCAGACAGAGTAAAAGCAAGATATGCTCAATCAAACATTGCAGTCTGTTTGTCTGTCCAAAAATGCAGTGATTGGTTGCTTACATTTATCTTAGTGGCCCTTGTCTTCTACTCCTGTGTTGTTGTTGATTGGCGCTTCTGGATCTTGTCCCTTGTGTGTGTGTGTGTGTGTGTGTGCGTGCGTGCCTGTGTGTGTGTGTGTGTGTGTGTATGGGGGAGAGGACAGAGGGGATTCAATTTCCAATTGCAGTAACTGGGTTCCTTAGTCAGAATTCTCAAACTCCAGAGTTGGTTCCACTTCAGTCAGACTTATTTTATACATGCATTTCAAAAGTCAAATTTCAGATGGACTAAGGCAATAATTCCAATTTCTCTTGCCTATTGTTTTCACAGTGGAGTTAATGTCGGGAATGATTTTGATGCTGCTAATCCAAAATATTGTGCTGAAGGAACTTCATAAACATTTCTTTCTTTTTCTCCTTCATGTTTTCTCTCCGTTAGATGGCCAAGTTCCGAAGTCTCCTTTTCAGTGGAGAAGGAGAGGCTGCATGCTGCATGGTGGACAACTTCCGCCCACCACAACTCCTCAAGGGCCGCAAAGTCCGGGCTTCCTTTAAATAATTTTTTGTTAACTTCCAAAGCATTTTCATGCAATAGCATTCCATTTTGTGTTAACTGTGTGAAAAAAATACACAAAGTCAGCTTTTTCAATTCTTGCTTTTTGCCAGCGACTTGAAATTTAAACCATAGCTGCCTCATGTTATCCCGAGATGATTTCCATATTTTTTTTCTCCAATGCCACTCTGGTCTTTATAGTAGATGCAATTTTGGTAACCTTATTTATATTCTCTGAAGTGTTAGAAAATACATCTAAAGCAGAAGGTAATTGTTGTTAAAGATTATATTATCTTTGTTACCATAACTGCTTTAAGATTTATAAAATCCTTAAAGGATGTGACAAATTGAATAACTAAATATTTTTGCTTCATTTAGCAAAAAAAAAGTTCCATTCTAGTCTGTGATGTGATGTATGCAGAGTTGTCAAAGGTTTGCTTGAAATTAAAAACATGTCAATTTTGTGAAGCCTTTTCTATTTTCCTGTGTTGTCTGTGATGGTACTCCACTCAAATAAATAATGAAGACTTATAGTTTGTGAGACTTCATTTTCATATTTGAAAATATCACAACTATGGAACTGTCATGTTTTGTATAAGCAATCTGACCCACTCTGTAAAAAACATATGTAAAAATAAAGGTAAATAACTGAAATGGTAAATGACTATTAAGTTGAAAAACTAAATCATTGTTAGACATATGTTGAATTACTGTAGAACAAGAAATGGACAGTTGTTTTTGTTTTTATGGTACAATTATGTTAACAAAACAATGTACATTAATATCAAATTAGAAAATAACAGGGGAAAAAATCTGATAATTTGTAATTAATCACCTTAAAAGTTACATAATAATTCCATATAAATTACAATCTTTAAAGCGTTTTACATTTGAATTTACAATTTACTACTGCATATCAGTCACACAAAATATACCTTTTAACAATATCAAAACATTGTTCAAATTACTGTGAAAATTGTGAAAAAATGTAAATACTCTCAAGCTTATACTGTTTAATAACATAGCTGTGCTCGTTAAATCAGGTGCAAACCTCTAAGCAGGTGCAAAAACCCAAAAAATACAGCAAGTAATTCACTAAGAAGGCACAGAGATGACTGCGTCTCTTAAAGCTGCAGAAAGATGTGCGTAATCCATTTAGCACTTATGTCTTTGATGAATATGCATATGATGAATATGTGTTTCTGTCAAATGGTGCAAACTATTGGGAGGAAAACATGCAGTAAGTAGGCATTCCAGTGTGATTTATCAAACATGAACATATTTGTGACAGCTCTTTCAGTGTCTATTTTTACTACCTCTGAAAGGCATGTCTTAACATTTCACCACCAAGATTCAACATAAGTTAATTACTGATAAATGAAAAATATCATTCACATACATTCTAATCTAATAGTAATTAATGCTCTAATGCGCACAAACCTGAAAATTATGTTGATTTTTTTCACTTTTTTTCCCAAAGACACATAACTTCCCACCATCGTAAGTTTCCATTCCTTTGCATAACAATGGACTGCCGACCTGTTCATGGTGCACCCCGCCTCTTCATTCTTCAAGCATGTTCTGACTCTTCAAGATCTTGTTGAAGAACTTAATCTAAAACTCTACTGCCACCACTCCAAGGCCCATTTGTAGCTCCACAGGTATGTAATTAGGACCAACTGCCTTTACCGTCTTCATCCTCTTCAAAACTTTCCTCACTTCATCCTGACAAATATCAGCTAATTCCTGATCCACAACAGTCACCTCTTTTACTCTACATTCTCTCTAATTTCCCTCATTCATCAGCTCTTCAAAGTACTCTTTCCATATTCCGATCACACACTTGTCAATACATTTCCATCCCAATCCTAAATCCCCCTAAACTATTGCACATCCTTTCCATCTCTATCTGTCTACCTTACTGTCCAGCTGTCCTTTCTGTCCCACTGTCCTTTCTGTACAGGCCATCATACACCCTTTTTTTGGCTGTTCCCACCTCTAATTTCAGTGTATGTTGCATCTCCCTATATATACTCTTGTCTTCTTTCTTCAGTCCTGTCCCACTTATTAGCAAACTTCTTTCTGTGTATATGCGCCTGGGGTCTCATTTATAAATCTTGCTTACACACAAAACGGCGTCTGAAAAACTACATAAGGAACTTTGTAAAAATGTGGGATTTATAGAAAAAATTTGGGATTTATAGAAAAAAACGTGGCGGAAAAATGTGTGCAACTTTAAGCACACTAAGGAGCTTTCTTTTGCACTTTTTGGACATAGAGGACACAGACAGTACATCAGAGGAAATAGCAAAATTGTGAATTTAAGCCACATTTTCAGACTTGTAGCGCATCGCACACACAAACGAACACAACCAACACACAAACTTCTCCCCTTTCCCGTCTATAGGAACTGAGAATAAATATGAGAATTTGATAAAAAATATGTTGCATTTAAGAATTATGTTCATATGTATGTCTTCAAATTTTATAACAATTGCACGTATTGGTGCATGTGTGAAAAACAGCGTCCCAGCATAATTCAAAATTGGATGCACTGGCACTCTTTGAGGATTATTTTTTTAATGTCAGGCACGCTGCTGCATCAATGCTGTGTCACCTGCAGCTCTTCTGTTTATTTGTATCACCCCAAATCAATATTTTGCATGATACTTTTTAAAAGTAGTTTTGAAATGCACCTTTTCGCCAGTCTTTAAATATCTCAGAGTGCTTAAATGTATTATGTTCTATTGTAATTTAGTTTTTTTTTATTTGCTTTGATTCCAGTCTTACTGTCGCTACAAGAGATAATTGTAGCCTATAATTGAAACTTTATACTTCATGTTCTTATTCATTTCATCTCTTGTGCTGCTGCTTTTATTTTAATTTTATGTTTTTATGTTTTACTCTCGTCTTCTAACACATTTTTTTGTAACTATTTTTTTGTCTATTTATGTGAAGCCTTTGGCTGAGTAAAGCTCTATATAGATCAACATTGATTGATTGATTGATTTATAAATCACACTCTCCCTAGGCGTGTGCTCAGGTGATTTTATATTATATTCCACCTCCTACACATCCACTTTCTGCCATAAATGGTCAATGTAAAGTGCCTTGGGAAAATTCTACACTACATGGACTTAAACCAACTGATATGGGTATTTCCCAAGTAACCATGGCAACCAAGAAGAATGTGCATTCCACTGAGTCAGATATTGAGCTGTTTATGGGAGAGTGGAATTGAAAAACAATTTATTTCCATCGATTAAGTAACGTTTACCTATAGCCTATAAAGCTTTGCTCAGTCTAAAGCCTACCAAAGTGCTTCACATTAAAAGACGAAAATATAATTAGCAATAAGAAAACATGTAACGAGACAACAAGAATGAAAAGATTATAATAACAAATACAAGCAGCAGCCCAAGTGATTAAACAAATAACAATCAATTCAAAGTTGAGTTATATGATTGTTTCTTGCCGCAACAATAAGATTGGGTCAAAAGCAAATAAAAATTAATAATGGGTTTCAGCACTCCTATTTAAAGTCTAACAGAATAGATGTGTTTTAAGTCTACTTTTAAAAGTTATTGTTACCGGAGAAACTCTTAAATAAAATGATGAGAGAAGATTCTATTAAGTTTGGAGGATTTAATGAATTCTCAGGTTGATCAAGCCAAGGAGGACAGACATTTACATTGGAATATGTAAAATACTGACCTGTCTCTGTCTAGCTGACACAGCCTTTTATTAATTTAGCAAACCTTACAATTATCAGCTTCATATAGATAGACACTTCTTCAGAGTGTCATTTGGAGACTTGGAGGCACCTTTGCTTGATTGGAAAGCCACAATCTCGGATGTCAGGTCGTTCCCTTGTAGAGGGTTGTCTCCACGGAAACACACAATGTAGGAATTTTACTATCAGCTCAATTTGACCATGACCTAAGTTTACAGCGTCTTCAGTGAGACTAATCACAATAATAAAGAACTCAGCACACAGTAACTATGAGTTACAGTTGGATACACAGAACACATGATTCTTAACATGAATTTTTCCACCACAGGTATCATCTGTGCAAAATGTCAGGTCAGCAATCTTCCTCATTATTGTGTTCCTACTGAGCCAGACAGAAAGACAATTAAAGGACTCAGACACCCTTTGCTGGTGTTTTTGGAATAATTATCTGATTAGAGTGGGACACTGCTTAAAATATTAGACATTTTGACTATATTCTAATTTTCTGATATTTTGAATTTGGAGCATTGATAATATGTAAGCCATAGTCATAAAAGTTAAAACAAAAAAGGCTTGAAATATCTGTCTTTGCATGTTATGAGTCTATATCATATATTAGCTTCACCTTTATTTTGAATTACTGTCAGGAGGTACAGGTTGGACTCGCAGAGACTGGCTTAGACTGGTTGTTTCCCATTTTAATAAAAATAAGGTCCACAAACAATATGTCAGGAGATCATCTACTCCACTCACCTACACCTGTTCTACCCTTCAGTCATTGGCTAAAGCCCATTATTTAAACAGCTCTCACTCACCTCATCTCCGTTCAGTCATCTGGCCTGCCAGTTCTGAACTCCTCTCTGTTCGTCATCTCTTCGCTACTCGAATATCTTCCCAGATCGTCCCATCTGCTTCTTCAGTGTCCAAGTCGGATCTGCCTCCTGCTTCTGCCTTTCCCAGGCTACCCTGCTGATTTAAATAAAGATCCTCAGCATACTCTGAGTCTCTGTGTGAATTTGGCAGGATGACTGAACCTGCTTCAAAGGCCTCAGCAGACCTTGAAGCCCTCAAGACTGAAGTTGACGCACTCCGCTCCAAGGTCAAGTCCTTATCCAAAGCCCATGTTCGTCTGGCCGGTATGATCACCGGCACCTCCACTCCACGATTCTGAATGCCTCACAAATTGAATGGAGAGGATGGTAAACCTGACGGACTATTATCTGCTTTGGACATGTTATTTGAATGCCAACCTACCATCTACGCTACAGCCACCTCACGAGTAGTGCTCCTGATGTCGCTCCTGCCCAACAAGGCTCAGGAAGGGGCGGCCGGCCTTTATTATCGACAGTCGCCCCTTTGCAACGACTACTTTCGCTTTGTTGCTGTGCTGTGCAACCCCTTTGTACCTCCTTCAAGCAAAATTGAAGTAGAGGTCGAACTCCTCCATCGGCCATTAAGCTGGCTCTAGACATCGACCGGCGCATCCTGAGCAGAGCATCCCCACACTGTTTGTTAGGGTAAAATAATAATGTTGTATTATTATTTTCTTAGGGTGTATTTTTTATCACATGTTTAAATTTACTTTTTAAATGTCATTTGGTTTCAAACATATGTTCCTTTGTATGAAACCCTTTTCTTTTAAGGTGATAATGAAATTTAACTGAATAAAAGGATACTGCAGGGGGATGAGCCTTTGAGACCAGGAGACAGAGCTGTGTGATCAGGAGACAGAGATGTGAGACTGTGTGAGAAACTGAGAGGAGAACAGACACACGGTCAACCAGAGTATCCTCCTGGATCTCCCTATGCAAAACTTATTCTATATCCCTCTGCAGAGCTCATTTAACTTCAATTTCTCTCCGACCCCTGTGTGTGATTCTTTTAGGTTAACCACTATTTTTTACCCAAACAATTTGGTGCCGAGACCTGACGTACGGAGCACTTCCGCCGGTGGTTTTCGTCGAAGGACTTGCTTCACTGGCCAGCTGCATCAACTTCCCCAAGGACCTCCTGCGCGGGCTCCCGTAGGATCGATTTGGTCTGAATCACTCTTACAGGGGGGAGATTGTGAGTACGTCTTTTTGTGCACCTTTACATTTAAAACAAAAAACCTTCTAAGATAGTCAGGGTATATTCTGCTGTTTTGGGCCTAAAGGAAGGACGCTTTAGCCACTCTGATAGAATATAAGGTGTTGAGCCTTAAGTGATTAATGCGTTAATTACTACGGCGAGGGTGTAATGGACCAGGTTTGCGAGCCTGTTCCACCTCGAAAATAAAAGGTTTTAACGGATTTTGTTTGCGAGCATATATCCACCTCGCTGGAAAAGGTTGTAACGGATTAGATTTGGGAATTAATCCACCTCATTGGAAAGTACACCAGTGCAGGGGAGTAAAAACACAAAACAGCAGGATCAAAAAGATATACAGACGTGGACAAAATTGTTGGTACCCTTCATTAAATAAAAGAAAAACTCATAATGGTCACAGAAATAACTTTAATCTGACAAAAGTAATAATAAATAAAAATTATATAAATGTTGACCAATGAAAGTCAGACATTGCTTTTCATCCATGCTTCAACAGAATTATTTAAAAAATAAATGCATGAAACAGGCCTGGACAAAAATGATGGTACCCCTAGAAAAGAATGAAAATAATGTGACCAAAGGGACATGTTAATCCAAGGTATGTCCACTAATCAGCATCCTAGGTGTCTACAATCCTGTAATCACTCAGTGGGCCTATATATAGGACTCCAGGTAGTCACTGTGTTGTTTGGTGACGTGGTGTGTACCACACTCAATATAAACCAGAGGAAGCAAAGGAAAGAGTTGTCTCAGGAGATGAGAAAGAAAACCATAGACAAGCATGTTAACTGTAAAGGCTATAAGACCATCTCCAAGCAGCTAGATGTTTCTGTGACTACAGCTGCACATGTCATTCAGTAATGTACGATCCATGGGACTGTAGCCAACCTCCCTGGACGTGGCTGCAGGAGGAAAATTGATGACAGATCAAAGAGACGGATAATCCAAATGGTAACAAAAGAGCCTAGAAAGACTTCAAAATAGATCCAAGATGAACTTTATGCTCAAGGAACATCAGTTTCAGATCAGAACATCCTTCGCTGTTTGAGCCAGAGGACAAATGATTAAAAAAAACAGACTGGAGTATGCCAAACTACATGCTGACGAGCCACAAAGCTTCTGGGAGAATGTCCTGTGGACAGATGAGACAAAAATTTAACTTTTTGCCAAGTCACATCAGCTCTATGTTCACAGACGGAAAAATGAAGCATATCTAGAAAAGAACACGGTCCCTACTGTGAAACATGGGGGAGGCTCGGTTATGTTCTGGGGCTCATTTGCTGCATCTGACACAGGGTGTCTTGAATCTGTGCAGGGTACAATCTCAAGACTATCAGGGGATTCTAGAGAGAAATGTGCTGGCCAGTGTCAGAAAGCATGGTCTCAGTCGCAGGTCACGGGTCTTACAACAGGAAAATGACCCAAAACACACAGCTAAAAACACCCAAGAAGGGCTAAGAGGAAAACACTGGCCTTCTATGAGTCCTGATCTCAATCTTATTGACAATTTTGTCCACGTCTGTACCGCACCCCAGGTGGGTAAATGATGTTAGGCACAGAACATAAGCACAGAAATGTATGTATCCCAGTCCAACCTGAAACCTAACGGTGTTAACGTACGGTTTGACTGGCACTACAATAGACGTTCTGTGAGGATTTATAAGTCACAAAACACATCCTTAGATTAGGAAAGCCATAAAACGGCTCAATCCAGTTGCACAAAAGAGACACTCTTTGATCCAGTTTTAGCAGAAATTGATTACAATTAAAAATCTCAAATAAATTACCAAAAAATTAATTTAATTAAAGAATCAATTACTAACTTTAACTCATCGACAGACTAATTTAATGGTTCTTGCTTTTTCCTTCCTCCTAGAACTATTTTGGTATTCTAACACCAGACTTTACCAGACTAATTAATAGAATCCATTAAAAGTTATATAAACACAACGCAAAGATGGGAAACCATGTTTCTATCAACAAATTAGAGGGAGATTCAAAGTATATGCATAAAAAGGACCCCAAAAATCTTCAGTTTCTGACAATATGGTGCAAAAAATACAAAGTAGATGGGGAGTTAAAAGGAATTCAATAGACGGAATTAGTATGTATTCTCGAGGCAAAGGCATTTCTCGCTAGGGGGAGAAAGAAGGAACGGAAACAAACAGAGTTGAGAATCGCAGGTGTATGGGCTGATGAAACAGAGCGTAGGAAACACAATATAAAGAAGAGAAAAGAGCACAGAGACTCTAACGATGGGGCTTTTGTTATGAAAAAGCTCTGTGACAAACTCACACTGTGTCCTCCACCTTATGCAACCCAGACAGAACCCCCTGCGGTTGTTGGAGATTTTTATGCAGCCTCAACAGCACCCCCAGGACACCTACATCCTCCTGTCCCAAGAGACCAATTTGCAATTGAAGAAAAAGCACATGGTACCTCAATAAAACAAAGGCTTAGAATTAAAAAGAAGGATAAGTCTGGTCAGAGTGAACCAGAGGACTCAATAGATGTTAATCCTATGGTCGAAGTACCATCTGCCGATGGCACTCAGAGATGTGTTTTTTAGACCATGGTCACTTAAAGATGTCAAAGAGGTTGTAGAAGAAATCACTAGCCATAAGGAGGACCCAGAAAAATGGACAGACAATATGGTTGATGTGGTCAAATCCTACCGGTTAAACGGTCATGAATTAGGACAAGCTATGGCTGCATCGTTGGGAAAAGACTGGCACCGTGTAGCAGGAAATTACACAGGAAGATTTGCAATTTTAGAATGATTTCCAGGGAACATTAAAGGAACAATTCGATGCAGTAGCAAATAAAGTCAGTGCACAGTTTAAAAAGAAAACAGATTATGGGCATATTGCCTCCATAAAACAGAAGCCTGGGGAAACTGTAGATTATTTTAAATTCAGATACCAAAATGAGCACGATATCCATAGTGGCCTTACTAAAGAGACTGGTGATGATAGCCCATATATGCGACATTTATGTAATGGCTTGCTACATAGTTTCCACCCCGCTGTCACTAATTGGATCAAAAATCACTTTCTGACCTGGGAAACATGCAACCTTACCCCCCTTATGGCCAATGCACGTTTTGCAGAAGGTGTCATGGAAAGAAAGGGGAGGAAGCCGAAACCCCCAGACTCAGACACAAAGGTATTTCACACCTAGGTAGAAGACCATGAGGGGGAAGTTTATTATCAAAGTGACAACTACAACAGAGGGAGGGGGTTTAGACCATGACGGAATACACATATTCACACACCCCAAGGTTCATGGAGACATCAAGGTGGTCACCCTGCCCCGACGTGTTGGACCTGCGGGGAAGTAGGCCACAATTCACATGAATGTAGCAGAGGCAGAGGCCGAGGAAGGGCCAGAGGGCAAGGTCAGATCCACACACAGGGTCCAACTGCCCCAGACCACTCGCAATTCACACAGCAATGACTAAATACTTTTGCCACCTCTAATGAGGTGGTGGATTGCTGTGTTGCCTGGGAATTGCTTAATGTTCTGAAAGAGAAGCCTTACATAAGACTTAAAATTAATGAACAAATGGTAGAGCTCCTTTGCGACACCGGAGCTTGCAGAACGGTGATCTCCTCTGGCGTTAACCTGCCAGAATCTAAAAAAGCATTTTGGTAAAATCAGCAGATGGTGCTACTACGCGCTCATTTTTGTCCCAACCAGTGTTAATAACAGATCCACAAACTGGGTTTAGTTCTAAAAACTCAATGCTCATTTCACCACAATGTCTGCTCAATTTGTTGGGCAGAGACTTAATGTCAGCCCTAAAAATCTCAATTATCCCAGTGGGACACGGCATGAGAGCTGTGAGAACAGGAAATGATGACATTTACCTAAATACTACTCATAGACCACAGGGACTCGGTCTGTACTACTCTTTACAAGTTGAACCTAAAGAAAACCTTAAATACACGACAACAATGATGGACACAGCTTTGAAGGTAGTTCCTGACCCAGACAAACAGATCATCCCTACATCACAGTTACATGTGACCATGGCTCCTAGGCCTGAACCTGCCTCAGTAATACTGACTACCAGCCTTAAACCATTCTTTGATTTGCCTTCAGATCCACATGCATCTCTGACTAAAAGCAGTAAATCACATTGGAAAGATTTGGGATATATGGTGCGAAAAGCAAATCACGCCACAGATTTGAAAGCTTTGCAAGAAAATAAAGAAGATTGTTGGCAATACAGTGAATCCACAGGTTTATATAGGCTGCCCCTTATAATGCCACTCCACTTCACCACTCAAGTAGCACCACTAGAATTACCAGAAGCAAAAATCATCTTATTGATTAAGGAGGAAGAAAAGCAACTCCAAGACGTACCTGACACATTACGGTCTAAAAGCCCAAATGATGTGGGCCTACTCTCATCCATAACTCCCTTTCAAATAACTGCTAAATCACATTTTAGATCCAGAGTAAGACAATATCCCCTCTCAGCGGAAGCAGAGTTAGGAATTCAACCAGTAATTGAGAAATTACTAACAGCAGGTGTCATAAGAAAGTTTCCTGATTCACCATGTAACACCCCAATCTGGCCAGTTCAAAAGGCTGATGGGAAAAGCTGGCGTATGGTTCAAGATTTGAGAATGGTGAATTCAGCTGTCCAGACCAGAGCGCCTAATGTGCCTGATCCACACACTCTCTGAGTCCAACTAGGAAGTTTTTCACAGTAGTGGACCTCAGTAATGTCTATTTTAGCTAACAGTGGCAAAAGCCCTATGTAAAACTATCATTGCAAACCATGGTATTCCACAAGTAATATATTAACACTGCTGTCCCCGGCCGCAGCCTGGACACTTCCTCCCTCAGGCAGCGGAGACCCGCCCTGTAGCCCCCTACTGACAGCCCCCCTCCCCGGAGGAACCCATGTAATTGGGCCACCTACCCCTGGAGGAGAAATAACGGCACCATCGTGAGGGACTCTGCACATAATGCGGAGGCAAAGGTCACCGCCACTTCACCTGCCCGATCCGGCCGGGAAACGAGTAAGCAAGGTAATTATAGGGGGGATCTCACCTGGGTCACGCCATTCATCACTGTTCACTGTGTCTGTTCAGTTAAGCCATGTCAACTTTGCTCCATTCACCTGTTTGGTCCTCTGGATACCGGAGCCGTCGACAATTTCATCTCGTCTGAACTGGCGTCCAAGCATTGCATCCCACAGGAGGAGCTGGTCCGTCCCATCGCAATCTCTTCTGTTGACGGCCGTCCTCTTCGTCCTTCACCCAGACGCCATCACACCACAGGCATCCGGATGACGATCGGGAGACAACGAAAACAACTCGTTTTCTGGTGATGAACTCTCATTCCACCCATCTCATCCTGGGTCTGCCGTGGTTCCAACTCCATGATCCACAGATCTCCTGGACCTCCCGTCGCATCTCTCAGTTGGGAATCAACTGCCTTTTTCACTGCCTGTATCCAGTCCTGGAGGATAATTCTACAACTCCTGCAGACTCGACCATTATTGCGGAAGACATCCCTCTACCTTACTGGGATCTGGCAGAGACCTTTTCCAAGATGCAGGCAGCTTCTCCCCCACCAAATCGAGAGTATGACATGGGCATTGATCTCCTGGCTGGTTCTACCCCTCCTCACGGTCGACTCTACCCCCTATCCTCTGCAGAGAACGAGCAGATGGAGAAGTACATTAGGGAAGCACTTGATAAGGGTTTCATCTATCCCTCTTCGTCTCCCGCCACATCCAGATTTTACTTCGTTAAGTAGAAGGGCGGCTCTCTCAAGCCATGCATCAACTATAGAGCGCTAAACAACATCACAATTAAGGACCGCCATCCGGTTCCTTTCATCAGCACCATTCTGGACTCCCTCGCTCATGCAACCATTTTCACACTTTTGGACCTCAGGAACGCATACAACCTCATCAGCATCAGGGAGGGCGACGAATGGAAGACTGCCGTCAGTACCCCCACCGGCCATTGGGAGTATATGGTCATGCCCTTCGGCCTCTGCAACAGTCTGGCGGTTTTCCAGCACTTCCTTAATGATGTGCTCCGTGAAATGCTTGGACAATCGGTCTTTGTATATTTGGACGACATCCTTATCTACTCCTCATCCAAGGTTGACCACATCCAACATGTCCGGGCCGTCCTTCAGAGGCTATTACACCATGGGTTGTACTGCAAGCCGGAGAAGTGCGTCTTACATCAGTCCTCGACCATCTTCTTGGGGTACATGATCTTTGACAGAGGCATCTCTATAGACCCTCCAAAGCTGGTGGTGGTTGCAGGCTGGCCAATACCCTCTACACTGAAACAACTCCAGTCCTTTCTTGGATTTGCGAATTTCTATTGTCACTTCATCAGGGACTTCAGTAAAGTCTTTGCACCAGTTACCAACCTCACCCATCCAGCTGAACGAACCCGCCCATACTTCCTTCCCACCAAACGCCATAGAGGCTTTCAAAGAACTCACCCAGAGATTATCCTCGGCTCCAATCCTCCGGCATCCTGACGCATCCGGCCCTTTTATCGTCAAAGTGGACGCTTCTGAGGTGGGAGCAGGGGCGGTCCTATCTCAACGGGGCCCGGATCACAATGTCCACCCCTACTGTTTTTTTTCTTCAAAAAAGTTATCTCCCACTGAGAGACGCTATGGTGTCGGAGACAGGAAGTTGCTGGCCATAAAATGGGCACTGGAGGAACGGTGCCACCTCCTCATCGGAACACCAACCCCCTTTCTTATCTGGACAGATCACCAAAATCTCATCCATAATCAGACATGCCAAACAAGTCAATCTTCGTCAGGCCCGGTGGGCTCTGTTTTTTGAACAATTTAATTTCCACATTTCCTACCAACCTGGCTCCAAGAACCAGAAAGCCAATGCCCTCGCTTGTCAACATTCCTCCACTGCTCTTACCACCGAGCCCGGCATCATCATTCTTCCTCAGACCATCTTGGTCCCCCTTCAATGGCCTTGGAGACTGCCATACAGGCCTACCAGGCCACAGACCCTCCTCCACCTGAAACCCCGCCGAACAGACTACATCTCCCCCGACTGTGCGTCCGGGAGACTCTGACTTGGGGTCACTCCTCTCCCATTGCCGGACACTCTGGAGTGGACAAGACCCTTTGCTTCTTGCATTGCACCCTCTGGTGGCAACGTAAGAAGGATGAAAGAATTTGTCGGTGCCTGCAGCACCTGCGCTCGGACCAAATCTTCCAACATGAGACCAGCAAGACGTCTTCATCCCCTCCCAGTACCTTCCCGCCCATGGTCCCACTTTGGCATCGACTTCGTCCGCTTTTCACGCAGAATCCAATGGGCAGACAGAACAGGCCAATCAGCAGGTGGGCAATTCCTAAGATGTATTGCTTCCTCTCTTCCAGGTTCCTGGCCTCGACATCTTGTCTGGGCTGAACTCTCCGCCAACCTTTTAACCTCAAACTCAATCAATCACATCTTAATGAAATTATTAAACAACTGAACTCCTCCTCTTGCTGCCTCGATATCTTACCCACAGCTTTTTTTAAAGAAAGTTCTCCCTGTCATTTAGTCGGATCTGATGCAAATAGTTAACACATCCCTCCAGTCAGGTGTCTTCCCCCAGGCCCTCAAAACAGCATTTATCAATCCCCTATTAAAGAAAAACAACCTAGACAATACATTGATGCAGAATTATAGGCCAATCTCTAGATAGATAGATAGATAGATAAGAACTTTATTAATCCCTCGGGCGGGTTCCTCTGGGAAATTCGGTTTCCAGTAGCACAAGTTACAGAACGTACACATATATAAATACAAGACATGTATAAATAAAATATACCAAAGGAATAGATAGAATAATAAAAATAAAATAAAAAATACAAGGAAATTGCACTTAAATTACACATAGATATTGACATCTATTGCACCGTTGACACATATATATTGACGTCTATTGCACCGTTGACTATTAACAAAAAGAAAAAAGAATTTCCAGGAAATATTACACAGTGAAGTGAAGAGGCACTACAGCTTAGTTGTTCCCCCCTCGTTTGTCCTCCTGTTTCCCCTCCCTTCCCCCTCCAGAGAGCAGTTAAACAGTCTGATGGCATGTGGGACAAAGGAGTTCTTAAGTCTGTTGGTTCTCATCTTGGGGAGAAGCAACCGGTCACTGAACAGACTCCTCTGCTTGTTTATGGCCGTGTGCAGAGGATGCCCAGCATCGTCCATAATGTCCAGCAATTTCTTTAGTGTCCTTTTCTCTGCCACTGTCGCCAGAGTGTCCAGCTTCATGCCGACCACAGAGCTAGCCTTTCTGATCAGTTTTTCCAGCCTGGATGAGTCCTTCTTTGCTGTGCTGCTTCCCCAGCACACCACAGCATAAAAAAGTACTCCAGCCACCACTGACTGATAAAACATCCTCAGGAGCTTCCTGCAGATGTTAAAAGACCTCAGCCTACTGAGGAAGTACAGTCGGCTTTGGGCTTTTTTATACAGGTGCTCTGTGTTGCATGACCAGTCCAATTTATTGTCCACCCACAGCCCAAGGTACTTGTACTTGTTAACCACCTCCACCTCCTCTCCCTCTATCTGAACCGGCAGCAGACCTGTTCTGGACCTCCTGAAGTCCTCTAATCTCCCATTCATCAGTAAGATTATTGAAAAAGCTGCATCTCAACAGTTGAACACATTCCTGACAACGAACAACTCCTTAGATCATTTTAAATCTGGTTTCCGTGCTCATCACAGCACTGAGACTGCCCTCGTCAAAGTTTTCAATGACATCCGCATAAATACAGACAGCGGTAAAACTACAGTGTTGGTTCTGTTGGACCTCAGTGCGGCATTTGACACCGTTGATCATACAATATTACTGGAACGATTAGAGAACTGGGTCGGACTCACTGGTACAGCTCTTCAATGGTTCGAATCTTACCTCAAAAATAGGAAGTTCTTTGTGTCCATCGGAACTTTCTCATCAGAACAAACGGAAATCACATGTGGGGTCCCCCAGGGCTCCATCCTGGGCCCCCTTCTGTTCAATATTTATATGCTCCCACTAACCATGATTATAGAAGCCAATCAGATTACCTACCATAACTATGCAGACGATACACAGCTATACATTACATTATCACCAGGTGACTTTGATTATATCCAGACCTTAAATAAATGCATTGAACAAATCAATGACTGGATGTCCCATAACTTTCTCCAGCTAAACAGAAACAAAACAGAAGTAATTATTTTTGGACCTAAGTAGGAACGATCCAAAGTCAGCACACAGCTTCAGCTAATACAACTAAAAACTACTCATCAGGCTCGTAATCTAGGTGTAATAATGGACTCAGACCTGAACCTCCAGGGTCACATAAAGGCAATAACAAGGTCAGCTTTCTATAACCTGAGGAACATTTCTAGGATTAAAGGACTGATGTCACAGAAGGACCGTGAAAAACTGATCCATGCGTTTATCTTTAGTCGGATTGATTACTGCAACAGCGTCCTCACAGGTCTACCTAAAAAATATATCAGACAGCTGCAGCTGATCCAGAACCCTGCTGCTCGTGTTCTCACTAGAACCAGGGAAGTAGAACACATCACCCCAGTTCTAAAGTCCTGACGTTGGCTCCCTGTAGCTCAGAGAATAGACTTTAAAATACTCCTACTTGTTTATAAATCAGGGGCTGCACGGTGGCGCGGTGGTTAGCACTGTTGCCTTGCAGCAAGAAGGTTGTGGGTTTGTATCCCTGCCCAGGGTTTTTCTGCATGGAGTTTGCATGTTCTCCCCGTGCATGCGTGGGTTCCCTCCAGGTACTCTGGCTTCCTCCCACATTCCAAAAACATGACTGTCAGGTCCTTAGGTGTGAGTGTGTGCATGGTTGTTTGTCCTGTTTGTCCTGCCCTGTGATGGACTGGCGACCTGTCCAGGGTGTACCCCGCCTCTCGCCCGTTGACAGCTGGAGATAGGCACCAGCACCCCCGCGACCCATAAAGGATTAAGCGGTTAAGCAAATGGATGGATGGATGTTTATAAATCATTGAACGGTTTAACACCAAAGTACTTTGAAGATATGCTGTCACTATATCAACCCAGCAGACCACTCAGGTCCTCCAACTCTAGCGTACTAATCATCCCTAGAATCAGAACTAAACAGGGAGAGGCAGCTTTCAGCTTCTATGCTCCACAAATGTGGAATAAACTTCCAGACGAATGCAAAAATGCTGAATCGCTAAGCTCTTTTAAATCAAAGATAAAAACTTTACTATTCAGAGCTGCATTTGAATCTTACCCGATTGTGTTTAATCTGTTTTAATCTGTTTTAATGCATACATTTGTTCCTTAAATACTTTTTTATTGTTGTGGTTTAATCTATATTCTTACTTTTTTATTTCTTTTTTAGGTGATTGTGTATTAATTACATAAATTTGTTCCTTACATTAACTTTTCTTACTGATTGATTACTGTTAAACTTATATGTTTTGTTTGTAATCATGTGGTTTCATTATCACTGAATCATGTAAAGCACCTGGAATTGCCTTGTGTTGAAAGTGTGCTATACAAATAAAATAGCCTTGCCTTGCCTTGCCTCTTCGGCTACAGGTCTCTCACAGTTCAAAACCTGCTATGGTTTCCAGCCTCCCATATTCTCCCACCAGGAGGCTGAGGTGGAGGTCCCGGCAGCCCAAAAGTTTGTTCACGGCATCAGCGGTGCCAGGATCCGGGCGAAAGCCTCCATCATCCAGTGTAACACGCAACAACGCATACCGGAAACACCAGGAAGCAGGATGCCGGACCAGCCCCGTCTACCAACCTGGTGAAATGGAATGGCTCAGTGCAAAAAATCTGAAACTCAACACGGACTGTAGGAAACTCACCCCCAGGTTCATCGGGCCCTATCCTGTCCTCCTTCAAGTCAACGCTGTTACCTATCGACTTCGTCTCCCGAACTCCCTCAGGATCTACCCAGTATTCCACTGTTCCTTGCTGAAGCCTCTGGTTACTTCGCCTCTAGCCCCCCCAGCAATCAAGCCTCCTCCTCCTCGCTTCATTGATGGAGATCCTGTCTACACTGTTCACCGCATTCTGGACTCCCGTCCACGTGGTTGGGGATTCCAATACATGGACGACTGGAAGGGTTACGCTCATTCAGGAGATCATCTACTCCACTCACCTTCACCTGTTCTACTCTTCAGTCATTGGCTAAAGCCCCTTACTTAAACAGCTCTCACTCACCTCATCCCTGTTCAGTCATCTAGCCTGCCAATCCTGAACTCCTCTTTGATCCTTGTTTCCTCGCTACTCGAAGATCTTCCCAGATCGTTCCATCTGGTTCTTCAACGTCCAAGTCGGATCTGCCTCCTGCTTCTGCCTTTCCCAGGTTCTGCGACTGAGAGCTACCTTGCTGATTTAAATAAAGATCCTCAGTATACTCTGAGTCTCTGTGTGGATGTGAGACACTAGGTAAAAACTAGGAGGACACAACTGGGGTAGATTTGACGATGACCTTCGATGGACGTGTGAGACGACAGGGTTTATAAAGGGCAGGACAACACTGGGAAGACTAATGAGACAATGGACAGGTGACTTCAATTAAAGAAACAAAGAGACTAGGACTGATGGAGGAGGAGGATTAGGGAGACACAAACAGGGAGGGAGGAGTGACACAGACAAAGACAGAGTAGAAACATAAAAATTTCTGAAATAAATGAACTTTTACCAGCCTTATTCCTGTTTTAAACATGTTCTGTCAATACAGAGCTTGTACATATTTGAAGGAAGGGATTGATACATTTTATTTATGCTTAAAATAGTAACATTTTAGTATGGCTGAATATTGTCATGCTTATAAGCTTCGCAATGTTTTCAAATATGGGTTTATTAAAACTACATTTCTGCAATCAGATCCCTCAATGACACTTTTACAAATAGGAAACTGTTTAAACTAACAATGTGGATGGACAGATGTATATAGAATAGAATAGAATAGAATAGAATTGAAATTCAGGTGTATCAGCTGCAAGGTGACAGGCAAATGGAATCATTCATACACACAAAGATATAAATTTGGGAGGAAGTGTCAAACCTAATACAAAACTGCATACTAGAATAAAATAATTTACCCAGTTAAAACCAGGATTATTTTTGTTTTATTTAAAAATACTTATGGACCATTTAAGGTGACATTAGATAAGTGTACTTCAGCTAAGGACAAACAATTAAAGACTAAACTAAAAAAATCTGTGAACCTTTAGCTCACAGTTGCTGTTAGCTGAGGTGAACACCATATTACAAGTCTGTTGTGCCACCCCAACCCACTGATGGGTGGTTACAGTCTGTCATTATTCTACAGCCCCAGACCCTGAGAGACAGCTGTTATTAGACATGGAGACGCAAAGCATTTTGCTCTTTAACACATTTACTCCCATTTCAACTGAGACGTTCAGATCATTTGGTAATGCTAACACATTATTTCTAAAAACACATATTTCTTCGAGATAGAGGTGGATGTAGGATTGAAGAATAATCTTAACACAGATGACTTTTTATTATTTTTTTAGCATATGTATAAAAAATAGTTGCTTTAAATGACATGGTATTTTAAATTTTAAATTATGAACAACTTAAAGCTCCTGCAACTTTTTACCTAACAATGTGTAAGATGACAGTTTAATGCCCTAAAACCATGTAAAAAATATAGTAATGGGCTAAGCAATGCAAATCATCTGAAACATAATTACTAACAATGATTCTGTGTAACTTAAAAGCTATAAAAAAGAGGCATTTCTTAAAAAAATTGAAAACATCCAAATCAAAACATTATACTGAATAACCTTGTTTGTTTTAATTAGTTTTAATGTGTGGTTTTAGTATGCAATTATGTGCAGCACATAGTTTCAGCTGTTGTTTCAAAGTACAAATAAAGTTAGTATGATATACTGTATGTTGCACCAGGTCTAACCTTTGGAGTTTTAAAAGTCATTCATCCACCTTTTTTATCCTGTCTTACATATCAAACTGCAGGAAGATGACTCGTGAGGTTCTGATTGTTGCAGGTGATGGGACTTAAGCAGAGATTGTCCTAATTCTTTAGAACAAAAAAAATCAAAGCCTTTGAATTTCTAAGAGGATTCAAATGTTAACAGTTTAAACAATGGATCTGACATCCATTTGTTTATCAGCAAAGCCCAAAAACATCAAGCTCTAGCTTGCACACAATCTTTTGTGTTCAGTCCAAACTTCCCTTTCACCAGTTTTTGATAACTCTATGATTAAACCTAAATTCACATCTTAATCCTATGCAGAAGCACAGAAACAATACTCTGCCCCATCAGGATGGCACCTTGGTTTCAATGAGGTTAGAAAGGTTTCCAGTTATGGTCACAAAGACATCACAGAAATGGAAAACAGTCTATACGGCCTTCGAATTTCAAATGATGAGACATTAAAGATCACACAACCTCCCATTCCAAATCTTAACTTCTTTGGTTCAGATTTTTTTTAATATACAAAAATGTTTTCGGTTGTGCAGTACTTCTGAAAATTGAAATGCTACCTCAAGTTTAATTTTTGCTTTTAGAAATGAAAAAAAAAAAACATCATCCGTCCGTCCTCTCTAAGTGAGAGCCCCGACACCCTATAGAGGAAGCTAATTTCAGCCGCTTTTGTCCTTGATCTCGCTCTTTCGGTCACTACATAAAGCCTTTGACCATGGATGAGGGTAGGTACAATCATATCCACCAGTAAATTGAGTGCTGAGCCTATTGGTCTTGTACCAAAATTGGCTGAAAGAATACTGAGTGAAGAGAAATTCATTACTCCAAAAGAAATATAAAAAGTCAGATTGCAGTGTCCAAATGTACTAGCAGACTCCCTGGCCCATTCCAGGATGAGTTGTCTCAAGATCTCGGCAGTGGGTCCCAGCAGCCCGCCATCCTTAGTAGTGGGACCCACCGCCCACCATCCTCAGAAGAGTGTCCCAGCAACCAGCAGTACATCCAGCCAGGCCTCCGTCCAGCCCCGAGAGGGGATGTCCATCCGGACATCCTCCTGACAACCGTCTAACTGGGACATGTCCACCCGATCATCCCTCGGACCAGCACATTCTCCATAGTCGTCCTCTGGGTCGCCTAACGGAGATCCTACGCCTCAGGGCTCATCGCCCTTGTCATCCTCCAAGAGCGTACATACTGGGACTCGCAGCCACCTTCCGTAGGCCCCCTCCACCAACCCTGGGTGGGAAACTCATTTTTCCTTTATTTGTTTTTTAGGTCGTCTGGAATCCAACCTGGAAAGGGGCAGCCTGTTAGAGCCTGCAGGGCTGTGCCCCGGATTACCTAGCCATTAACTCTTTCCTCTGTTGGCAGGTGCTTTATTCCTGACCAGATCATTGATGATCAGTCCTGTGTGAAGTTGCTCTTGTAATGTCTCCAATCCTGCTTCTGATCATTAAATCCTCATTTTCACTAATTTTGTCTGCCACGTCCAACAAGTTAATTCTCATTTAACAGTAGTTGTTTTAACTATCTGAAATATATATATATATATATATATATATAGATAGATAGATAGATAGATAGATAGATAGATAGATAGATAGATAGATAGATAGATAGATAGATAGATAGATAGATATCGGCATTATATATATATATATACACATGACATTTGATTTCAACTATGTTTTCCAACGTTCAAACATTATGGCTCTGACATGAGTCTATAACGATGTATTAATTTCATTTGATTTGGTTGAAATTAAATATCCAATTAAAAAATGTTATGTTGACTGCAAGTTGAATTTTCAAGTTAAGGAACAGCCCTGCTTGCCACTGGTAAGAACAAGGCCAGCATTTTATTACATTTGTTTTTTTTAATTTTATTATTATTTTTATATAGTGTTATTGGCCGTGATTTCTTTATTTAGGCAGAAGATGATTTTACAGGGCTCCATGAAGCTTTAAAAGACTGTCCCAGCAAGTTCAAAGTGGAAAAACAAAGTTACCTAAATTATAGAGCATTTCATTAAAGTCCTGTAATTCCTTACGTATGTTGCTTTGTTACCACGTTCTTCTAAAAACACATGCCTTTAAAGAAGTCTTTGCATGCCTTCACATTTATTCATGAACATTTGACAATATGCAATCAGTTTATAGCAATAAAAACCTACTTGTTCCAAATTATGGCTGCAGCAGAGGTTTCTTTAACATTCACAAGTTTGCAAGTTTAGAAATACAGCACTAACCAGATGGTTTTGTGTCTGAGCTTGAAACAAATGGTATCACACTGTACAATGCTTTGGCAATGAGAAAACATTTCATAGGCAACCACATAAAATTAAACAAGATAAAACTGATTTGTAAAGATCATTAGGAATGTTTTCTAAATTACTGGCAAATTTTAGTTGCTTTCTTCGCTCTGTGTGCGTCTTTAAATTCTAAGGGGTTTATTTATAAAATTGCTTATGCATAAAACTGGGTCTGAGTTGCACCTTCTATGCAAACGTTAGGATTTCTAGAAGAAAAACAGTGCTGCGAAATAAATAAGATGATAGATAGATAGATAGAAAGATAGATAGATAGATAGATAGATAGATAGATAGATAGATAGATAGATAGATAGACAGACAGACAGACAGACAGACAGACAGACAGACATTGAACATATGCAGAGATACACACTTTTTTTGCCGTAAGACAATAATACTACTCTCAAGCAGCCCCACCAACCAAGAACTCAGAAGCTTCTTGGGTGTATGTACAGTACATACCAAATGTTTGGACACACCTTCTCATTCACTGAGTTTCCTTTCTTTTAAGGACTATTAACATTGTAGATTCACACTGAAGGCATCAAAACTATGAATTAACACATATGGAAATATGTAGTACTTTTACAAAAAAAAGTGTGAAATTACCTGGCCTCCAAAAGGACCAACAAGTACGAAGAATCACTGGGAACTCCTTGAAGACTGTTGGACAACCATTTCAGGTGACTACCTCTAGAAGCTCAAGAGAATGCAAAGCAGTAATCAGAGCAAAGGGTGGCTACTTTGAGGAATCTAAAATATAACCTGTATTCAGTTATTTCCACCTTTTTATTTAAGTACATACGGTAATTCCATACATTATATGTTCATTAATAGTTTTGATGCCCTTAATTGAGAATCTACAATGTTGTCATCGATTGATGAAAAGAAAGGAAACTCATTGAATGAGAAGGTGTATCCAAACTTTTGGTCTGTATTGTACTCATTCATTCCACACAACTGGTATTTTTATTGGACATTTCCAAAGGAAATAAATGCTTGATATTGTTGGAAAAAAAACACATTTATTGCCACTGTAAAACTGATGTAATTCTGAAAAAATATATGTTCATCACAAAAGCCCTTAACTAATAACCATGACAAAATGCTCCATCTAGTGTTAGCATTACATGATGCAATCCCTACAAGGCAGCTCTCTGATTGGCTCCAACATTATCAGCTGATGCTAATGGCAGCAAGCTTACTTATTCCCAGGTGTGGTACCTGTGATGTTTCACTTACTGTCTGCACTTCTTACTGTTTTCTTTGTCTGCATTCCAGCCAGGTAAAGGGACCTTTCTTGTCATTTATGGCATTTGTTTCTAAAAGTACAAATGTGTATGATAATAATGCAATTTATGTGAAGGTGCCTTATGGTAGTCAGGGACACCATAAAACATTTAAAAACGATAAATCACACTAAAGGAGTGCAAAGACATGACAGAGATGAAAATGTGACACTTGTGTTTGTAGGTTGAAAGCAAGTTTAAGCAGATGTGTCTGAAGATGTGGAGTAAAGTTCTATTTCTAAGGGAAGTGAGTTTAGAGGTGAGGCACAGAGCAACTGAAAGGCCTGCTGCTTTTGGTTGTGAGACGAGCACATGGGACAGACAAAGATAGGAGGATGATCAAAGAGGACTGGAGGGAATGTAAGTGTGGAGGAGCAAGGTTGTGAAAGGCTTTGAAAGTAAGCAGAAGTATTTTGAATTTGATACGTAATGGGACTGGGATCCAGTGAAGCTGCTGGAGAACTGGAGTGATGTGGAAAATAGGTGGAGTTCTATTGGAGGACCTGAACTTTGGACCACGTAAATGAAAGCAAGTTTGAAAGAATATTATGTCTTGTAATTTCTTATCAAGAAAACAAATTTAGAACAAAATGTTATGTTAATCTCAATGTTAATGAGATTAAATTTTTAAGCCATATCGTCTAGCCTTAGGTGATTTTTTTTATTTTTTTTTTATTTTAACCAATGCAGTTTAAGTGCTTTGGATGGGACTGAAACCAGAGTGGAACTGTTAATACAAAGTATGTTTCCACTATCAGAACTTCTGGGTAATTTGACTGAAACCTCCCGATACCCGTGTGTCTCTACTTCATCAGGCTGGACGAACAGGGCTGTTTTTGAGGCCATTTCAGGGACCAACTGAGTACCTGAATGGGTACTAGGAAATGGCCTGATCAAGTCAGATCAAACAGAAATGCAGCAACAAGCCCTACTCCTTCCATGTCGATTCAGTTACCATTTCTTTTGCTCTGTGCGTTTTACACTGATCAGTGGTGCGACTTGCTGCTAAAACTATGTGATTTGTGGATGTCTGTAGCTGATTATTTAAAGGGGCTGATTGTGTATGGAGATACAGCAGCTGAGAGAAAGCCGGCAGAAAAAGATCAGCACAAATTACCCCTTACAGTGGAAGTGCGCCTAAAAGTTATTTTGAGACAAGTGGGAGTAAAGTTGAGTTGTGACTGTTTTTTCCTAGAGTTTGGGAGATGAATGTTAGATTTGAGATGGGGCATACGTTAATGAAGTCAGAGAGATCTGAGCCAGGTGTCCTTAAGACTGGGGTTATAGTTGCAGTTTTGAAGGTTTGGGTAACAGTTCCAGTGGAGAAATAGGAGTGAATAATGGCATAAATGAGAGGGATCAGGGGGTGAAGCAGGCTTTGAGAAGAGCTGTTGGGAGAGTCCAGCTGGTAGGTTGACAGCTTAGACTTGTGGATAAAGTTTAAGATTTCCTAAAAGGTTGGAGCCTGGTTGATTTAAAGAATTTTATTATCAAAAAAGGATATGGGAAATTGCAATAAGTATCTGAATAAAAATTAGATTGCAGAGAGTCAGGAGGTTGGGTGATACAAACACGGAGAACACTTTGAATTACCTTCATTGGAACTGATTAACACATAGTAGTAATTAGATTGAACAATACAGTCCTTGTAATGTAAGAAGTTATTTTTATACATGTCATATTTGTGGATAACTAGATCACATTTTCCACTCAAGTTGCTGACCTTTGGCGTTTATGATCCTGAACTCCTAATGGACAATTGAGTTCAAAATAGACAAGACACCGGAGTTGAGTAACCAGCTCTTCAAGGGTGATAGCAGTGAAAAATGTTTAAAGAAGAGTTTATGGTAGTTGAGTAGTGTGCTTAATTACCAAAATAGATGGTACAATGCATATTGGTATGATTATCATTAAGGGGAAGCTTGATATTAAATGAGATGAGTAAGTGATCAGTGATAGGAAGTTCTAATGTTGTACAGCGAAAAGAAGTCGGACCAGTACAGCAGATAAGGTCCAGAGTGTGGCTCTAAAGTCTTGTATATACTTCTACATCGACGCAAGGATGAATGGAGTAGAACCCCATTGTCTAACTATCCATTAACGGAGACTGTATGCCTGTGATTGGTCAGCTCAACAACAGCCAGCAATCGCTTCACCTGAACGGGGCTATATAGTAGCTGTAATCAGTAGTCATTGCAGCGTATGGGCAGCAAATGCTTTATACTGTAAGGACAATTTATCTAATATCGTCTCTTGGCGATTTTGAGCACAAGGTGTAGAGAATGTGTTTTTATAGTATTCTATGAGCTTCACTTGTATTAAAAAGCTTTACAGCTTAATCAAAATTTACTTTCTGTCGTCCATTACACCATAAGAAGGCATGTGATCGCAAGCTAAAGAAAAAAACTCTAACCAGAAACAACCATGCAACGGCAGGCAGACCTGCCATGGTATGTTGGCACCCCCTGCTGTCCTAGTCAGGAATTCCTTTGCAATACACAAAAATGAGCGGAGGACTATAAACGAAAAACTTTTCCGTAAATATGTCTGCGTTTGGGTGCAAAATTGCTGACTGAGAGGTATAAACTAGGCTTTAGAATGAGTGGGAGTGTCCATGTGCTGCTGAAATGCAAAGCTGTCGAGGCAGGAGAGGATCTCACTTGTGAGGGTATGATTAGAGTTCTCCATGTGAATGTTAAAGTCTCAGAATTTCAGTTCAGTTTATTTATATAGTGCCAATTCACAACAGATGTCATCTCAAGGCATTTAACAAGAAAAGTAATTTAAATACAATTAACATTCCAGTTAGTTAAAAGTTTTCTATGTAAGGAATCACAGCAGATTGCATTGAGTCATTGACGTGAGGTTGTGCCCAGAACATACAGACTCCAACCACAGCAATTACTCAGCAATCCCTCATACTGAGCAAGCATGTAGGGACAGTGGAGAAGAAAAACTCCCCTTCAACAGGAAGAAACCTCCAGGAGAACCAGGCTCAGAAAAAGTGTTCATCTGCCACATCCATTGCCATGGTGTTTGTGAAGACAGAGAAGAGACCCAACAACAAAAAAACTGATGTAACAGTACATTTGATATTAAAGAAATTAAACATTTGACAACAGGACATGAGTAATCCTTGGTCATTGGGAGCATCATCCGAATCGATTCTCCCCATCCAGCAGAGCGCTGCAGCTGGTAAAGATACAAGACCAGGTGGAGCTTCTATGGAGAGAAAAAACAGAGAAAACAAGGTTAAAAATCAAAATAACAGCAAAAAAATATATCTGTAAAGTAGTAGATTCAAAGATTCTACTAGAAGATTTAAAAAAAATGGTTGGTCTGTCCTCCAACAGTCTAAGCCTAAAGCAGCATAACTACAAAAATAGCTCAGGATAATCTTAGCCATTCTAACTATAAACTTTAACCAGTTGCCATGTTAATGGAACCCTGGTCTTTGGTGAATTGATGTTGGGAAGTGAAACATTTTGCTCATTCATTACCTGAAAATACACTACTTTTTTGGATTACTTTAAATGGTTAGCTTTGTTGTGTTGCTCTGTGGTGCAGCCCACACAGTGTGGCAATATTTACATAAAATTTCTTTTGAGCAACATCTGCGTACTCAAACTGTGTTTCCACGAGACAAAATCTTTTTCCTTTCTTCTAAACCAGTGGTTGAATTTCTTCAGCCATAATCTCCCTGCTTTCTTTTCCCCGACTGTTAAAACACTGTGGGCGGAGTCAGGTTTTCCTCAAAAGGTCTTTCAATTATTAATGTAGTACACATTGTTTGCTAAACAGCACCCAGAAAACCTTTGATTTAATGGCAGCATGCGGCTAAACGAATAAGGATATTGTTTTGGTGAAAGGGTGGAAAGGTGAGTCAGTAGAGCAGCAAAGTCATTTAAGAAATCTTTGTGGGTCCTCTACCAAAAGCCTGGCGGCTTGAGAGTCCTATGCAGTATCTTTGTGGTTCCAGGTACTGTGCTTTTCTGGACTGAGATGCTTAAATTTATTATTAACTGGGCAGTTATAAATCATTCAATTTTAGTTGTCATAAAAATTCTTTACTGTTCCTATGAGGGCTGAAAGCTTTGTCAGGGTGGATTTAGTTTGTCATTTGATAGAACATTGTTGCATGACTAATTCCACTTTTTTTTATTCCCATAGCCTGATAATGGCAGCAATTAACAGACAACTACCAGCTCATTCAGAATCTCATGACAGGATCCCAAACATTCGTCCTAACAGTGGCATGGCATCCTCCATGCAGCAGGATCCAGGTCAGCACAGCACTGCTCAGGACCCAGGATTCCCCCCACATCCTCAACATCCCATCTTTGCTCGGCCTGTGGTCTATATTCATGCGCCACCTCCACCCCCTTTACTTCATTACCAGTGGCCCATGCCCTTCTCCTATAACCCCTTTGCAGGCTTCCCAAGCATGGGTAAGTTGTTGTTTTAGTAACTGTGTGCTTTGAAAGTTCTAGAAACATACTTTATTGAACAATGGCTTTGTCTGTGCATGGAAAAATACAGAAACCAACATGATCATGGTCATGCAATTTATCTTTAAACACAAAGATTACAGCAAAAAGACTTATGGACAGATGAGAAACGTTTGTATGTACAACTAAACTCTACTATAATGTCTCTACATAACTCCCAAATGAAGCGCCTCTGATTTAATTTATTTAAATTCAGAATTTTCTGATTGAAAAATCTGATTGGTCCTTTTTTTTTGTCTTTTAGGCTATGGTATGGTTGTACCCCCTCCACCATTCCCTCCTCCCCCTTACATGGATGCTCCAGGATATGTTTTGCCCCACCCACATGGTCAACCAGTTGACTACAGGCGCTTGCCCCACCCACAGACCCATACTCAAAGTGCATCTCATCAGAACCCTAATCAGACTCGCAGAATTCGACCAAATCATTTTGTCCCTGTAAGAGAAATGGTGAATTCTGAAGTTCAAACTGAGCCGGCACAAAGAGGCATAAGTGGGTATGAGTTGGGCTCAGATTCTGGGAGAGGAACTCGTTCAAACTCTCCATGCTCCCCAGCCTTAAGCTCCCCAAAACAAAACTCAATCAAATTGGTAAGTGGCAAGTCGCCTTGCAGAGAACAAAAAGATTCTCAAGCAAATGAACAGTGCGCAAACACAGTCAAAACTGACCATCACAAACACTCTATAGGATCAATGGCTGTTGACTCGTGTGGAAGCACTAGGCAAGACACAACCATGAATAAGGACTTGCCTGACCAGGAGCCCATCCTTGACACTTTGTCTAAAGATGGGAACTGCAATTTGTGGCTGTCTAGTTCTCCAGATGGCATACTTCCAGTGTGTAGTTCATCTCAGAAAGACAATGCAGTCCTTAAAGAAAGGCGCATCTCTGTTCCTGATATTCTGATGAACTGGGGTGATGGAACACCACAACCAGCTTTGCTGAAAACAACAAATATGAAATTGTCACAGATTGATAATCTGCCATCTTATAAGCAAGATGTCGAGCGCAACAAACTTTTATCCCATAGATCCACTGAGACAAACACTGGTTCTGTTGTGGGACTCTGCACGGGTAATACTGAGTGTATGGCAAGTCCAAAAGTTAGTGAAATGCTCTTCAGGGTCCTTCGACTCCCTCATTCTACGATTGACACATTCCTGGAGTCTTGTACACATGAAGAGCCTATAGAAGGAAGTTTTTTAGAAGCACATTCATTAACTTTAAGAGATGAATCTCAAGATTTGCAAAATTCCTCCCATAACATCTCAGGTGAGGTGAAAGATAATTGTATTGGGAAATTTCTACAAGAGATCTGTGATGTTGCACCTCATAATATATCTGCCAGTAGCTATCAGGCAAAGAGAAAATCAAATGAATCAATTTGGTCAGTGGAGTCTTTGTCCCCCTTTATCCCTTCTAAAGAATGGCTGTTACAAAATGGCCTGTTAGACCCTAAAGTCAATGAAGTGATAGAGGAAGATGAAAATGTGGGACTCTCAAACCAAAATGAGCACCTTATGGTTGATGAAGGAAGAAAGGCTGGCAGATTGTCGAGCTCTACTTCTGTTCAAATGTCAGAAAATTGTTTCTGTTCCAGTATCCAAGAAGAGCAGAGTCCTGTGGAGGAGACTGGAACAGAAATGGAAAGGGGTGTCTCTGGACCTATGGATCCAGAAGAAAGTCAAAGCATGCTTCATTCGGAAAATAATGTGTTGGCTTCCAATGCTCTGCTGGGAAAAGCCCCATCTACTCCAACTAAAGAGGGTGAGGGTGGAAATATGTCTTCTGAACCTGTGGCTACTCAAAGTACGAACCAGAACACTCAGATTTTAAATGACCTGCAGCATAAAACCCTTTCATACTCTGAGGAAGAAATGTCACCGGATTCTGCAAGAGAGGAAAATTCCTCATCAGCCATCCAGCTGATTTCCCAGAATAGGGTGGACATTGAAGATGAAGTTACAGTTATGATCCAAGATATGGTTGAAGTCTCCCCATCAAAGGGAACTTTAGTGGACTGTGCTGTCCAATGTAATGAACTCCAAGAGCGAAGGTGTTTTTGTGGGGATTTGAATAAGAGCACTGAAACAAACAGAAGACACTTTAAATCTTCAGGTAGTGCTCTTTTTTATTTAGTAATAAAGCTTTACTTCTAATCTTCAGTAAAATAATTATTGGAGCTAAAGTCTTAATTTACTTATAGATATGAAAAAGGCAAATGATGTGAGAAATGGACATATGCAGAAAAAGAAGAAGAATCAGTGGAGGAGCACAGGTCAAGGTACTGCAATCACATGACACCCTTACAAAGTGTAGATCTTCCCTTTTAATATTAAAAATGTTGGTCACGAACTCCCTAAAAAGCAGCAGTTCAATCAGACTTATATTTCGTAACTCAAACTTTAAAAAGTTTCCTAACACATTTTAGATGACTCTCTGAAGAAGAGCTAGATGTTCCTAATACAGCAGATCTGAAAAAGACCTGTCTCATTAGGAAGGATTCTCAAGGTTGTACGTTGTGTTCATTTTGTAAAAGGCTTTCTTTGAGCTGGTTCAACCTTTTAATTCTTAGATGTACAATCTGACTATAAACAGATATTTATTCACTGATATTTGTTCCTGCAGATCTGCAGTTTAACCAACAAGAAGGTCACAATGGATACTGTAGAGGAGGGAAATCAAAAGGTGAGGAGCTGGCTTGATTTTTCCAGGTTTCTGGACTGCTGGACCTAAGAGGGAATGATTGTTTAATATTTTGCTTTTTGCAGGTGGAAGGAACCCACGATATTACTGACCAGCCTCAAATGTAATTTGTTTTAATAACAGTTTTTGTACCTTTGAATGTTTTTTGTCTATATTAAATAAAGTTGAAATAATACCAACCATTAAGTTTTTTTTAAATTTATTGAATTATACAATTGAACAGTCCAAACATGTTTTGGTTGCATTTCTTCCAAGAAAGTATACAGGTGTATTAGTAAATTAGAATATAGATTTCTAATTAACAAAAATATACTTTGCTATATTTGGATACTGTGATACATTGTTTCTGATTATGGCTTGCATGAAAACCCACAATTTGGTTTCTCTGAATATGCGACCAATGGAGGTAGCTTTTTGTGATGGTGCTTCAAATTCAGCAATCCCTCATTCTGAGCAAGCATGTAGCGACAGTGGAGAGGGGAAAAACTCCCCTTTAACATGAAGAAACCTCCAGCAGAACCAGGCTCAGTACAAGCGGTCATCTGCTACGACCGTCTGGGGGTCTGAGAAGACAGAAGAGACAGCATGGAGGATGCTCGGTCACTTTGAGCATCATCTGGACCGATGTTCCCCATCCAGCAGGGGACTTTATAGTTGAGCAGGATACGAGACCTTGTGGAGGGTCTATGGGGGGAAAAACACTGAGAGAAAACTAGGTTAACAATCGCAATAACATCAGAAAAGATATATCTGGAGAGTGGCAGAAGAAAAGTGGTCAGTCTGTCCTCCAACAGTCTAAACCTACAGCAGCATAACTAAAAGAATAGCTCAGGATAACTTAAGCCACTAACTATAAGCTTTATCAAAAAGGAAGGTTTTAAGCCTAGTATTAAAAACAGAATATCTGCCTCACAGACTATAACTTGGAGCTGGTTCCACAGGAGAGGAGCCTGATAACTAAAAGATCTGCCCCCCATTCTACTTTTAGAAATCCTAGGAACTACCAGTAGACCTGCCCTGCATCCGAAAGCACTGAATGTTAACCTCTAAGCACTAACACTAGCAACTAATCCTTAACCTTTCATGGGGTCAACAGTGAGAACATTATGGCTAGTAGTCTAGGAACCGTTTGCGAATGTGCCCATTTCGAACGGCCTTTCTACCCGACGTCATTACGCGACATAAACGCACATGAATGACCCTTATCAAAATAAACCTTCGGAAGAGGTTCTTGTACTCACGTGTGTGTCTTTTTCCTTTCGGCCATTTTCGTTATATACAGCAACTTCTGTCTTGTCTGAATTTAAAATGAGAAAATTCAGTCATCCAGGTTTTTATGTCTTTGAGACAGGGTTGTAATCTACCTAACAGATTGGTTTCATCAGGTTTTATTGATAAATATAATTGTGTATCAGCATAACTGTGGAAATTAATTCCATGTTGTAGAAGCTAATATTTCTGATCATTCTGAAAGTTCAACAGAATCAAAATGGTACAGACATAAACATGGTTCCACAGTTCTCTCCGATATTGCCTCATTTACTGAAAGAGAGTTAATTATATATGGGAGAGTGCCAATGAGTTTATTTTGAATAGAATTTATTTTACTTATGAAGAATCCCATAAAGTCATCACTACTGAGAGAAGGGGGAATAGTTTGCTAGACAGAGCTATGACTGTGTAAGTTCAACAACTGTACTAAAAAGAAACCTAGGATTGTTTTTATTTACCTCTATTAATGACGAGAAATATGCTGTTCTAGCTTGTCAAAGGGCGTTTTTAAAAAGCAGTAGACTATTTTTCCAGGTGAGAAAGGAATCATTTAAGTCTGTAGAGCGCCATTTTCTCTCCAGTTTCCCAGCATTCTACTTTAAAGTACGCAACTCTGCACTAAACCAGGGAGCCAACCTCTTATGGCTGATTACCTTCTTTTTTAAGGGGGCTACACTTTCTAGTGCCAAACGCATTGAGGAGGTAATACTTTGAACCTGACCATCAATTTTTTTTTTCTTTATACAGAAGAACAAGAACAGAAAGACAAAACAGACAAACAAACCCATAAATAATATAACAAAAACCATAGAAAATAAAATAAAGCAAGAGGTGTACATGTAGTACAAAGAGTCATACATAATCAGGCCTCGTGGGCAAAATATAAGTTCTCCATTTCTCCCACATTTTGTTAAACTTATCCATTTGAAGTCTTTTATGGAATGTAATTCGTTCCATAACAAATATTGCATAGACAAGATTATGCCAATCCTGCACATTCGGGCATATTGAATTTAGCCATCTTTTTGTAATCGATTTTCGTGCTGATAACCTCAACATGCCAAACAAACGTTTTCTGTCTTTATCTGCATCCGTAGAGTATAATAAGCCAAATAGTAATTCGTCCCAGTTTAAAGTAGTTTGTAGATTTAACATAATTTTTAATTCAGTTTGAACAGAATTCCAAAAGTTTTGTATTGATGGGCATGACCAGAACAGGTTGGTATTGTGCCACAGCCTGGGCACCACAATTTCTCCAACAACTGGAAAAGCCTGAATAGTGTGAGCACTGAGCTGGAGTCGTAAAAAATCTACACATGCTCTTCCAGCCAAAACATCTCCATAAGTTTGAACTAGTGATTTTCCACTGAAAAGCACAATGTTTTAGCCAAATGTGATCCGGTATCAAATTATTTGATTCTCTTTCCCTCTTTTGTTTTATATAGTTGGTGTTTATCATTTTGGTCTCTTAAAAGTCCTTATATAATCTAGAAAACAATTTACAGCTTGAGACTGCCCCATATGCTTTGGTGAAAATCTTTAAAATAAGCATATCTAAAACATTCTTGTTCTTTGGCATAAATCTATTTATGTGGTGAATTGTATTTTCTAACTGTTGTTTTTTTAACTTATAAGCCAATAACTTGGCTGATTTGCCCCCTGCCTCATAATATCTTTGCCGTAAAAAAGGTCATGTTTCTCTTTATTTCACTTGAGAGAATTTCATTTATTTCGTTCTTTTTTTTTTATTTACTTCTATTTTTAAGATTTTACTTGTATTATTTTTGTGAGCATTTTCAGAAATCTTTAATTGTGCTTGGAGCTTTTTCAATTGTTTATTCTGTCTCTTTTTCAAATTTGAACTGTAACCTATAATCTTTCCTCGAATGACCGCCTTTAGTGCATCCCACAGAATTATAGGAGAAACGTCCTCCGTATCATTTTCAGATAAGTAATTCTTAATATCATCTCTAATTTTATCCCTCATTGGGATTGAGATATTTGTATTTAACCTCCAAGAAGTGTCTCTTTTCTGTTCACTAAAGTTTACTTCCAAACGGAGCATGATCTGATACATCCATGATGCCTATTTTGCAGCTGACCACTTTATGCAAATCTTTTGACACTTAAAGCTATAATCTAATCTAGAGTAATAGTTATGAGGATGGGAGAAAAAACTATAATCTCTCTCTGTTGGATTAAATTCTCTCCAGACATCAAGGAGCCCCATCTCATCCATTGTTGCTTTGACATTCTTTGATGTTTCATTTAGCCCTGAAATCTGTGAATTGGATGTATCTACTGATGGCTTAAGACGGATATTCAAATCACCCCCCCAGAACAAAAATGCTTTCGGCTTCCACCCCTCCGCCCCTGCTCTCACCATTGCTTTTCACATGGATGGCCTTGGAGATGTGTTAGCATTATCGATTATCTAAATGCTTTTTGATTACTTCTTTTTACAAGTTCAAGTTCAGGGACACCTGCCAGTGTAGTGAGAGAAGTTACCTGGTTCTTCAACCAGGCTTAGCTACCAGGTTCCTCCACCAGCAACCAGGCCCAGCTACCTGGCTCCTCCACCTGGCCCGGCTACCTGGTTCCTCCACCAGCAACCAGGCACAGCTACCTCCACCAGCAACCAGCCGTCCATGTCGCGCCGTTCCCTGGGCTGCTCTGCACAGAGGAGCGGCACACTTCACCCCGAACCCACGGAACAAGCCCTCCACGCTAACGCACCATCATGGCAGCTCCGGGGAAAGCTATCAACACCCAGCCAGCCTTGGACAGCAAAAGGTCCTCTGCACAGCTCCAGCCTGAGCAGGCAGCCACCACCCTGATTATCGCCGACTCCATCATCAGGAATGCTTGGATGAAAGGAGTCCACACTCTGTGTTTTCCTGGAGCAACTGTAATGGAAATTACTGATCAGATCCTTGACACTATTCAATGATAACTCTACTGTGAGTAAAGTTATCATCCAAGCCGGCACCAATGACATCCACAAACAACAGTCAGAACTGCTCAAAAAGGATTTTATCCACCTTTTTAATCTTTTAAAAAACACACCTGTGTCTGTTTTTATTTCTGGCCCTACGCCTACCATCGGCAGAGGAATCGAACGTTTTAGCAGGCTCTTATCCTTGAACACCTGGCTGTCCTGCGTCACCGCACTAAACAACATCGGCTTTATAGAAAATTTTAACATTTTCTGGGGCAGGAGGGATCTATTTGGCGCTGATGGACTCCACCTGAATAGGCATGGCATCCGTACCCTGACAATGCGCCTGGCAACCCCACGTCACCCCCTGCGTTCCACACCGACCCCTGCTACTCCGTCTCACTCGTCCCCCCCATCAGCCTGAGGTTCACCCGGTCCAAGCACCTACAAACCCAGCCTGGATTTTAACAGTAACTCACATATCGGACTTGGACCCTGCCAAACCAATCTCATGCCTGTCATTATCAGCAGAGAGCGATCAATCAAGAATAAATCTAGGAAACACAACTTCATTAATCTCAAACAGTTACCAAAAACCTCAGTAAGTCACACAGTTTTTCCAACTCCAGCCACTGTTAATATGGCTCTTTTTAATGTTTGCTCTCTGCTGAACAAATCTTTTATTATAAACGACCTGATTTTAGATTTTAATCTTCAGTGTTTATTTTTACCAGAAACATGGTTGAGCTCGGATGCCCCTGTCGTTCTCATAGAGGGTTCCCCACCGGATTTTAATTTCAACTATTCAACAAGGAATGGAAAAATGGGAGACGGGACTGCTTTTATAAGTTCTTCAACACTTTTAGCAAAACCTGTTTTATTTGATAATTCTAAGACTTTTGAATACACTGCAGCCGCTTTTAGCATTCCTCAGATTTTATGTGTCACTGTTTACAGGCCTCCTAAACAGAGTGCACCTTTTCATAAAGAGTTTGCAGAGTTTTTCTCAATTTTGCACAACTCATTTGACAGGATTAAATTAGCTGGTGATTTTAATCTCCACGTGGATAAACTTTTAGACCCTTTAGCCACAGATTTTTTAAACATTTTGACCAATTGTAATCCAATTACATGGATTTTACCCAACATGTCACGCAGCCAACTCACAACAGAGGACACACCCTGGACTTGGTCATCACGTTTGGCCTGTCCACCAGTGTGTCCTCTGTTGTCAACTTGGAGGTGTCTGACCATTATTGCGTGTTTTTTAACATCACTAGTGTTTTTCGGCGGGGGTCGGCTGTGAGAACTCTAAGGAAGCGTCATCTAACCCCTGAAGTGGCTGCTGGCTTTCTTGATGCTTTTAACAATATCCCTCCAAATAACGTCTCCGCCCCTTGTGATTTTATTGTTAACGATTTTAGCAGGAGACTTGAGGCAGCTCTTAATCTGCTTGCTCCACTCAAAACCAAAAATATACAGTCAAATCATGCATCACCTTGGAGAAACAAAAACCTAAAAAAACAAAAGAGAAATTGCAGGGTGGCTGAGAGGAGATGGAGGAAAAATACGATATCAATAAATCATCAGATATATTTAGAACTATTGAAAACATACAATAATGCTCTAAGAAATTCAAGAAACACATACTTTTCCAACTTTCTTTCAGACCATAAAAATAATCCTAAAATTATTTTCTCAACAATAAATAATATTTTCAACTACACCTCAAGTTCAATTTAGATAACCCCCTCAAACGCTCTCTGTGAGGAGTTTGCAGCCCACTTCAGAGGGAAGATAGACACCATCAGATGTAATATTTCATCCTCCCAGCATAAGATGGTTTTAGACAAATCTGAGAGCGTGTGTCTACCTGAGGAAACACTGGACAGTTTTGTCCTGGTCAAAGGTGAGAGTCTTGATAAGGTTTTCTCCTCAGTGAGGCTCACCACATCTGCTCTGGACCCCATTCCCACAAGGTTTTTTAAACAATTTTATGGATCCTTTAGAGATGAGATTTTAACTCTGATTAATTGCTCCCTTCAGACAGGGGTCTTTCCTGACGTTTTTAAACGGGCGGTGGTGAGACCCCTGTTGAAGAAAAGCAATTTAGATTTTAATGATTTAAACAACTTCCGGCCGGTATCCAATTTATCATTTTTAAGCAAAATTTTAGAAGCTTGTTTTAATTCAACTTAAGGATTTTATCAACACTAATAATGTCCTAGAGAAACTTCAGTCTGGTTTTCGGGTGAACCACAGCACCGAGACGGCCCTTCTGAAGATTTTAAATGATCTTAGAGTAAATTATGATGCCCGAAGGTTGACAGTGTTGGTTCTTTTGGATCTAAGCGCTGCCTTTGATACAGTAGACCACACTGTTCTTTTAAATCGTTTGAAACAGATCGGCCTCTCTGGTGCTGTTCATAGATGGTTTACTTCTTACCTCACAGACAGGACTTTTATGGTGAGTTTGGATACCTGCTCCTCTAAGGTCCACAGCATCACATATGGTGTGCCCCAAGGTTCAATTTTGGGCCCTGTGCTTTTTAACCTCTATATGCTCCCTCTTGGCAGTGTCATCGGGAGACATGGGGTGAATTTCCACAGTTATGCGGACGATACACAGTTATATATCTCCGTGTCTCCTGATGACACACAGCCAATGGATGCACTTTTAACTGCATTTTAGACATTGAATCCTGGATGGCAGAAAACTTTCTCCAGCTCAACCAGGACAAAACTGAAATTTTAGTCATCGGTCCTGAGGCTCACAGAGAGAAACTTTTACCAAAACTACAATCAATGTCTTTTAATCCATCTTCCCAAGTGAAGAACCTGGGTGTAATCTTTGACTCTGAGCTGACTTTTATCCCTCATATTAAAAACATTACTAAAATAGGTTTTTATCATCTGGAGAACATTGCCAGAGTCCGCCCCATTCTCTCTCGGGCCAATACGGAGACGCTAATGCATGCTTTTATCACCAGTAGAATTGACTATTGCAATGCCCTGCTTTCTGGTCTTCCCAAAAAGAGGATTTCAAGCTTACAGCTCTTACAAAACTCAGCAGCTCATGTCCTGACGAAGACCAGCACATCACTCCGATTTTAGAATCAGTGCATTGGCTCCCCGTATGTTTCAGGATCGATTTTAAAATACTTTTAATGTTTTTTAAGTGTCTTAAAGGTCTTGGGCCTTCCTATCTCTCAGAACTGCTTTTATCATATGAACCCTTGCGGTCTCTGCGCTCCTCTGGCAGCCGTCTCCTTGTCATCCCTAAGGTAAGGACACACACCCACGGCGAGGTATCTCTTCATTATTATGGCCCTCGCCTTTGGAACAGGCAGCCAGAGGACCTCAGGGCCGCAGAGAAAGTTCATGTTTTTAAGAACAGGCTCAAGACTCACCTTTTTAGCTTAGCTTTTAATTGATTACTTTTATTGTTTCTTTTATTATTTTATCCTATATGTTCTATTCAACCAGAGTTTTACTATTTTATAGAGACTCACCTTTTGAGCTTAGTTTTTAAGTGATTTTTTTTTAACTCATTTAATCATTTTTATATTTAATTTTTATTTTATCTTTATACATTCTATTGTATCAGAATTGTATCATTGTATATTTTAACCTTATTTTACCCTTTACCAGTGTTTCCTCTGTGGGAGTCCTCAGCCCCGGGGGTGGTGGTCAGCTGTGGCGGCATGGGTGCTCTCCGGGTATGCCTGGGTGGATGTGGGGGGCCTCCGCCTCCCTTCCCTGGGCGCCCTGGGGCGGTGCTTTGGCTGCTGCTGTGGATCTGCTGCTGTCGGGGCGGATGGCTCCCCTGATGGCGTTTCCTTAATTTAACTTGCCTGGCTCATCTGAACTATGCCTGGGGTGTTTTATTTTAATTTTTTATTTTATTTTTTATTTGATCTTATGTCCACAAGCGTGTGTTTGTGCATGTGTGTGTGTGTTGAAGGATGCGTGTGATGAGGGGGTGTTGTTGTCGGGTTGCTTTTGTATTTCTGGGGATGGGAGGGAATGTGGGTATGTGGGGTCATTTTCATTTATAAAGCACTTTGAGTTGCATTTGTTGTATGAATTGTGCTATATAAATAAAGTTTAATTTTATTTGATTTGATTCCACCGTAATTAGTCCAAAGATATGTTTGTAGAATTTCCATTCCGATCCTGGGGGGACATATACATTTATGAAAGTCACCATGGTACCATGCAAATAACCTTTGATCAATACAAATCTTCTCTCCTTATCCTTCTTTTCTTTGACACATTCAAAATTCAGTCTATTTGAAATCAATATAGCTACACCTCTTTTTGAACTTTGTGAACAGGAGGAAGAAAACTGTTTGTATTTCCATTTTTTAAGTTTGTCATGCTCTGTTGGTGGCAGATGTGTTTCCTGGAGTAAGGATATGTCTATTTTTTTTTTTTTTAATTTTGACATAATTTTGGTCCTTTTAATGGGATTGCCAAAACCATTAACATTGTAGGTACAATTTTAATTGTCATACTACCTTGCATAGTTTAAGAACCTCATCATTCCCTGTGAGCGCAATATAGTAACCAGTGCACCTCTATAAACAAACACAGGACTAATAATAAGCACTGTGGCTCAGTAGGTTGAGTAGTTGCCTTGCAATCAGGGGGTCATAGGTTCAATTCCAACTTCCTCCAGTCACATGTTGTGCCATTGGGCAAGGCACTTAACCCCAAATTGTCTACCGATAATTGGTGTAAGAATGTGTGTGCAAATGGGTGAATGTGGCTCCAGTGTAAAGCACTTTGAGTGGTCAACATGACTAGAAAAGTGCTATATAAATTCAGTACATTTACCATATAGCCTCTCCATGCTAGCATCTAAATGCCACCAGAAAGCTCTATATTCAGAACAAGTAATAATAACAAAACAAATAAAAGTAAATGGGTCTACAAAAAAAAGCCAATGTATTGGCCAAGGGTAAGGGAAGGGCTAGTCCGACTTTTTGTGGAGGAGCGCCTTCTTCGGCCTTTTTTATTAATAAAAAAATAATAATATTATAATGCCAAGTCTTATTTCAAAGTTTACCTTAATTACGAAGTTCATAAACAGTATTTATCCTGTGTCATCCTGGTGTCGATATATCTGGAGTCTCTCCCCTTGCTTCAGGGCTGCGTTGCTTCTTGTTCCGTTTCTTCCATTCGATTGCCACGCTAGCTGTTGAATTTTTTTCAAGGAGTAAGACCGGTTTCTTAACAACAGCCACTGCTATTCCCCTTTGAACCATATCTTCTGTCGCTTCGTGTGCTGAGTTGTACGTCACTGTGCCATCACTGTTGAATACTCTCAGCTTATATGGAAATGGTGTTTGGAAACAAATGTTTTTCCCCCGGAGTGCTGCTTTCGCTGCGGCGTATTCCATCGTCTCCGTTGTACCTCCGGTGCGTAATTGTTTTCCAAATATTTTCTCTTTCCTTGAAAATCAAAACCCTTTGCCTCCCATGCTTTCCTGAGAATATCTTCCTTTGTCCAGTAGATTGCAAACTTGACCATGAATGATCTTGGTGAGGAATCGGCTGGGGGCTTCGTAGTCAGCGCCCGATGAGCTCTCTCGATAGCTGGTGTTGGAGGCGAAAGGAGACCTTGGCCTTTTTCTAGTAAAGTCTCGACAAAGTTAATCACGGATGGCGATCCCTCTTCGGCTCCTTCTTTCACTCCATATATTCGGACATTGTTACGGCGCGAGTGCCCCTCCAAGGCCATTAGCTTAGAATGGGTTTGGGTATGGAGGTTTGCTAGCTCGATTAGCAACTCCTCCGATGACAGAAGACGTGTTTCTACCGCTTCAATCCTTCCTTCTGCTTCATCCATTCTTCTACGGATACCGTTCATGTCCTCTCTCATTGCATCCATTTGTTCCTTGTTGTCTTTCCTAAAATCCCATAGCTCCTTAAGTATTTGGTCGAATTTAGAAACGTAAGCCTCAGCGTTAGCAACTCATCTCCCTCGTGTTGCTCCTTAGGTTTTACGGCTAAGTTTCTTAGGGTTTCTTCTTTTCGGAGGGGGCATTTACTCATCCGTTAAATCCCTTTACTCAATTGAACAAATATTTTATGTTTTTCAAGTTATTTTGGGATTTTTGTATTTTTGTTTTGTAGTGGGGAGTTCTCTCACTACGGTGTGCTCGCCTCGCCCTCCAGACCGGAAGACCATCAATTTCTGAAGGGTTAGTCTTGGAATTACTGCCATCCACTGTGGTATTCTAGGACGGATAGGGAAGCAAGAATGGAACAGATTATTTAAAACTTGTTACAGCACTGTCCGATAACTTTCTACTGTAATGAAATTTTCTTTCAGATTTTGGAACGTGTAAAGTAAATTCAACGGTTATCAAAAAATGGTCAGATAGAACTGGGTTATATGGAAGGACTATTAGTTCATCACACTCAATGCCATATGTCAGTACAATGCCTAAAGTGTGTTGACCAGAGTTTGTGGGTCCCTTCACTTTCTGAGTAAAGCCAATTGAGTCTAAGATAATATTTAAGGCTGCAGTTAGGCTATCACTTTCAGTGTCCATGTGAATATTGAAATCCCCTATTATAATTACCTGATCAGTGTTTAAAACTAAATCAGATAAAAAAATCTGAGATCTGGTCCAAGAATTGAGAGTAAGGGCCTGGTGGACGATACAAAACCAAAACCAATGCTTTTAATGTTTTGCAGCTTGGATGAGGAAAATTTAGGATTAGATGTTCAAAAAGAGCTGTAGTAAATAATTGGTCTAGGGCGAATTTGCAAATCTGAATGAAAGATGGTTGCAACTCCTCCGCGCCCAGTACTTCTGGGAATTTGAAAATGTTGATAATTGGAAGTAGTGGACTCATTTAAAATTACAAAATCCTCCTGCTGCAACCAGGTTTCTGATAGGCAAAATAGATCAATTTTATTATCACATATCAAGTCATTTACCAATAAAGTCTTTGAGGAGAGGGATCGTATGTTTAGTAAACCACATCTAATTGCGCTATTTCAGTATTCCCATGTCCCACCCCTCTGTTTTAAGTGAACATTAGAACAACACGCAACAACACCACATTGAGCGGGGGGGAGAGGCTGGGGGGTCTTTCCACCCCTGTTCGTTGGACCATCAGGGGTCGGAGCCCGGGTAGAACATCAGGCCGTCTGGTCGGGGTCCTGGGCTGGTGGGCTGCTCTTGCCGGTGTGGGGGCCTTGGTGGTCTGCTTGTCCCCATCCTGGTGGGCAAAGGGGTCTGTCTCCCGGGTGCAGGGGCAGGGTGCTCTATTGGGGCGTCTGTCCCTGGGCCTGGGAGTATGGAGTATAGTGTACGTATGGGGGGTATGAATGAGTGTATAGCGTCCTTTTTTCGTATGTCCTGTATTTGTAAGAATGTGTACGCATGAGAGGGAGGGTACGTATGAGTGTCTCTGTCTGTCTATGTCTACCTGTCAGGTTGGGTGTTTGGCTTCCCTCTGGCCTGATGCGTCTTCTTCCCCTCAGTTACTCCCCGTCGGTGATGGATGCTCCTGCCCGCTGGTTGATGATGGCTCTCGATGCCTGGGGCCGGGGGTCCCGGTAGCGGCCCGGTTCGGTCCTGGTGCATGTCGGGCGGGTCCCGGGTAGTCCGGTGTGTCGGGCGGGCCGCTGTTTCTGGCCGACGTCCTCCTTGGATTGACTGGGGCACCTCTTATGGGGGTGCCGGGGTTGTAGAGTAGGTTGGTGCCGTCCGGTGGATCGGTGGGGACCGTGACTGGCGCCCAGGCCTCCTGCCGGTTCCAGCACTTCTGCTGGCTGGTCGGTTCATCTGGGGGGGCTGTCCGGCATTGGCTGGGCCCCTGATCTTGGAGCCCTGCGTGGGGCGGGATCTGGACTCAGGAGCTGGAAGATCTGGATGTCCAGGTGCCGGCTGGGCGCGGCCTGGGGAAGGCCTACATCCGCTGTGGCTCTTGCTGTGGCTCCCTGGCGTGTGGGTGTGTGGGGGCGGGCCGGGTTGTTGGCGATGGGTATTGGTCCGGGGTGGCGGCGGCGTGTGTTGTCCGTCGGTTGGCTGCGGATCCCCCTTGCCTGCGGCGGGCCCTTGTCGGCTGGTCCCTGGTTGGGGCCCCACTGGGGGGCGGGGTGCCCCTGGTTCCCGTGGCCTCCGGGTCCTGATCCGGGCCCGCCCTGGCGTAGCCGGTTTCCGGCGGAGCCCGTGGGCTCGTCACTGCGATCTCTCGGGCCCCAGCATTGCGGCTGCTTGGTGTTGCCCTGGGGCTTCCATCTGTTCCTCTCTTGGTGGGTGATCGACCCTGCGCTGATCTGCCTATGGCCTCTGTACTCTGTGGGACCCTGGATGCATATATCTCTTGCCTCCTCTATGTCTGTGTCGATTCCTGTAGGACGGATTGACGGTTCCTTACACCAGCTATCAATCACTTGCATGGGGAAACCTTATTCAGACCTGCATGCTCGCACACACACATAGGTGTGGGGACATTGGTGTGGACGGACATATCTTGAGCTGAGGTTATCGTCATTAGTTAGCTTTTACTAGGAGCTTAACAGAAACATTTGCATTATGTTCATTAATCCATGCTTGTGTGTAGTGAATGTGTAATTCTTAGTTTATTCTACTAGATCTGAACTATTGGTTTGGTTCTGTACAGTTTGTTGTTTTTGTTTTGTATTACTACAGAGGTGGAGGACTGGGATGTTTTCGTGTGTTCTTTGTTTGCCTCCCTGTCTTGTGTCGTCGGTTCGCGCCTCTGCTGGTCTGGTTTCTTTTCTTCACCTTCTTCCTTTCTACCTTCTGGTCTCGATTTAGTGTCCATGACGTCAGGAAATTGAACCCACAGTAATCACTAATAAAGAAAGAAAAAAAAAAGAAGAAAAGAAAAGAGAAAATAGAAGAGAAAAAAAAAAGAAAAAAACAGAAAAGAAAAAAAAAGAAGAAAAAAGAAAAAAATATAAATAATTGCGCTATTTCCTTGTTTGGTCCGAGTCGTATTAATTTTAATGAGATTTTCAGAGTTTGCTTTTGTCAGGTTAACTTTCAGTCTATATGATTTTGGCTGTAGGCAAGACACTGTCTCAATAGGGTATTGAGTGGGTAACAGTACAGAAGCTGCAGAGAGGTGGGTTAAACTCCGAGTCTGCTTCCTGGTCTGGACCCTGGTTTGTCAGTGTTTTGAAGGACTAATAAATCTGTCCGGATTCCTAGAAAGAAGAGCTGCTCCATCAAAAGTGGGATGGATGCCATCTCTCCGGATCAGACCAGGTTTTCCCCAAAAAGTTTATCAATGTAGCCCACGTTGTTTGCTGGAAACCACTCAGACAACCATCGATGAAATGACTGCATGTGGCTAAACATGTCGTCACTGGTCCGATCTGGCAGTGGACCAGAAAAGATTACACAGTCCGACATCTTTTTAGCAAACTTACACATCGAAGCAACACTGAAAACCATTTGACTATGGTCCATGGTGTCTCTAATGCCACGTTTCGGACTATGCAATTGCCAATCACGAGAGTCTGTTTATCAGTGGGTGCGTCACTGAGTGGGGAAAATCTGTTAGAAACGCGGACAGGTTGGTGGTGCCCTTTGGGTTGGAAACTATGCTTTCTACGTTGCGTCACCCAGTTGGCCTGAGATCCGAACTGCATGGGTTCTGTTGGAGGACTGGTAGGTGATTCTGTCCTTGTTACAGGATTCTACGTTATACTACGTTTTTCACTAGTGTAAATACACTCAAAGTTCAAACCTTTGTAGATTAAAAAAAACTATGCTGTGGTCTTTTCGTGCCACTTGGGTGCATCTTTTTCCACTGAAGGCCTCTGTGCAGGTGTCTTTTTCTGAATGAGGAACATAGTTATAGGTATAGTTGTTGGTGCGGTTTATTTTCTTCTGAACGAGAAGATTCCTATTCACATGCTAAATTTGGCAAACTGAACATATTCTGTACGATAGACATGACTCTGAGGAGATTGGTACTGATCAATCAGGATACAGAAAACAATGTGCGTTTATATATACAGTCTATGGTTGGTACGTTATAAAGTATAAAAGCAGCGAAAGGCCGCAAAAGGTGAGCCGCATTATAGTGGGGGACCATCTTGCTGCAAACCTTGAGGGACTTAATCTTCCTCTGGAAGTATAGTATTTTCCCTTCTTGCAGACTCTTCACTGTTAAGTCCCCAGGTATTTATACAACTCCACCTCCAATTATCCTGTGGTGGAAATTGGGTTTGACCTAACCTGGTTTCTGTTTAAATCTACAATCCTCCTATTTGCTCACATGCAAGATGAATATTTCCACATCATGATACAAACTGGTCTACCAGGTCTCTGTATTCAGCTTATTGCCCATCTTTACCTGATGACTGCAGAGTCATCTGAGTATTTCTGCAGATGATAGGTCTGTGATTTGCACCAGTAGTATAAGGTGTATGGAATGAAAAGGAATGGTGAGCACAGTCCCCTGTGGTGCTACTGTGCTGGAAAATTAAAAGGCATTGCAATCTTGTTAGCACACTTTCAAGAAGTCCATTCAATGTGCTTTGGGTCATTGGGGGATGGAGTAAAAACTGCAATAAAGCATAAAAGACACACAATGTATGAAACATTAAAAACTTACTCAAAGGCAACTCTAAACAGCTGGATTTTTAGCCTTGATTTGAGCAATCTATTCCTCAGTGCTGTCGCCTTTGTCCAGATGACAGTTTGTTGGTTAAAGCAGTTCAATTGTGGCGCATGAGCAACTACTATAACTGACATTGTCCAGGGAGCTTGATCCACCTTTGCCTTACCCTGGTTTGAAATCGCTACACGAAAAGCGGAGCCCAAAAGTTGAGTGGAAGGAGAAAATGTGTTACAGAAATGTGCTCCAGCCTTTAGAGGTTTGCGTTTCAATATCTCACACGCACAAAGATCTATCCAGGCGATCTCTAGATATCTCTAGGTATCTATATATTTATTTTGTTTCCCACATTTCAGATTATTATTGCAGGTTTTAGAGCTATGTGTTATCAAACATTCTTGCATTCATTCAGTCATTCAGTCATTAAACTTTGAGTTTTTTCTAGATGTCAATTTATGTGTTTTGCAGGGACAAGTCTTTGGATCCCAGCTATGACCACATGTTAATAATAGATAAAGGAAAGGGGTAGTTACTGATTTAATTCACAGGAGGTTCCTAAGTCAATAAAATGGAATACAATGTCTTTGGAGTTGCACACCACATCATGCATTGAGTCCTCACATTCTTCCTTAAAAAAATTTCCAAGAGAGGAAAAAAAAAATAATTTTAATGACACAGAGATCAAGGTGAAACATAGGTGGGGAAATTAAAAAAGGTTTCATGATTTACAGACCTAAAAAAATGTCAGTTAATACAAATTCATATCACCACCGATAGTTTTTGCCATCTGCCGTTTCTCTGTTTAATTCCCCCAGCACGCAGCCGTGATATTTCTGCTGCAGAGCAGACAAAAAAAAAACGTGGCGAATAATTTAATTTGCTAATATTAACTTCTGTGTAAATCCTTAATTTCTTTGAACATATTAAATAATTTAATAATGAACATTGGTGTTTGATTTTATCAGCTTAGGGGAAACTAATAATAAAAAAGAATAACTCCGCCTGGGACAGAGGTGGCAGGTGGTAAATGTGGACGGGACAGTGGAGATGTTCCTGTTGAAAGTTAAGGGGAAATAATGGTTTGATATTAAACTAAATACAATAAAACGTCTCTCGGTATACAGCTGGACCAGATCTAATACAAAGGGTGCTCCAATCATCGTAATTTAGTCTTTAGTGGCCATGCGTAATTGGAGACACGGCTTGTGCTGCCATCAGTACGCAAGGAAAAATGACAATCTGCTTTGCTGATAAGCAGGACCATTTAGTTGTCACGGTGCAGTTTGAAAACCTTTTAAAATAAAAGTGTGACAAAATCACATTAGACTCAAACGCTTGGTGTAATAAATAGACAAATAAACGGGAGGGGATTGGGTTCTGCGACCGCACAGCGCAGAGTGCGAGTGACAGGATCGCCATGCATGATCAACCCAACATTAAATTATGTATTTCTAGGAAAATTTGAAACATTTCCTTAAAGTTTATTGTTTATTGTTAATCCGTGCATAACTTTAACGTTATTTTGTTATAACACAGACAGACACCAACATGAGCTCCTTGCTGGAGGCGATAAACCAGCAAGAGAAAAATTCTGTTAAAGTAAAACTGTTCCAGTGTTGCAGTTCCTCAGTTCTAACAGTAGATGCTGTGCGTACGAACAATCAGAACTCTACTTATATTTAGGAACATTTCTACGCACAAGTACGAATTGATAAATACCACACAATGCGTAGAATTGTTCCTACGCACGGATCTGTGCGTAAGTAAGCTTGATAAATGAGGGCCCTGGAGATTAATATTGCAAGCAGACAGTCTGCCCACACCAATCCCCTTTCTTCCCCACTCTGATGCCTTTGCTGTGTTCCTTGTTACCTTAAGACATTGAGATGGAAATGATGAGTTAAGATCATTCCAGTTAAAGTCTCAGAAATCGGTATTCCAGGATTATGATGCTCAAATAGCCATTGCCCATAATAGTCCATAGGCTAGACCAGATGGTGGTACCACTCAAGGTGACGAAACTTGCTTATGATTTTTGAAAAGATATAGGTTTATAGATTATATTTTACTATGATAACCCTTTCTGAGTTGCACCTCTATCCTGGTTATCAGTTCATGACGTTACCCACCCCTTTCAGAAAACGAAATTTTAAATGCTTGTGCATATCCTGGTTCAGACTCATGTACAAGACTATTATTTTTTTAACACAGTAGTATTTTCTTATATTTCTTTGTTATCGTTTTAAAGGTGCAATTTTAAGGTTTCATTTAAAGTAAGATGTGAATCTGACCAATACACAAGCAACTGTAGCTCTTTAAACTAAAAACAACCCACAGTTTTACATCATTTTTGTCTAAATGATCTGTGACACTGTGAACGGTGACACAAACTTTATTGGGTGGAATAATCTCAGGGCCATGAGGTTTCAGGAAATGTATAATTCGACAACCATTAGGCTGATGTGGGCTGCACGGTGGCGCAGTGGTTAGCACTGTTGCCTTGCAGCAAGAAGGTTGTGGGTTCATATCCAGGGCCTTTCTGCATGGAGTTTGCATGTTCTCCCCATGCATGCGTGGGTTCCCTCCGGGTACTCCAGCTTCCTCCCATAGTCCAAAAACATGAATGTCACCAAATTGTCCTTAGGTATGAGTGTGTGCATGGTTGTTTGTCCTGCCCTGTGATGGACTGGCAACCTGTCCAGGGTGTACCCTGCCTCTTGCCCATTGACAGCTGGAGATAGGCACCAGCACCCCCGTGACCCATTAAGGATTAAGCAGTAAAGAAAATGGATGGATGGATTAGGCTGATGTCAAGTTGTTTTAAAGTCCCATATAATTTTTAGTTGATTTGATGTCACAAACTAGTCCATATGATGGATAGGATAAAGACAGTGCATGAAGGATATCACAGTACGAGCAAGCTGAGTTCTATAATCAACATTTAAACTATTTGTTTAAGATATTAATACAGTATTGTAAACAAAGTTAATATCAGAACCACCTTGTAAACTCAAACTGCATCCATCTGCTATAGGTCTGCAATCTGCACATATCTGCCCATGCAAGTCAATTTAATCAGAATGTAGATGTCCTCTTTCCACTAATAGTTTCTTGAAGACAAAATAATTGTTCCAATCTAAAGTTGTAAGTATACAAGGATTGGTGTTAAAGTGGGGCAAAAAAGTATTTGTCAGCCATTGGTTTTACAAGTTTTTCGACATACAAATAAATGAGAGAAGTCTGTAATTTTATTGTAATTATACTTAGAATGTGAGACACAGAATGTAAAAAAAAATACAGGTTGCATTGAATTATTTTTAATGTATTTGTATAATGGTTCAGAAAAAACGTATTTAGCACTGACAAACATTCAACAATTCTGCCCCTCACCGACCTGCTACTACTTCTTTTAAGAAGCTCTTCTATCCTCCACTCATTACCTGTATTAATGGAACCTGTTTAAACTCTGTATAAACTCTTTATAAAAGACACCTGTCCACACGTTCAAACAGTCAGACTCCAACCTTCACTCTGGAAAGGAGCAGAGAGCTGTCCAAGGATACCAGGGACAAGATAGTACACCTGCACATGACTGGGAGTAGCCAATCTACAACAGGCCAGCAGCATGGGGAGAAGAGATCAACTGTTGGAGCAGGTATCAGAAAATAGGATAAATACAAGACCACTGACAATCTCCCTCGTCCTGGGGCTCCATGTAAGCTCTCATCCCATGGGGAACACATGATCTAGTGAATAGGGAAGAAACAGCCTCTCGATTCTGATTGGCTGGAGGGTGTACATTAAAAAGTGATAATGTACACCTAGGAAAGGCGTCCCGTCAAATTACCTGATGACAGTTCTAAATTATTGCGCTGGCTCAAAGGGCAACGTAGTCTCAACGTTATTTGCATCATCCTCTGGACACACACAAGCATTAAGTAGTGTACTGACCTACTAAAAGGATATTTTGTATCACGTAACGTAAGGTAAAGCCATCATCTCGCTTCCCCTCACTGATAAATCGCTGCGGTCGGCTCGCTCTGGCCACGTTGCTTGGCAACACCTTTATACGGGAGATATTCAATAGTGCGCTCGACTTATATAAAAAACCTCGCGATTTTAACTCTAAAACAAATCAAAGTATTATTAATTGATTAAACATGTCTTTCTTTCGTAAGTGACCATGGTATAAGCGGGATAATGCCCTTCGAGGTGTCCATTATCAGAAAATAATCACGCCTCCTCGTTGTCTGTTATTTTCTGAAAATGGACACCTCCTCGGGCATTATCCCTTACATGATGCACAGCTGAGCATTCTGTAAATACTCTAAGATTGTTAAATATTATTTTTAAAATATGCTAGTCAGTTACACATTGAGTATGCCACTTATTTTTTTGTAAACTACACAGGTTTGCAATTTTGTTTGAATCCAATGCTCATGATGCTCATCACGTTGTTGCTGTTACAGCTGAATTTCCCCTCTTTGTGGGACGATCAAGGATAATTACATTCTATACTACCATGTGTATGTAGCATAAGGTCAGATAAAATGTGGCCGGAAACACACCGCCTGGGTGACGAAGTTGTGGCTACATAAAAGGCAGTTCCAGCTCCTGAAGTGGCCTAGCCGGTCTTCAGACCTCAATCCTACAGAGAAACTGTGGGGGGAGTTGAAGTCCATGTTGCCCAACAACAGCCCCGAAACATCATTGCTCTAGAGGAGATCTGCATGGAAGAATGGGCCAAAATATCAGCTACAGTGTGTTGATGATGTTTATCAGGTCTGCATTCCCTGTAAAAGACTTGACACTGAATGGTAGAACAATGTGATTTTTTCCCCCACAAGTCACTGTGTATACAATATCATGACTAAAGGATTGTCATCATCAGAACAATGGATAATGGCCCTGGGCTTGAATCCTGGCCTCTTTCTGCATGGAGTTTGCTTGTTCTCCCTGTGCATGTGTGGGTTCCTCCGGCTTCCTCCCACAGTCCAAGAACATGACTGTTAGGTTAATTGGTCTTTCTAAATTGCCCTTATGATTGTGTGCGTACATGAATGTCTGTCCTGTGTTTCTCTACCTTGCCCGTTGATAAAATGGTGACCTGTCCCCACCCCCCAAACCTGCATATCTATGGTGGGTGGGGGTGAAATTTTCTGAACTATTATTTCAACTATTTAGTATGATGATTAAATACGAAAACTACAAAAGTGTGACTTGACAACCAACCCTTGGAGCAGTTAGACAACCAGCCCCAAATTACCTCTTGATGAAAACACTGATTTAGCCAGCACATGGCTTTAGCTTGCTTGGTAAATGTTAGCTCAAATCAAAGCTTTCATTTTGGACTTTTTTATTAGTTGTTGTATTTTTAAAAGCTAATAGAGTGTGGTAATGGAGTGTGGTAAATAAATCATTTTGAGAAAACACATTTAGCATTGTGGGATATTCTAAACATATCTATCAACATCATATATGGGTTCTACAATCATATCGATTTTATTTTTTAATTTATTTGAAATTTTAATTTATTTGAAGTGACAATTTGTAGCCTACTTACATTACCTTATTTGATAACAGCATATTTACTAGAACACAGGTAAAAAATATGTCTTGTCTAGGGATGCTCCGATCAGGTTTTAGGCTAATGATCATCGATTCCGATCAGCCAAGATGCCAATCATTTCCAATCACTGATACCAATCACATGGTTTGGCTGTACTTATTTTTTTTGTTATAATGAGTGCTACTGCATGTGTTACATGATTCGGAAAAAAGGAACAATATAAATCACCTTAATTTAGAAAAAGCAGCAACAACAGCAACAATTCAGTCAAATGTCAACTGAGAACGCTTAAATTATGTAATATCAGTAATACAATCTATAAGAAATTTTCTTAGCTTTCTGACTCTCACGCTCATTTGGGCAAGTGTTTCCAAGGTTAGGCTGCGTTAGCTGCCGTCTGACTGAGCCTCGAAAACTCACCATGCTCTGTCAAGTGTTTATTCTTTAAATATCGGATAAATTTGTTGTGTTGAAGCTTTTAGACGTGCTTCCTCCACATGGTATTTTTTCGTTGCAAGTTTTGCAACACTGAAACTTAATATAGTTCTCACAGACCAAAAAAAAGTTCCATATGGCATGTTTGTTAATTTGGGTTTGCTGCCATGCGCATGCGCACTAAGTAGAGTGAAGGAGAAGGGTAAACTACAGCCCCTCTGCCGGCAGGAAAGAGTAAGCGCCTCATAGTCAGTACATAGACTATAAAAATAAAGTCAGTACCATTACTTGCGATCGGAAATGAAAGGTAGTGATCTCCAAACACCGATCACACATTTTTCAGCGGTAATCGGTCGATAATTGCTGTTTGAGACCTTAATTGAAGCTCTGTTGAGCCAATTAGTCCCCCTTCTCTCAGTAGTGATGACTTTATGGGCTTCTTCATAAGTAAAATAAATTCTATAAAGAATAAAATCATTGGCATTCTCCCATATATGACTAACTCTCTCTCAGTAAGTGAGGCAGTACCAGAGAGAACTGTAGAACCATGTTTATGTCTGTACCGTATTGATTCTGTTGAACTATCGGAATTATCACAAATATTAGTTTCATCTAAACCCTCAACTTGTATGTTAGACCCAATACCAATCAAATTATTTAAGGAAGTGTTCCCTCTTGTTACTGGCCCTATCCTAGACATTATGAATCTATCTTTAATAAATGGATATGTGCCACAGGAATTTAAGGTTGCTGTAATAAGGCCTTTACTTAAGAAACCCTCCCTGGATCAAGATGATTTAGCTAACTACAGACCTATATCTAACCTTCCTTTCTTATCCAAAATTCTTGAGAAAATAGTTGCTAATCAAGTATGCGAGCATCTAAACAGCAACAACCTGTTTGAGGAATTTCAGTCAGGTTTTAGAGCTCATCATAGCACTGAAACAGCACTGGTAAAAGTTACTAATGATTTTCTAATGGCCTCAGATAATGGATTTGTGACTGTTCTGTTCTTGCTAGATCTCAGTGCTGCTTTTGAAAAGTCGATCATAATATTCTCTTAGAAAGGCTCAAACATGTAGGAATAAAGCGAAAAGCACTAGGTTGGTTTACATCATATCTGTGCAACAGATTCCAGTTTGTTCATGTCAGTGATAAATCTTTTTCACACTCAAGGGTTACTTGTGGAGTACCACAGGGTTCTGTGCTTGGACCGATTCTCTTTACTATATATATGCTTCCAATTGGTAAAATAATTGGACAACATGGTATGAATTTCCACAGTTATGCTGATGATACACAATTATATTTATCCATAAAACCTGATGAGACCAATCAGTTAGGTAGATTACAAGCATGCCTGGAAGACATAAAAACTTGGATGACTCTGAATTTTCTGCTCCTAAATTCAGACAAGACAGAAGTTGCTGTCTTTAGACCAGATGCTTTAAAAAGGAAACTGCTAGGTCAATCACTTCATTTGGATGGCATTATTTGGGCCTCTGGTAATAATGTAAAGAACCTCTGTGTAATTTTTGACCAAGACATGACATTTAAATCTTATATTAAACAGGTTTCTAGATTTCTCTCTTTCACCTTTGGAATATTGCTAAAATTAGAAACATCCAGTCCAGGAGTGATATAGAGAAACTACTCCATGCATTTGTGATTTCGAGGCTGGACTACTGTAATTGCTTATTGTCAGGAAGTCCACAAAATGCAATCAAAAGCCTTCAGTTGATCCAAAATGCTGCAGCAAGAGTTCTGATGAATATTAAAAAGAGAGATCACATTTCTACTGTTTTGGCTTCTCTCCATTGGCTCCCTGTTAAATCCAGAATAGAGTTTAAGATCCTCCTCCTTACGTATAAAGCCCTTAATAATCAGCTCTATCGTACATCAGAGATCTGATTGTTCCATATGTTCTTAACAGAGCACTTCGTTCTCAGAATGGAGGTCTACTGGTAGTTCGTAGGATTTCAAAAACTAGAATAGGAGGCAGATCTTTTAGTTATCAGGCTCCTCTCCTGTGGAACCAGCTCCCAGTTTTTTTTTCCTTTTTGATAAAACTCATAGTTACTTATATAGACACTAGACCTTATAATCCCTCTCCGATTTCGAACAGTAATGTATTAATTTACCAGAATAAATTGATTAGAGAATTGAACAAAGGTTGAATCATGAATCAGGACAGAAAAAGATTTACACCAGGTTTTAGGCTAGAAAGTGATGGACAGAGATAATGCCAGAGTCTTCGGAAGAGCTGAGGAATTGCTGTGGTTGGAGTCTGCATGATCCGGGCACAACCTCACGCCGATGACTTAACGCAATCTGCTGGGATTCCTTATATAGAAAACTTAACTGATTGGAATGTTTGTATAATTATATTGAGATGACTTTTGTTGTAAAGTGCCTTGAGATGACATTTGTTGTGAACTTTTCTCATTTGGTTCAAATTTATTAGCAGCCGAACTGAATGTTTAGAAACACCCCAGACAATGACTGAATATTGGCATGTTATACATTTCCTTAATCCTTATGGCCCTGTGAGTATTCCATCTAATATATTTAATGTCACTGTTGTTGCCAGATGACACAGAGCTAAAAGATAGTATACCATTTATTGTATAGTATATCATTTAGGCAAAAATTGTATAAAACTGTGTTGTTTATAGTTTAAAGAGCTACAGTGGCTTGTGTATTGGTCAGACAGATTCACATCTTGCCTTAAATGAAACCTTAAAACGGCACGTTTAAATTAATACCAAACAAAACAATGCTAAAAGTTGATAGATGTTTTGTACATGAGTCTAGCAGGGTATGCACCAGCATTAAAAAGGTAGTTTTCTGAAGGAGGTGGGTAACTTCATGAGCTGATAAGTAAGATATATCTGCTAATCAGGAAGGAATATCTTAGCAAAATTTCCTCCACAGACATAGATCTTTTCAAATCACAAGCAAGTTTCGTCATCTTGAGTGGTAAAGACAACTGAAATTTTATACTCTGGCCCATGGACTGCAGTACTAATTTAAGATGTTGTTTTAAGCTCCACATGCAACCCCACTTCAAATTATTATTATTTTTTGTTTAAAGTTACAGGTTTTCCATGTAACACAGATTTACAGCTTGACTTTAGAATAATCATATTTCCACCACATCTTAGGCTACTATTGTTGATGCAAAGAGCGGCCACACTAGAACTCAAAGAAGTAAATTCCTGAGTTCTGACTACAAATGGATCTAAGCTTTAGTTTGAAATTCGGCAAGTTACCTTCAGTAAATCTAGATGTCTGAATGCATCAGCTGTTAGCGTGTGATTGGTTGATTTGCTTTGAAATAAAGTTCACTGTATACATTCAATTGAGAGTGAGGAGTTGTCGTCATGGTACAGATCCCCTCCCCTCGATCCTCAGTCTCCGCCATCTTGGTTTCCTTCCAGCGGCAAACTGTGTGTTTTTTAACTCAGTAGTAGAGGAGGTTCTCGCAATTCTGCACTGTGTCACCATGCCTGGAACTCACTGCTGCGTTAAAAACTGCTCTAGTATCATACATTTAACTACCTTAGCCAACCCAGAACCGGGTGATCACCCCCAACACAAAATCCTGGTGCCATAGAGTCCATGCCTGGTACAGTATGTGTCATTGGGCTAAAAGCAAATTACAACTAAATAACTAAACATAGGGTACACAGCTTTAGCCTACATCAAAACATGTTGTAAACGTTTGTGTATATTGAACATCTCGTCACAATCTAGTGTTTACGAAGAAGTCGCAGTAAATTACTTTGTCACTTTGGTCAAGAAGTGTCTGCTAAATGCAATGTAATTACGACACACTAAAACGCATGCTAAGAAAAATTACTTTTCCAGTACAACGCTGTTTTTGCCACCTGGAGGCTTGTAGATTGCCAAGTCCTGCACCCAGCCACAGCAGACGGCTTCGTAGCTTTCCAAAGATTTGTGGCTTTTAAACCCCTGCAACGTTTAGTAACTCACACCAAAAACAAGGCAATTTACTATATCTATATACGTGCACGGAGGCAAATGGTTCAGGTCTCTGTGCCATTCTGCTGCAGGGGACCTCGTATTGGGTCCGTATGTTTAATGTATGAAAGCTTCTCCAAAAACCGCTGTTTTACAGTAGGTATAAGCTTGTCCCTGTAAGGTCCATTTTCTTTTCCTTGACTCTCTCCATTGCTCTACTTTCTTCATTTCTGTGAATTTGCAGATCTGTCCCACCGAATTAATACACACACAAAAATTAAAGAGCTCCGGAATGTTAGTCGCATCTGTTAAATTCTGAAGGCGTTGCCCTGGCAACCGATAGGGTCTCCTGACATTATGGCCGACCAACTCCGACCCCGCCCAAATAGGCACGCGACTCCTCACTCTCAATACATTCATTAAAAATATGTACATTGAACTGCATGACATAAACTCTGTTATATCAGTGATACTTGAATGAATCTTCACATTACTCAAAGGCAGTTTGGAATTAGTAGAAATGTCAAAAGACCAACAAAAGAATGATCTATATTAATCAGCTGTTGGAGAATTAAATCTGCAGGTCTTAACCATAAATCACATTTAATAACCTGACATCCAACTGTGAATTGTGATCAATCTAGTCAACTAGAACCATTAGAACATATTTTTCTATACAGCTCAAAACATAATGATAAAATAAATTATCTTAATTTGTCACTTTACCAGGATGAACATAACAGACTGACCGAAATAATAATCTTTGATTTTCTGCTTAATCTCCTGTTCAACTCTTCCGTCGATAGGTGGCAGTAAGCCGCCTTTCAAGTGGTTTGCTAACCGACAGTAAACAAGCAGACGAAGCTGTGTGGAACCTGACAGGAAGAGGAAGAGAGGCAGCAGCACAACAAAGGCCGTCTAAATGTGAAATGTTGCTTTTGTTTGTGGAGACAAAGAGCACATTTCTTCTGTAACTTGCTGAGGTGAGAAGGTATCCTCGTTTCTGTCGAGAAACGTACAGAAACACTGAGAACTTCCGTTTTGCGGTTTGCTTAGCGATGGTCAGACCGCTTCAAATTGTCTTTCTGTTGGTTAGTTACGTTCATCTGTCAGTGTCAAGTAGTGTTGTTGTTCTGAGGTTTGTGCTGCCTTTGCTAACATGCCAGTAAAACGTTCTGGTGGTCATGTAGTGATAACCTGCTGACGCCATTAAAGATGCGATCAGCTGATCAGATACGGAGAGCTCAGCTGGAGTTCTCAGATAACTTTAGTCTCGGTAAATGTTCTCAGTAAAAGTAGCTGTATAACCTTTCTAACTGCTGACCGAACTGCCCCGGTTGCTGTGTAGCACACAAAATTCCCCTATTGGATTTGTTTCTTTCCTTTCTAGGTCCGGCTGCATCATGGAAGAGACCAGCAGGGAGGCTGTAGCGACTGCAGTGCAGCGTGTAGCCGGCATGCTGCAGAGGTCCGACCAACTGGATAAAGTGGAGCAATACCGAAGGAGAGAAGCCCGGAAGAAGGCTTCCGTGGAGGCCAGACTCAAGGTAGTCACCAGATTAAATCAGCACCATTGGAACTGAACGAAAAATTTATGTAAATTGTAGGAATATGTATTGGCAAGAAAGTGCGTCCTTTAAGGAGAACATGCAAACTCCATACAGAAAAACCTCAGGCTGGGTTCGAACCCCAGGCGTTCAAGGCAACTCTGCACAGCACAGGATCCTTCTTTAAGGGGAAGGGCCACCCTGGTGGAGCATAGTCACTAATAAGTGTTAGAGGAAGAACTCTCTACATGAACAGCCTGGGTTCTAGTGAGATCATCTAGTTGATAGACATTTGATTGACAGCATCCAATCCTTCCAGAAATCAGTGAAGAGGTAGAGACGGCATTGTTTCCTATGATACGCTTCAGCTTTTTATAACCTTCAAAACAGCAGGAACGGTTCTGGGATTCTTTTAAAATCCTCCTGACTAAAGGAGACAAAATAAAGGCAGCGGCCAGAACGAGGAGAGCAAAGAGTCAAAATAGAAGGAAAAACTGTGTTATTCCTCATTTTATTAAGCCTGTTAAGTAATTTTTGTTCAGTATTTACATGCGTATTATTGGCAGTAATTTTTACCAATTGAGTTCTTGCAAAGTACACCCACACTGTATAGATTTCCTGAAAGTTAAGCAAATGCAGAAAAAACAGGAAACGCTGATCAGATGTCTGATAATTTCCCATTGATGGAGAGCGATCCTCCTGATGAACGATCCTCGCCAACATTTTTACGTTTGTGAGGTTGTTGGTTTTTTTTTTTTTTAGATCCGCTGTGTTTGGCATGTTTGTCTCACCTCAGACAGAAATTCAAGCAAATCCTTTGACCAGTTCGAATAACTGGTTGTGTTTCTCTTTGATGGTGTTCAGGCTGCGATCCAGTCTCAGTTAGATGGGGTCCGAACAGGACTAACCCAGCTGCACACCGCCCTGCTGGACGTCAAAGACATCCAGAGCTCACTGGCTAATGTGAGCAAAGACTGGAGGCAGAGCATCAACACTATTGAGAACCTAAAAGATGTGAAGGATGCTGTGGTTCAGCACAGTCAGCTAGCTGCAGCCGTGGAAAACCTTAAAAACATATTTTCTGGTAGGTTTTGTCAAATTATATCTAAAATATGGATGTTTTTTGATCTGGTGGATTTTCAGTGTGCTTTTGCATTGTTCTGGGTGCAGTCCCAGAGATCGTGGAGGAGACCCAGCAGCTGATTGAGCAGGGAGAGCTGCTTAAGGCCCACAGGAAGCTGATGGAGCTGGAGTGCTCTCGCGATGACCTCATGTATGAGCAGTATCGTATGGACAGCAAGAACACCAGTGACATGAACCTCATCTCAATCTACTTTGAAGACGTAAGTTTGCCTGAGTCATATAAGATGCTGTCGATGTTAGCATCTTTAGGTACGCTAAGCACAATAATAATCCATCACAAACCTTTTCAGTAAGGGTTCACTGATCATCTTGCGAGACAGCATGAAATGATTTAAAACGCTGGCTTTAAGAGAACTAGCTGAGATCTTCGCAATATTTCACATCGTAAACAATTTTAAGTTCAGTGCAGAGTTATTTAGTTAATCTGCGATCATGTATGCATTATAAACGTTAAAAAAAAGATAATGGAAGGTACTCCAGACAGTTAAATCTGTGAAGTATCCCTCAAGGTGAGCACCAGTGATTGTGATGTAGTGATGCAATATCAACCAAAGACATTGCACAGTCTGTGGGTTTAGAGCAGAGTCCTTGAATCATCATCCAGGGTCTGAACTGAAAGAAAGAAGGCGTGATGACCCCAACACAGCTAAGTCAGATACAGGGAACTCAAACAGAATTTTCAAGTATAACTCAGGTGAATTATCATTAATCAACCGTCAGCACAAAAGTAGAACTCAAGAACTTCTGCTTTTCTTTCCTCAGAAGAACAATCCCAAATATAGATTGAGGACAACAATAATAGAGGATTTCTAGCTTAAGGCTTTATTTTTACCCTGGTTCTCTAATAACAGTATATTTTTATTAAGGGAAATTCTGCTCCTATTTAAAAATTTCTATCAGGTTGTAGTAGTTGCTGATCCCCTTTTCTTGAAGATTCCTTGACTTGTACTCATAGTAAAGCTGCTGTGCTTACCTGCCAAGGCTGTAGATTAATTCAAAAAAATTCCCAAATCTTCTATCCGCCCTAGTTTCCAGACAGCTAGTCCCACCATTCCCTAAATAGGAAGAAAAAGATTCACTCTCTCAGTCATTGTTGGGCTTTCCAATCTTTTTTAATGTTACAAATATTGAAATAGATAACATTCTGATTAATCTACTTCTTCCTATAGTCTAAAGAATAAACTGCAAAAGAAAAATAGTAAAAAGCATAAAACTTTGGTTTGTTGACTATCCACACAGCAATTCGTTCAGTTATAAAAAGAACACTGTTAAATTGGCTGGCTGCTGGAATGTATTCTTTTGTACATTTTGATTGGTGTAGGCACCAACATTATTAAGGACCCCTTTTGGTTATTTTGAATATGAAGGAAGCATTTTTTTAGTTTTCAATATTTTCTTATGTTTTACATAAAGATAAGGACACATATATTACCTGCAAGATGGTCACAAACATTTTGAGGTTCACAAAAATTAGGATCCAGAAGTGGCCCTCACAGAGCCTGTTTTTATTTTATTTTTTATCTTATTGTGAATCTGTGGCATGTGTTTAAGGTCGATGGTCATGTTTAAAGACCACACAATCTAGATGAGCTGGTACAGTTAGCCAATAAAGGGTAAACTTGTATGTCTAAAGAATTATTTGCCAACCTGGGGCCGTATTCACAAAGAATCGTAGGGCTAAAAGTAGGTCTTAACTGGCGAATTTACGAGTAACTCCTAGAAAATGTCGGCATGTCACTCCTAAATTGAGGACTCCTAGTTTCTTAAGATAAAAGTAATTCACAACCACTTTTACGCCTAAAAGTAGCTCCTAAGTCTGGGAGTCCCTAAAAGAAGTCAAGAGGACTCTGGATGATTCTGAATTGACCAAACAATACCGACAATGTCCACATGTAGCTGTTTTTTTTTTTTTTTAAAGTAAACACAGGTCGCACAAGTGAAGATGGAGCATTTTTTGTTGCGGATAGTGACGTTACGGCTCTTAAAACTCCGTTTTCAACCGTCCACACGCAGATACTGAAAATGGACGAAACGCAGATCTCCACTTTTTCCAAAAGATTTGTTTTTGGTGCCAAAAATGTCCGGTTACGTGTGGGTGACAGGCTAAACCGTAGAAAAATATCTCAGTTTTGTGAGATACCCGGCTACGTGTTGTTCCCCCTGCACAAAGAAGGAAACGTGCACGTCTTCCAATTAATGCAACATATGTAGGGATGCCTATATGAAGGACATTGCCTACCTGTTGCAGCAGCATCCTTTTTATAAGCGGCAATCTCGAGCCGACACTGGGACTGTAGAGAATACCATCTCTTCTCACAGTCTTCTGCCGTCCGAGACACCGCTGGATAAGATGCATTTATGTGTCTGCTCATTTCCACCCATGCCTCCCTTTTCTTCTTATTCGTAATCCCGGCTCCGAATCGCCCTTTCGGGAACCTCTTCCTCTCCAGTACCAACTGTGCCTGTAATAATAATTGGTACTGCGACCAGTTAGATTTCCTTGTTCTTTTCTCGCCACTCATTTTCAGTTCACAAGGTGCTTTTCACAGTAGTGGGGGGGTCTATTGAAGATGTGTCTGATGTGCTCATCTTCACAACGGTTTACAGCCTACTTACAATCACTCAGGAGCGCTATTGATTTTGGCCTTGTCAGTTTTCAGCTTTCTTGTTACAATTCAGCATAACAGTACAATCTGCTGCTCAAACAGATTCTGTTATGGTTATTTTAGAAATGGTACAATTATAAACAGTTTTTATTATGGGAATTTCCATGAAAATATTAACTTGTGTGTGATTGCATGGGGGGGTAATTCTAACCTTAAGTAATCAATCAGAATAACTCAGCACTATGAGCTGTTTTTACATCTTGTATTTTCTAATAATAAGAAAGCAAAAAGACATAAAACCCTCAAGCAACTCAAATGGTTTTGTTGCATCCACAGAAATATATTTCTCCTTTAATTTTACCAGAGGTGTGGCATTTCTGGATAAAACTAGATTGGTCATGTTCTGATGGTTCTAATGTTTACAGTATATGTGTGAAGATTATGGTGTCAACTCCTTAAATGTTTTCCAATTTTTCTCCAAGGTTCAAGGGCTGTCAGATGAACTTGCCAAGCAGTTATGGATGGTCCTGCAGAGGTCCATGGTAACCGTGCGTCGAGACCCCACCATGTTGGTGTCTGTGGTCCGTATCATTGAGCGAGAGGAGAAGCTCGATCGGCGGATGGTTGACAGGAAGAAACAGACAGGTTTCATTCCACCTGGTCGACCCAAGCGCTGGAAGGACAAAATGTTTGAGGTCAGAGGAAATTCAATGTTGCTATTCATGAATACTCCCAAGTTAGGAATGTTACAGTAACAGTAAGGTCATAGAACATCTCTTTAGGACATAATGCCAAAAATCTATAAGTTTGTTTCACTTTATAATAGGGATGTACCAATACTGGTATTGGGTATCGGTGCCCATACTGTTCTTATGTACTGTATCCATGAACCGATACTTAAAATGTGGAAATTTTGCAAGAATTTCATAGAAAATGTTTATATTTCACTTTAACCTTTAGTTTAGATGTCATTTTTTATTAATATGTTATTTTTTTATCCGCTTAACCATCATTTATCGTAACAAAGAGAGAAGAAAATAAAACCACTGTTCCAATTCATAGCATGCAAGGTTTGGAGTTTTCCACACCCATGAAAATCTATCTTGTACGCTCCAACTAAAACGTGTGATTCGTCTCCACTCGTGTTGTGGACCAATTGTTTGTTAGCATTGTGCTTTGTGGCGGGCACATAGGCGTGTGTTAAGGTATACGATAGCAGCAAGTTCCCAGACAAAGCAAAACTATTGAATCTGTTGAGAGATGGTTTCTTTGTTGAAAACCGGGAAGCACTTTATGCATTTCTATATTGTAAAGATGTGTTTTTTCTCCCAGCTGGACTTGGCCCAAGTTTGCTTTATAAGTGGATTTAACAGTTGTTACTTTGATTGGCTAAAGAAAAATCATTGTAGGCAGACACTTGCTGGCACATCCTCCAATCAGCTTAAAATATTATACCAGATGGCCCTCCTTTTTTCAGACGCTGTCTATGGGAGCAGTTCCAGATCGATGTGCAGACTCGACATGGGGTGGGGTTACACATAGATATGACTTTTGCCAGGTTAATGTTATGTTTATGCACTTATCTAAAAAAAAAGGCATTAACCATTATGTCACGTAACGCCCCATGCATGCACTAAATATTTATGATTATAATGCATTGTGCAGTCCATAGTTAGAAATCCCTGCATCGATCTAAAACTTTGAATCTCTATCACATGCATCAGCTGCTACTGTTGTTAACCAAACACTCCCTCTTCACAATTTCTGTAATTTTACTACTGGAAAGTACAACTAAGGACAAAATACAAAGCAGGAAAAAAAACAGAGACCACATTGAGGTGGTTTCAATTCTGATTATTCATTTATTTACATAGCACCAATTCACAACATGTAATCTCAAGGCACTTTACAGGTCATTTTAATTCAATCATACATACTTTAATACATACATTTTTTGCTAAGGAATCCCAGTAGATTGCATTAAGTCATTGACTTCTAGCATGCACTCCTCCTGGATGAACATATGGCATCAGTAGATAGTCGCATGTGTTGTCATTGACCTCGCAACAATCCCTCATACTGAGCAATTATGTAGTGACAATGGAGAGAAAAAAACTCCCATTTAACAAGAAGAAACCTCCAGCACAACCTGGCTCAGTACAAGCTGCCATCTGCCACGACCGTCTGGGGGTTGTATCTCAGAAGAGATACAGAAACAACAAAAGGAACTTATGTAATGCCCCTTTTCCACTAGTGCCAGTACGGTACGGAAAAGGACGCTTTGGCGTGTTTCCATTACCTGCGTTCGTTCCAAGCTGACCCCAGCCGACCCCTTTTTTTTCGACTACATCTGCCTTGGTTCCAAGCGTGCCAAAGCGACCTGAAACACCCACCTATGGACTGATTGGTCTGGTAATATGATATCCCTCTCACTCCTACGCAGCAGCTGTTTGGTCTGGTGTTGTTTGTTTGCCTCAGAGTAAGCTATAGTTTAAAGTTTCAAATAAGCAGCACACTGCAGTTAACTGCAAGCAGCCTAAAATGAAAAAGAAATCAGTGTGAGTTGCGAATCATATAAGTTTTAAACAATGTGGGGATCTTATAAGTATATATAGAATTGAATCCATGCATTTCACCATGTTGTCTTGTTTGCTGAATGGTTAGTGATGGTGACTCGCGTTTGGTATGTCCAGGTTCACGTCTCACTACTGCGATGCTTAAAATCTTTTTCACAAATGGTCCAGGTTCACAGACATTCTTCCTAGTTTCAGAAAAAAAGAATTTTTCTAGATTAAAAAAAAAAGTATATTTTATTTTACATTTTTTTAGGTTTGTTTTAGGTTTTGTATTTCAATAAATGAAACTACAGGCACCGCTGCTCCTCCACATCGAGAGGAGCCAGTTGAGGTGGCTCGGGCATCTGGTCCAGATGCCACCTGGACGCCTCCCTGGTGAGGTGTTCCGGGCACGTCCCACCAGGAGGAGGCCCAGAGGAAGACCCTCCCTAGGAGTTGGCCCAAGTGGTTGGGGAGAGGGAAATCTGGGTCTCTCTGCTTAAGCTACTGCCCCCGCGACCCGACCCCAGATAAGTGGAAGAAGATGGATTGATGAAACCAGAAACACAATTTTAATGGCAGAACAGTACTTTTAAATTGAGATTTTTCGATACAGTATTTCTTCTATTTATTTTTGTGTCAAAATCTTATTTCCAGAAACCAGAGCATAGAAGACGAATCAACCAACCACTGAATCATTAACATACAACTTCCAACACATACATCCAATACACCCAACAGCACTCACATCCACTCTAACCACAACAAACACACTGCAACACACATACAGTGCTCACCTCTGAGAACTTTAATTTTTTGAACAATCGATTACAATTCTAAAAGCAATTACAAGTGGTTTGTAAATATTGTAAAATAAAAATTGTATACATTTGATAGTAGGTTATAGAGGAGATAGAGGCAGATTGGTTATTCCAATCAAAAGGTGCTTTGTAATAAAATGAGAATGTTCCTATTTCTTTACGAATTTGAGGTATGACATTTTTTTTTTTTTACTTGCATGACTTAAATTATAGGTCTGAGCTATGAAAGTCTAAGTAATACGTTGGCATAAAAAAAATCTCTGTTTTCAAAAAATTTAATCTTCAACAGCATAAGAGAGATTCTTTTTGCTGGACCTTTTCTTGAGATAAGCCTGTCCACATCCTCGCCCACTACAATTATTTGAGATGGTAATGGAAATACACAACCTACCCGTTCCATACAGTACTGACCCATTCCATTCTGTACCGTACTGGCCCTAGTGGTAATGGGGCATAACAGTACTTTCAAAGTGAAAGAAAGTAAAACATTGATAACAGTTCAAAGAGGTTGTTCCGTTACTGGGAGCATCATCCCAGTAGATGTCCCCCATTCAACGAGTAGGGCTGGGTATCCATTCAAATTTCAAGGATCGATTCGATTCCAATTCTCAAGAGTTGGAATCGATTCGATTCAATTCAGTTCAGTTCAATCTGATCCAGTTCCCTATTGATATTGGTCAGTGCTATTAAAAACGCTTAAAAAAATTTTTTTTATTGTCATCTTAATTATACGCCTGGAATTCAATGACTTAAGACCAGGTAAGTAACAGTTCACCATGGGAAACTGTATTAACCCTTTCAGACACAAAACTTAAAATGGCCGTCTGGACTTTGCCTTCCTATTTCAGCTTTAAAAAGGGCAAAAAATATTCTAAAAAATATAATCGATTTTTGAACTTGTGAATCGATTCGATTTCTCCAAGAATCGATTCAGAATCGATTTTTTTTTTTTCTATACAGCTCTATCAACAAGGCCTCCCAGTTGTGCAGAATGTCACACCAGGTGTAGCTTTTATTAAGAGAAAAACACAGAGAAAAAAGTTAAGAGTTGAAATGACAACAAAAACATACAACTGGAGAGTAGTAGAAGAGGAAAGTAGCAGAATAAAGAAAAGTGGTCAGTTTGTCTTCAAACAGTTGCAGGCTATAGCAGCATAAGTACAGAGATAGCACATGATAACCTAAACCAGTCGAACTCTAAGCTTAATCAAAAAGGAAGGTTTTAAGCCTGGTCTTAAAAGTTGACAGGGTGTCTGCCTCATGGACTAAAACTGACTGCTTCTTGGAGCCTGCTCAGCTGTGATGTCTTGTAAATTGAACAGTCAAAAATCCATTATCTGAGGTCTTGAGAATATCATCAGTAAATTTCCCGAGTGCTCTTTCATCAGTATGATGTGCTTTAAGACCCGATTGAGACTCTTCAAACAGGTCGTTGGTATTTAGATGCTCACAGACTTGATTAGCAACTATTTTCTGTAAGATTTTAGATGAGAAAAGAAGAATATCTTTTTTATCCTCTGCTGAGGCTTGACCAGTGATAGATAAATAATTAAAATCATCAAATATTGCAGCAGCATGGTGGAACTTCCTCAATTCTAAATCAACTAAACCTTCTTCATTCTCTTTTTCTAACTAATTAAACCAGCTCTTTTTTTTTTCTCTTTCCTCAGACCATCCATATTTGCTTAACCTGAGCTTCCCATCCTTCTCGTCCTCAGGTGTTGGAGGGTACTGTGAGCACCCGCATCGAGAGCACCCAGGCAGTGACCAAAGAGGCTGATAAAATGTGGCTAGTTCGTCTACTGGAAATAACAAGAAAATATGTTCTGGATGACCTTATTGTGGTTAAAAATCTCATGGTGCAGTGCTTCCCCCCACACTACAACACCTTCAACAGGTGATAGTCTGCATTATTGCTTCATTGTAAACATAATAGAAAATCAGGTTTTGGCAATATGAAGCAACAGTTTTTTTTAAACCATGTTAGAAAATAACTGAAAACCCTGTTGTATATAAACATGGAGGTGTAAAATTTTTGAATGTTTTTTTGTTTTGTTTGTTTTTTAGGTTTTTCAGCCTCTATCATAACGCCGTGTCCAGTCGTGTGAAGGAGCTGACTTTGGAGGATTTGGAAGCTAATGAAATTGTGTCGTTGCTAACCTGGGTTCTCAATACTTACAAGAGGTTATTTTGTTCATCAATCTCATTTAAACTTGCTGTACAGGGGTCTCATTTATAAAACATTGCATAGAATCCCTACTAAAAGTGTACGTACGACCAAAACAAAAAGTTTGCGTACGCCAAAAAGATTTCTGATTTATAAAACCATGCCTACGCAAAGGTGTAAACAATTTCCCCTTTATAAATCACGGTCTTCTTGGAAGTTTGCGCACGTGAATTTGGCTCATATCCCGCCCTGAACACGCCAATATCTGGCTATAAAAGGTCAATGCAAAACAGGACATGAATATTGATGCATGTGAAGAAGAGGCTTAATATGGCAACAACAAAAGAAAAACAAAAAGAAACTTTACGGAGATGTTGATTGAAGTGCTAGTGGGTGAAGTGGAGGCTAGAAGAGACATTTTATTTGGTGGACACAGCAGCGGTGTCACAAATAAAAGGAAGAACTGCGAGTGGCAGCATGTGGCGTCTGCAGTGCAGACTGTCAGGGCAACTGACAGCACGGTACCCGAAAAAAAAAAAAAAAGTGGTCGGACCTCAAAGTTGAGGGGGGGGAAAAAACACTTGCCTCCCACCGCCAGAGTGGGTCTGCTACTGGAGGGGGTACGTGTACACCCGAGCTGACACTAAATATGAGCATATTTTAAGGAGACAGACTAATATGCCGTGTATTTTGAGCTCTTAGATGGCGAGGATTAGGAGGCTGAGGAAGATGAGGTTGCCCAGCGTCTAGTGACAGCCATTGGTACCTTAAATGATACAATAAAATTTTTTTACATCCTGGCCGATCCTTGCTCCCTGGGTGAAGGCTTCCTGTCGAGGAGGAGGCGGCTGTGGGTCGGGGTTCTCATGCTGGGGAGGTGGTAGGCCAGGAGGGAGGGGAATTTCCTCGGACGGGGCCCTTGTAGTAATATGGGTGCAGTCAATTGCGCCGATTATGTTTGGGAAACCGGACATTGCTGCAAATTGCATCTTAATTTCGGCCTGCTCCCCCACAGTATATGGAAACGTGATGTATTGCCTGCTCATTTTAATGATCCCATCCAAGACTGCAGGCATTATTGCGCTCAGGGACGGCAGATGATTCAATTTATTAATTGGCACACAGTCCCGGCCCTTTTATCTGAGTTTAAGGTTTTGAGATAAATTTTATGTATCTATTTTAATATTGAAAAATGTTTTTAGAAGAGCTATAGCTCACTGCAAAGCTACAATATAGATATCATTGCTTGTTTGGATGTTTATAATAACATGAATCCATAATTAATGTTTGGTGTGAGGTGAAATGATATGCGTGAGAGGAGTAATATGCAGTCTGGCTGCAGTTCACCACCTCACCAACTGCGTCGTCGATTCCCTCGTCTCCAAAATGTCCGTACGCACGGGTCAGAGTTGGCGTACAGGTGCGCACATTTTCCCGTCAAGTCTGTTTTTTATGAATCACAACTTTTGCTTTTAAAGTGGGGTACGCCAGTTTCAGGCCCCATTTTGTGCGTACGCAACGTTTATAAATGAGACCCCTGATCCTTATTTAATCTGCTTCTCATTCCTAGTCTTTGTTTTATTGTATTAACTTGTAGCTTATGATCACACATGTACATAAAACATTTTGTTTTACTTATTTTTCTACACTGTGGATATATTCTTGTTATACAGTGTGGAAATGATGGGGCATCCAGATCTCTTTTCAGAGTTTGACATCAACCAGTTGGAACCACTGTTGCCAAAGGAAGTGGTAGACGACCTGCTTAGCAAATATGTGAAGACGTTTACAGTAAGCATCACACACAGGGCGTGTTCACACTAACTGGCATTCTGCTGTGTTTGGACATTCACTCCACAGGCAAAATGAGCTTTTAGTTCCTGAAACTGAGCTTTCCCACAAAGCTAAGATAGCAGCATTATTTTGTGTTTATACTGTCCTGTGGAAAGGTTTTAGGCAGGTGTGAAAAAATGCTGTAAACACAGTATGTTTTCATAAATCTAAATAATGATTATTTTTCTCAGTTTACAACATACAAAGTGAGCAAACAAAAATAAATATCCAAATCAATATTTGGCATTACTACCTTTTGTCTTCTAACCAGCATAAATTATTTTAGGTACACTTGCACAAAGTCAGGTATATTGTAGGATTACAATCAGCTGTGTGATCGACTAACTATACGAAACGGATACTAATGATCATCAATGTCACACATGGGTTGAAACATCTTCATTAACTGAACCATAAACCATTGTGTAAGAGGCTTAAAACTGAGTGAGTAACTCTGCTACTACGTTGAGGTGGTGGAAGGTAGTTTCATGCTGTGCCGATATTGAGCACAACAATAAGACACAAGGTAGTTCTGCTGCATTAGCAAGTTTTCGCCTAGACAGATTTCAAAGCAGACTAAGGTTTCAAGATTTGCTTTCTAAGTTATTTTGAAAAAGGACAAAGGAACAGGCAACGTAGAGGATCATAGACACAGTGGTCAATCAAGGAAACTTAGTGCAGCAGATTAAAGACACATCAAGCTTACCCTTCAAAACAGGATGATGTCCAGCAGAGCCATCAGCTTAGACCCGGCAGAAACCAGTGGGACCCAGGTACACCCTTCTACACCCATCTGACGAGTGGTCTTGTCAGAAGTGGTCTTCGTGGAAGATTGAAGGCAAAAATCCTTAAAGGAGATGTACAGTTTTGTTTTTAAACCAGGGCCCTCATTTATCAAGCGTACTTACGCACAGATCCCTGCATATGTCGTGCGTAGGAACAATTCTACGCATTGTGTGGTATTTATCAATTTGTACTTGTGCATAGACATGTTCTTAAATATAAGTACAGTTCTGATTATTCGTATGCACAGCATCTACTGTTAGGAAAAAATTTAATTTTAGCAAATTAAAGTATTCGCCACATTTAAAAAAAAAAATGTGTGCTCTGTAGCGGATGTACAACAGCTGCCTGCAGGTTGGAATTAAGCAGAGAAAGCCCTGATAACAAAGTATCGATGGTGAAATGAATTTGTATTAACAGAATTTTTTTTTTAGGTCTGTTCATCATGGATACTTTTTTTATTGCCCCACCTATGTTTCTCCTCGATCTCTGTCACTGAAGTTCCTTTTTTTGCTCTCTTGGAAATTATTTTAAGGAAGAACGTGAGGACTCAATGCATTTGATAGATGATGTTGTATTACCAAATATGGATAAGTCAGGGCGTTTCTGTATGCAAATGACTGTGAACGGGCACGAGCACCTGAGTACGCACAAGTGGGATTTATCAATAGCTGATTGCGGAGGAGCGTGCATACGAAAGGCCACTGCATGTTTCATAAATCACACTTTGACGTGTACTTACGCACATCCTAAATTTCCTTCATAGGACAGAATATAGGGACATTTCTACGTACGTTTGATAAATGAGGGCCCTGGATCTTATTTGTAGCATGCAGTACCTTAAGTTACTCACCCAGACAATTTTCGTGTGACTTGAAGTCCTTTGGGAGATTCATTCGTGATCAGGGTATATCCATATAGTGGGAGTTTTGGGGGCAACCAAAGTGCCTATAAATAGGAAATATCTTCAAAAAAACTTTTTCTTATGAATTGCTTGCTCTGTTCCCACCAACCAGTGATTTCAATTACGTCACTGCTGTGCCCCATTGTAGCGGTCGGTTTGACAAAACCTGCTACTGCAAACCTCAGCATGGTTGGGTTTGTATGTTTCCAAATTGCACAGACAAAATGAACAAGTGGACTCAGTTCAGGTTCTACAGGCTCCCTTTCTGTATCCTGTTCAGACTACAACTGTAATAGGCCACGGCATTGCCGTGATAGAAATCGCCGGTTGGTGTAAGTTGGAATACATGCCTGTAAAACAGCCAGGAAGACTACAACAAAGCATCTGCAAAATGCTTTGAATTCACAGGGGAATAGTGCTAGCAATTCATGACAAAACATTGGTGAAATGAAGGAGTTTGGTGGCACTTCCCCTTTAACTCCAATGTGCAGACGAGGCCAAATGAATTATGTGTGCACAAAAACACAGGAACTAGGGTGTAGAAAGGGCTAGAGAGAGGTACAATAAGTTTCCGCAGGCAACAGTGAAGCATGGTGGAGGTTTCTTGAACGTTTGAGGCTGTATTTCTGCAAGTGGAGTTGGATATTTGGTCAGCATTAATGGTTTTCTAAATGCTGAGAAATACAGGCAGATTATTTTTTATTTTATTTAATATTTTTATCACATGTTTTTTTTTCCCATTAATCACCCAGTGTTCCTACCTAATTCCAGTCCTGGGCATTGCTCTCCCTCTGCCAACCGCGGGAGGGCCCTGCACTGAAGCTCAAGCCTCCTTCCTGCTTGAGGAGTGAGCAGGCGCTTCTTTTCACCTGAGGGGGTGGGGTTTCCCCGGTTGGACGTAGCATGTGGAAGGATCACGTTATAACAGCCAGACAGGCAGATTCTAACTCATCATGCAATACCATTAGGGAGACGTATGATTGGCCCTAAATTTATTTTGCCACAGGACAACAACTCCAAACATACATCCAAAGTTATTAAGAACTATCTTCATTGTAAAGAACGAGATGCACAGGAAGTGATGGTATGGTCCCCAGAGAATCCTGATGTCAACATCATTGAATGTGTCAGATATTACATAATTAGACAAAAAGATGTGAGGAAGCCTACATCCATATAAGGTCTGTGATTAGTTTTTCAAGATGTTTGGAACAACCTACCAGCAGATTTCCTTCAAAACATGTGTGCAAGTGGACCTAGAAGAATAGATGCTGTTTTTAAGGCAAAGGGTAGTCACACCAAATGTTGATTTGATTTAGATTTATCTCTTGTTCGTTCACCTCATTTGTTGATTGAGAAAAATACAGTGGGGATCGAAAGTTTGGGCACCCCAGGTAAATATTTGTATTAATGTGCATAAAGAAGCCAAGGAAAGATGGAAATGTCTCCAAAAGGCATTAAATTACAGATGAGACATTCTCATAATGTGTCAAAAAAGTTAGATTTTATTTTCATCATTTACACTTTCAAAATAACAGAAAAAAAATTATGGCGTCTGCAAAAGTTGGGCACCCCGCAGAGTTTATACCTTGTACTGCCCCTTTTGGACAGCTGAGACCTGATAGTGGTATGGATTGTTCACAATCATCCTTTGGAAAGACCAGGTGATGTCAATCTCAAAGGCTTTAAAGGCCCCAACAATCAGCACCATGGGTTCCTCTAAGCAGTTGTCTCGAACCCTGAAACTGAAAATAGTTGACTCTCACAAAGCAGGAGAAGGGTATAAGAAGATAAAAAAGGGTTTCCAGATGTCAATATCATTTGTTCGGAATGAAATTAAGAAATGGCAGTCATCTGGAACAGTGGAAGTTAAAGCCAGATCTGGAAGACCCAGAAAAATATCTGATAGAACAGCTCGCAGCATTGTGAAAAAAGTAAGTCAACTTTTTGGCCAGAATAGGCAAATGTACATTTGGAGAAGAAAGGACACAGAATTTAATGAAAATAACCTCTGTTCAACTGTTAAGCATGGTGGTGGATCAATCATGCTATGTGGTTGTATTGCAGCCAGTGGCAAAGGGAGCATTCACGAGTTGAAGGAAAGATGGATTCTATTACATTTCAGCAAGTTTTGGACGGTAACTTGATGCCATCTGTAAAAAAGCTGAAGTTGAAGAGAGGATGGCTTTTACAACAGAATGTCTCATCTGTAATTTAATGCCTTTTGGAGACGTTTCCATCTTTCAATGGCTTCTTTAAGCACATTAATACAAATGTTTACCTGGGGTGCCCAGACTTCCGATCCCACTGTAAATGATTAATACTTCAAGAGCATTCTTTGTTTAAATTTTATTTGACCTGCCTAAATTTTTTAAACATTCTGTATGTCTGGACTGGAGATTATTTAAAACTAATAATTCGCATTCTTTGCTGGGCTCCACTTCAGCAGTTATAACTTTTTTTTTCTCCATATCTCCCCATTTAGCTTATGGTAGTTTATAAAATATAACTTGCTCCTTAAGAGTTAGCCTAGCAGTTATTTAACCATTTGGGTGTTCCAACAGGAGACTGATCCCAAACACCATCAAACCCAAATGTGAATTAATGATTCCTGCTGATATTAAATATCTCATTCACTTGTAGTAACTCTTGTAGGACAGTAGTTATGAAAACACTGTGCTCAAAGTGACTGAATAACTAACCTAGTGGTTTAGTTTGCCAGTGGTGATCCAAAAACAAATTCCAACCACTTCTTCAACACAATTTTTTTTTTAATCCAAGGAAGAGGAGCTGATGTGTTATCTCCACAAATACCAAATGTGTTCTGAAGTCTCTAATCATTAGCTTCTCTTAGCTACAGCTCTGCTCTGCTCCTAAGCATTCTGGCATTTCTGTGGGCTGTCCCAAGTCAGGCAGCTGGCAAATAAATTCTAATTAACACTGAAGTTCAATGGACCAGCTTTTTCTGGCTCATACTCAAAGCCATTTTTTTACGAAGCGTCTGTAATTTTTTGGCTCTGTTTCCAGTCTAATATAACAGGTTGGCTGCGAAAGGCCCTGGAAACTGATAAGAAAGACTGGATGAAAGAAACTGAACCTGAGGCAGACCAAGATGGATATTATCAGACCACGCTGCCAGCCATCGTTTTTCAGGTAACATCCAGAGTTGTTTGTCTTTCAGACGTCTTCCGCCAGTATATTGACACTGTTCCTGATTTCATTTACAGTGGAATTGGCTTGTTTTCTCAATAAAAGAAAATTTGTTCTGCATGGCTTCTAAATGTTGCATCCTGCTTGGAAAATATAAACAGGTGAAACACTAAAAATGAAAATATTGTGCAAAAAGTCATTTATTTCAGTAATTCAACTTAAAGGGTCAAACTAATATATGACATAGTCATTTCATGTGAAGAGAGATGTTTCAAGCCTTTATTTTTTTAAATAATTTTGATGATTATGGGTTTTTTTTAAACCCCAAATCCAGCAGGGATAGGCACAGCTTAAAGAAGATTGTCGGGAAAAGGCCATTTAGAAGTATGGGGCACCTTTACATGGAGTGGACTGGGGATGGAGTTAGTGCAACAAGAGCCACCACACACAGACTCATCCTGGAAACGGGCTTCAAATGTCCTATTCTTCTTGTCCAGCCACTTCTGGTCTAATACTCAGTAGTCCAAAGTCCTCTTCTCTGATGAGAGCAAATTTTCCATCCCATTTGGAAACCAAGGTCCCAGAGTCTTGACAAAGAATGGAGAGACAACATCAGTGTGAAGTTTCCACAATCTGTGTTAATTTACGGAGCCATGTCATGTGCTGGTTTTGGTCCACTGGGCTTTATTAAATCTAGAGTCACAGTAGCCACCTACCGGGACATTTTAGAGCACTTCATACTTCTTTCTGCAGACAAGCTTGATGGACATGCTGAGTTCATTTTCCAGCAGGACCTGGCACCTGCCCACATTGCTAAAAGTACCAAAACCTGGTTCAGTGACAAATTACTGTGCCTAATTGCTCAGCAAGCTAGCCTGACCTGAACCTCATAGAGAATCTATGGAGAATTGCCAAGAGAAAGATGAGAGACATGAAACGGAACAATGCAGAAGAGCCTCAGGGTGCTATTGAAGCATCCTGGTCTTCCATAACACTTCAGCAGTGCCACAGGCTGACAGGATCCATGCCAGGCTGCATTGAGACAGGAATTGATGTAAAGGGGGTCCAAACCAACTACTGAGTACATATGCATGATTATACTGTTCAGGGGTCTGATATTTGCCTATTTAAAATTAGTGTTATATTTATTTCATGTAATTTTCAAATTTTCCAAGGTTTTCATTTAACCTTGCACTTTAAGCTGGATTCTTGCAAGATTTCTAGTTTTCCAAACCTATGAAAATCCATCTTGTACTGCTCCAACTAAACTGTCCGACTCAACTCCACTGGTGATGGGGACCAATAGTTTGTGCTTTGGGTTGGGCGCATGGGCTGGTGTTTAGGTATGATGATAGCAGTGCCAGGCAAAGCAAAACAAACATGGCCGTGCTGGTGGACATACACGTAGAAGTGGCTATTGAATCTGTTTTAGTAGAACTAGAGATTATGTCTTTGTTGAAAAATGAGCAAAAAGAAGCACTTTACGCATTTCTTGATGGTAAAGATCAATTAATGTAATCCTCTGATCAGCTCCAAATATACCACTTTCTGTGGGAGCAGTACCTGAGCTATGTGTACCCTGCACACATGGCGGGGCTACAAATCTGGCTTTTTGCCAGGTTAGTTTTCATAAACTGTAATCCATAATCATCAAAATGACAACAAAGGCTTGACATATCTAGCTTTACTTGTAATGAGTCTGTATGATATATTAGTTTGACATTTTAATTTAAATAGCTGAAATTACAGCATTTTTGCATTATATTCAAGTTTTTCAAGTTTCACCCACAAAGCATAGTTCTCAGAAGCCGCACCTTGATTGAATACATTTTGTTTTTGCTCGTCGGTGGATGAAGATGTATGAAGTACAGGTACATTTCAAAGTAGAGTCGTGGCCAAATGTTTTGAGAATTACATAAATATTGCAAATTGGAAAAGTTGCTGCTTTAGTTTTTATAATGGCAATTTGCATTAACTCCAGAATGTTATGAACAGTAATCAGATGAATTGCAGAGTCCTTCTTTGCCTTGAAAATTCCACTGCATGTCATTGCTGTCATTAAAGGACCTGCTGAGATAATTTCAGTAATCATCTTGTTAACTAAGGTGAGAATGTTGAAAAGCACAAGGCTGGAGATCATTATGTCAGGCTGATTGGGTTAGAATGGCAGACTTAACATAATAAAAGGAGGGTGATTCTTCATATCATTGTTCTTCCATTGGTAATCATGGTGACATGCAAAGAAACGTGTGCAGCTATAATTGTGTTGCATAAAAATGGCTTCACAGGCAAGGATATTGTGGCTACTAATATTGCACCTTAATCAACAATTTATAGGTTTATAAAGAACTTCAAGGAAAAAGGTTCAATTCTTGTTAAGAAGGCTTCAGGGCGTCCAAGAAAGTCCAAGCGCCAGGATCGTCTCCTAAAGAGGATTCAGGTGCAGGATCGGAGTGCCACCCGTGCAGAGCTTGCTCAGGAATGGCAGCAGGAAGGTGTGAGCGCATCTGCATGCACAGTGAGGCGAAGACTTTTGGAAGATGGCCTGGTGTCAAGAAGGGCAGCAAAGAAGCCACTTCTCTCCAAAAAAACATCAGGGACAGATTGATGTTCTGCAGAAAGTTTGGTGAATGGACTGCTTAGGACTGGGGCAAAGTCAGATTCTCAGATGAAGCATCTTTCCGATTGTTTGGAGCATCTGGGAAAAGGCTTGTCTGGAGAAGAAAAGGTGAGCGCTACCATCAGTCCTGTGTCATGCCAACAATAAAGCATCCTGAGACCATTCATGTGTGGGGTTGCTTCTCATCCGAAGGAAGTGGGCTCACTTACAATTTTGCCCAAAAAAAGCCATGAATAAAGAATGGTACCAAAACAACCTCCAACAGAAACTTCTTCCAACAATCCAACAACAGTTTGGTGAAGAACAATGCATTATCCAGCACGATGGAGCACGGGTGTCATAAGGCAAAAGTGATAACTAAGTGGCTCGGGGACCAAAACGTTGAAATTTTGGGTCCATGGCCTGGAAACTCCCCAGATTTTAATCCCATTGAGGGTTTAATCCCAATCCTCAAGAGGCGGGTGGACAAACAAAAACCCACTAATTCTGACAAACTCCCAGAAGTGATTATGAAAGAATGGGTTGCTATCAGTCAGGATTTGGCCCAGAAGTTAATTTGAGAGAATGTCCAGTCAAATTGCAAAGGTCCTGAAAATGAATTGTTGATAAAATCCTTTGAAACGTATGAAGTTCTTCTAATTATATATCAGTACATCACAGAAACAACTGAAACAAAGATCTAAAAGCAGTTTAGCAGCAAACTTTGTGAAAACTAATATTTGTGTCATTCTCAAAACTTTTGGCCACGACTGTAGACAAGCACTAGAATCAGATTCAGTAAAAAAAAAAAAAAATGTTATACATTCATGGCAGGACAGATGTTTAGAGAAAGGTGTCCATCTCCAGCAGTCATTGGGTGAGAGAGTACACACTGGATAGGTCCAGTCCATCCATCACAGTTCAATATAGACACAGTTGGAACAAACGATGCAGATTCGCACACACACTCACATACATAAGCAGACATATCTGTAGCCAATTTCAAGAAACCAACTAACCCAGTATACATGTTTTAGGTTGTTGTAATAACATCGCTTCCTTTAAATCTTTATCAGATGTTCGAGCAGAATCTGCAAGTTGCTGCCCAGATTGATGGGGACTTCAAAGAGCAGGTTCTTAAGCTTTGTCTGAAACAGATGAATTCTTTCCTTATGAGGTACTCTCTTCAAATACTTACTAATATAACCCTAATAAATAAATAAATCTCAAAATAAATCCTACCTACATGTGTATGGAGCTAATTTTTACTCCATGTAGGTATCGGGAGGAGGTTGTGGCCTATAAAGAGGAACACCTGAGAGACAGACAGCTGCCTCAGTGTTATATACAGTACATGATCGCCATCATCAACAACTGTCAGACGTTCAAGTAAGATTTCAGTATGAATATGAGATGATGGGGTTTGCAGTATTAATGTAGAATATTGCCCTAATTAGTTGTGAGAAATCCTCATTCTTATATTTTACCATGTGTGGATATATCATAACTTGGGGCTCAAATGTATCATATGCTAGATTTTTCAGACATATCCACATTAGCCCAATTCAAAGAGGATGTTGCTTAGGTCTCCCTCCATGTTCCTTTTAAATATTAATGCCTTGATTGTGAGGAATACTTGTAGGTTTTCTAGTTCAGTTATTGTTTTTGTCTGGGTTCCTTAGGGAGTCCATCAACAGTCTGAAGAGGAAGTACTCCCAGTCCTTGGATCCGTTTGACAGCGATGCTGCGATTGAGAGGACCCTGGCTGAGGTTGTGAAGGAGGGCTGTCAGTTTCTGCTGGATGAAGTCTTCTTGGACCTTGAGGTAAGCGCTACTGAACCAGTCTGACTTAACAGTTAGGCCCAGCTGGAAAACACAGTGTCTCTGTCACATGACCCCAGTAACCCCTCTCCCTCACACAGCTCCTCCTGTGGCACATCCATAGACTCCTGCTTTGTTCTGCAGTTAGCATGTTCCCATTCTGACTGATTTGATTATGGTTTTGCATTTACCAGAATCACCTGAATGAGCTGTTAACCCGGAAGTGGCTGGCAGGTTCTCATGCTGTGGACACAATCTGTGTGACGGTAGAGGACTACTTCAATGACTTCAACAAGGTCAAGAAACCTTTCAACCAGGTGGGATGAGGCTGAAAAGGGATTTATTCCTGTAGTCTGGAATTAAATGTTTTGTTACTATTGTATTAAGCTTACACATCAACCTATGGAAGTAGAAAACTCTCCCTTCCAAGAAGCATTGTCAGCTTTTTGTGCTCTGACCAGCTGAACCTTTTGTGTGATGACCAGGAGATGACCAATGAGGCTCTGCGCAGGGTGGTTGTAGAGTACTTGAAAGCAGTGATGCAGAAACGAATCACCTTTAAAAATGCTGATGAGAGGAAGGAGGGAGCAGAGAGGATGATCAAAGAAGCTGAGCAGTTCAAGTTCCTCTTCAAGAAACTGGCAGCGGTGAGTTAAATTTTCCAAACTAAAGTAATCTTTTAAACCCAATCTCTCCATTTTGAAACTGTGGTTTGTGGCTTAATTCAGTTCAAAAATACTCTACTGATTCGAGAGGGGTTGTTGTAGCTCATAACTAATTAATTTTTCAAGGAGTTGTTGTAGATCATGATGGCTTTGGGGGAAATGGTGTCCTATAGCAGTGAAACTGAAGAAGCCTCCAACTGAAGACACTCTGTTGGATAGTCCCATAAGGATCATGCTGAGGGTTGTCCATAATTTTTCTTTATTTAATGAAGAATCCTTCTTTGCATCATCGTTTCCAGTTGTTCCACAGTTTTCCCCAGAACAGAACCAGCCCTCTTCATCAGTTTGAGGGGGCAGGGGATTGTGGTAGTGTGATGTTTAATGTGGACTGGGGATTCCCTATAGGCAGGCCCAGATTATGATTGCAGAGACCCCTGGGGTGAAAAGAGTTTATCCTATAACTGAAATTGTTCATCAGATGTTTCTATTAAGCAACATTGATACATATTCATTTTAACAGATTCATTTGTTAGGCAGAATTAAGAATGGGTATTTTTTCTCTGATACATCATACTAAATGGAGTACAGAGGATTCTTGTGGAGTACAGACTTGTTAAGTCCCTATATGTATTCAGCACGAACTGTATTGTGCTCTGCTCTTTAGACTGAAACGAAGGGTGAAAAACACCTTTAAAATCTGAAGCTCCGCCTTTCCCCCCACATTAGTTCAACTGAAGACAGGTTCCTCAGAACAAAGCAGAACTTAAAGGGCCACTTGTGTGTGGCTATTATTACTGCAAACATACTAACAGTATCTAAGGTGGGTCAGTTAGACCAGTGTTCCCCAGTCTGTGGCTCAGTGGTAGAGTAGAGTTGGCTTGCAATCGGAGGGTTGTAGGTTCGATTCCAGCTTCCTCCAGTCCCATGTCGATGTGCCCCTGGGTAAGGCACTTAACCCCAAAAATTGTACATCGTCCTACCGAGCCATGTTGGCTATCGGTGTATGAAAGTGAGTGTGAATGGGTGAATGTGGCTTCAATTAAATTCGATCATATTTATGGAATTTAACAGATTATAGAGATAATATAGAGAGCTTTGCTACTGTCTAATTCACTGGGAAACAGGAAGAGAAAATATATTTATTAAATGTGAAGAGTAGATAAACAAATATGTGTATTTCAACAGTAAATACTCCTCTCTACTACCGCGCACACTGTCATGTTTTCTTTCTGCGCAGAAGCTACTTTCGGGATTTTTACAGACTCCTTTCTGCTCCAAAAACGTTCTGCTATGTTGCAGGTACCGTTTAAAGATGGAAAAACTACATAATCTATATGTCATCGGTCTGGCGGAAGTTTTTGTTTTTACTGTGGATGGGTGAAAAATATTAATATAAGCAAAAAGATGGCACATAAATGTGCCATCTTTGTGCTTAATGTGGATTTTTAATGTCTGCCATTTGAGAAACAACACGTAAACCTTTGGCTTTCAACTGTTAATTAAATAAAGATGCGTTTTTCAACACCTGTTTACACCTTCAGTGCTTCTTGTGATGAAATGTTGAACAGAATAATAATAGGGTATGAATAGTTAATAATTAAAGTTAATAATAATAGTTAATGTCTGGCTGCCAGATGTGTGGATAAATCTCTACAACTTAATGCACTTTCAGTTTAAAGTTGGCTCCTTATTTTTGTATGTATATTGTTTTAATAAAAGAATGCTTTAACATGATAATTGTCATATTCTTATTAGAACGCTTAACAAAAAAATATGTTGGCTTAATAAAAAGTGAGTCAGTTGAATGCACAGAATTCATGCATGTGTTGGCAAATGGTCAGGATGGTACCACCTCTGCCTCAGTTTGAGCCAGGAAAAACCCTGTAGCCTTTCTATGTATTTGTGGAAATACGTTAAATTGTCTTGTGACAACTTTAGTAATTCAGTGGTGTCTGGTCTCTGGCAAAAAAGCGAATATCACTGCTTACACAGTTCTTTTTTTAAATCCAGTCTTGGATATAAATATGCCGTCATGTTGCCGCTGATTAAATTAGAAGCAGGTGTTAGGATAGGATTTAGAGCTGCTGCTACAGCGTGAATAATCAGGTGCTGATTGCGGTTTGGGAAATCTGTATCAGAACACCAAAACAATATAACGCAGATGATTTTCAAATACGCAAACCTCTCGGTTTTTTAAATAAACTTTCTCTAAAGTACAAATACGTGATCATTTAAAATATATGGTGCATATTTTTCCGAAAAATTAATGTCTCCTTGTTCATGTCCTTTAGTTAATGGTTAGGCTAGTAATTAATTACTACTTACTTTTGAGTTATATTACCACCTACTGACCTTTCTTGGTATGGCTGTAGTATCTGTAGTCTCAATTTGCTATTCAAGCAATACCTTTGAGGTAAGTGACTAGCTAAAAGCAGGAATGTATTCCTGATGTATTCCATTTATATCCTCAAAAGTCATCAGAATCTTTAATGCAATGGGTTATTTATCAAAATGTTATCCCAGGGAAGCACACTCCTGAATCTCGCTTAAAGTTATGTTGATCAGGGCATATATCTTGGCTTAGGGGCCTCCCAGGGGGAAAAAAAAGTTCAGGCTCAGGAGTTTTTTTTTACTATCACCCCTGCACATTTGGGGAGCCTAAGTCACGCCCTTCTTCTTCCGGTCCATGGGTCTCCTAATGCCAAAACAAATGAATGAGAGTCAATAGAGCGATCAAAGTTATTTTCTGATCCAGTATGAAATGCGCTGTGATTGGAACATATGATGGCCGTTAATTTGATAAACTTATTTTGATGCACAGAAAACGCAGATTTTCAACTGGGGGAAAAGTTACTTTTTTTGTATAAAAACGTTTAGCTGACTACAACTGCAGAAGAAGCAGAGCGAGGGTCGTAGTCTCCTGGAAGAAGAAAGGAACATTAAACACAGAGAAACCAACTATAAAACTGATCATGTGGAAAGTAGCTGCTATGTCTGGGATAAAGCTGTTGGTGGAGTGAGAGCCAGCATGGAGGAGAAGCTCTACAAGCTCTAGGTGAGTGTTTTACGTGATATAGCTAGTGCTAGTTCCCCTTTAGCCAAATGGCGTCACATATGCGACTTCTGACTTCTGATTTGTGGGCATTTTAAATGCTAATTTTTACAATCAACTGAATCCCAAATCACTGGACAGACACAGTGGAAATGTACATCATTAGTTATCATTTAAATGGAAGTACAACATATGTGTGATTCAGGACGTAAGATTAAGCGGACCAGAAAATAACTTTTATCGCTTCATTGACTTCCATTCATTATTTTTTCGGTTTGGGTACCAAGGGGCCGACCAGAAGGGGAGGAGACTTAGGCTCCCCATTAAGCAGAGAAGAGTGGGGCTTGGCGACGTCATTTCATTGGTAACGTTTGCAGAGATCTCAGCTGAATTAATGAACAAGCCCACACCTTATGAAGTCCCTGACATTTGTTTTGTGTTTTGTGATCGTATACAATGAGTAAATATTTTGAGTTGTACAACGAGATTAATTGAACATGGATGAAGAGAGTCATGATAACGCTGATCATTCCGAGAGACATGTCAAAACTGAAAGCGTTTCGACGTGCAAAAATGGGTGTTTTGACGAGAAAGAAAAACGAAATCATGGCATTAATGAATGATGCACAAAACATGGAAACAGTCCAGTTAAAAGTGGAAACTGAGTTGGATAAAGCTTATTATGACTTGCATGAAGTAAATGAGTCAATTAAAATGCTGTTGTCACCAAACAATGCTGAAATTGATCAAAATGAATGGTTTTTGGCAAAAATGACTGTCATAAATGATTTTAAAAATTATGCTTAAAAATTGGTGTCGCAAACAAAACAAAAATTTCCCAAGTGAAATCAAAGCACTCATGGTCATCACAGTCATTTAAACAATATCCACGGTCATCAAGGTCTTCTAACTTAGCAAAGTCATCTATTGCTTCTCTTAAAGTGCAACTTGAAAGTGAACAAGTGGAACTGGTTGTTAAAGCAGAAGCTCTTCAACAGAAGCAAGCTCTTGAGAGACTGGAAATTGCACTCAAAGCTCAAAAGAAGAAGCTTGAGTTAAAAACTAAGATGGCTGTAAATACAGATGAATGTTGCATCTCATCAGAATCCAAATCCTTCTGCTTTTCAAGCCCTACCAAATACTCAACATGCAAATGCAGCACGTAGTGCAGGGGCAAGTAGAGCTGCTGACTACTTAATGCTCCCCCAAAATGAACAAAACCCACAATCCCCAGTGTTGCAGAACACAACCATCCATCCATCCATCTTCTTCCGCTTTATCCGAGGTCGGGTCGCACCTCGGATCTTTCTTTAGTTTGCCGGTTAAAGTCAAACTAAAGAAAAGCGACAAAATCATTTGCACATATGTCTTTATGGACCCTGGGCGCTCTTGCAAGCTTCTGCACAGAATCCCTTCTGAGGCAATTGCAGACAACTGGGAAAAGGACAAGAATCTTGTTAAGAACAATGTACAAGGAAAAAGTGGTTGATACATCTGTGGTGGCAGAAACGGAAATCAGTGGACTGGAGAGTTATAACTTCTTTGACTTGCCAAAGATATATTCTCACGCTGACAATCCTGTAAAGGCTGAAAACACATCCCCCTGTCAGGAAGATATTGCTAATTGGGAATCTATCCATGATGTGAACATTCTACAGATAAATGCAGAAATTCGTCTACTCATCGGAAACAATGTTCCTAAGGCTTTGGAATCATGGCGGATAATTAAGAGCCTGGGAGATGGTCCCTATGCAATAAAAATAACTCTGGGATGGACAGTTAAGGGACCACTCCTGAAAGGCATATGGAAGGATGTTACTGCAAACAGAATTTCTGAATGAGTGAAAATTGAGAACTTGCTACAGCAGCAAATGAAAGTAGATTTACCAGAGCGCCAGCCGGTGGAGCATTTGGATATGTCTCAAGAGGATAAAATGTCCATGTAGCTGGTCTCCAACTCGGTAAAAGTGCATGAAGGACATTACAGCATTGCATTGACCTTAAAGGATGCAGATGTGGCATTTCCCAATAGCCACTGCCTTTCTGAGCAAAGAGCTATGGGTTTAAAGAGGAAGGTGTTGAGAAACAACAAATTCCATGAGGACTAGAAAAAATTCATGGCGGAAACTCTGAGAAAAGGCTTTGCAGTCCAAATACCATCAGAAGAGGAGTAAACGAGGACAAATGAAGGGACCAGAGACAATATTGGCAAATTTGACCTAGATGTTACACACACTGTGCTCAGGAATTTTTATGTGGACGACTGCTTAAAGTCTGTGAACACTGAGCAAGAGGCAGTTAACTTGCAGGACAACTCATCCAACTGTGTGCCTCAGGTGGTTTCACACTGAACAAATGGGTTAGTAATAGCCGAATATTGCTTGCATCCCTTCCAGAGAAAAGTTTAACCCAGGAGCTGAAAGACTTAGACTTGGACAAGGATGCATTGCCTATTGAAAAAGCTCTTGGAGTTCAGTGGTGTGTGGAGTCTGACTCGTTTGTCTTCAAAATACAACTCAAAGCTCTTCAGTTGACAAGAAGGGGCTTCTTGTCTATGATAAGCTCTATATACGATCCTTTAGGTAAGTTGGCACCTGTCATCCTCGCTGAAAAGCAGGTACTGCAAGAACTATGTGGGTTGAAGCTAGGATGGGACTATAAAATACCTGAACATCTGGAAAAAGATGGCTGACATGAGCATAAGATTTATAGCTGACACAGCACAATCCAGAAGTGAAAGTTTTCATTATCAGTATTTCCACTTTGGACTAATCTGCAAAAACAATCACAAAATTCGTCACACAGTGGTCGAAACCTCACACTTTCCTGTTTGAGACAGAAGTATTTGATACCAAAGCCCAACTCTGCACTTAGAAATGTGATCAGCAAATGCATCCACTGCAGAAGAAAAAGCTGTGTCAGAGTAAATAGTACATGTCAGACTTGCCTCAAGAAAGACTATCACCGGACGAACCATCATTTACCAATGTAGGAATCGACTACTTTGGACCTTTTGAAATCACGGACCACACCGAAACGGTATGGGGTGATCTTTACATGCTTAAACATCAGAGCTGTTCACTTGGAAGTCGCCCATACATTGAACGCTGCCTCGTGCATTAACACTATACAGCGATTTATTGCCAGACGAGGTATGGTCAAGACCATCAGATCAGACAATGGGACGTACCTCATAAGAGCAGAACGAGACTTGCGAGAGTCCATTCAAGATCTGGACAATTCAAAGATTCATGCCGCATTGCTCAAAAGGGGCATATCCTGGACTTTCAACCCACCCACTGATCCCATCATGGTGGAATTTGGGAAAGACCAATAAGAACAGTCAGACGCATTCTTAGAGCCCTGTTGCAAGAACAGACTCTTGATGATAAAGGATTGGCCACTTTACGTTGTGAAGTTGAAGCCATAAACAATGGTAGACCCACTTGCAAAGCTTTTTATGACCCTCTAGTTTTGGAGCCTCTCACCCCAAACCACCTCTTACTTCTCTGAGGAAAGCCTTCCCTACCACCTGGTGTATTCAGCTCAAATGATTTCTATGGCAAGAGGAGATGGCACCAAGTGCAGTACATGGCAGATCTTTTCTGGAAGAGGTGGACAAATTAATATTTGCCAGAGTTACGAGAGAGAGAGAGAGAGAGAGACAACAAAAAAGGGGAATCTTGCTGTCAGAGACATTGCATTGATAGTGGATGACTCTGTTCCAAGGAACTCGTGGCTCTTGGGCAGTATAACCCAAACTTTGCCAGATAGAAGGGGCTTTGTGAGACAAGTAGAGGTGCAAACCAAGACCAGCACCTTGATAAGGCCGATTTCAAAACTTGCCTTACTTCTGGAAGCCATTGACTGAGTTTGACAAGCTATTGTTATTTCTATCCCTTTTTCTACCTTTCTGTCCCTCTCTTTTATCTTCCTCTTTCATTTTTCACATTTACACTGATTCGTGTAAATAGCATCACGAAATGTTCCCCCCCCCCTTTCTTCATGATGAACTGATTTTTTTATGAACTGATGTGTTGCGTCTACTAAAAATTGACAAAAAAAGTACATATGTAAAAAAAAATATCATATATATATATAATAATATTATCTGTCTCCTATAGTATGTTTATAATTGTACTGTTTTTTCACCGAACAATCAGGGGCCAGAATGTTGGAGCCAGATTTACTTTCTTTATTATGGTTTGAGTTGAGTTTGAGTTGACAGTATCGGATCAGCTGCAGAGGCCACATATGTGCCCCAAAGCCTCAGTAACTCTTCAACCTGCTGTGAGCTCCCAGATTAAAAGATGATTTGAGTATGATGTTCATATCTGAGATGGGTTAGGGTTAGCTCAAATGCTCAAAATGTTTGTTTATATGCAATTAATTAAAGCTGTCGAGAAAATTGGAAATGGGTAATGAAATTTGAGCAGAAAGCAAAGAAAATAAGGATTAAATCATTGTAAGAATGAGGAAAAGAACAGGAAAGACAACAGAGGCCAGCTTCATGTCTAACACAATCAGATTTTAGTGGCCCTGTTGCTTTATTTTAAGTGCTCTTCGTGGAAGTAAGATGTATTCCCTGGACCAGTGATATGAGATTACTTCAGTCAGCAACTGACAGTTGTTGATAATTATTATGTCTATATCTTGTTTTGCTTGATTCAAGCATATTACATTTATTCCAGTGTCTTTTATCTGCTTAAAGGTGATCTGAATGCAAAAGTTGAGATGCCTAATCATTTAAAGCAAAACTCTTTTGCACGTCAGTCATCTGGGCTAAACCCCTGATCATCTTCAATCCTAAATCCGCCCCTGGTATTGGAGGTCTGGTGCATATCTCGAGTGGTTATCAGGTGAGAGGCGGGGTACACCCTGGACAAGTCGCCAGTCCATCCATCATAGTGTGTCTAGTTAGACGCACCCCATAGAGCCTCTTGTGTGCCAAAGATGGGTGGCCTGCTGCTGCTTTAACTGCAAACTCTTCTCTGGTAGTTTATGAGTCAGGAAACTGCTTGTTCTGAGAGTTTTTGACTTCTGGTGGCTTTAATGGGAGAAATGTTGCCTCATGTTAAAACTTGATTCTGCCTGCAGATCAACCGTTAAATCCCCATGAGGGGTAATCTACTTTCTCTGAGGCAAACCTTGTGACATTAACTTCTGCAAACATCCGACAATTAGAATACACACAAAAAAGGGAACATTTGCATTCCATGCCGTGCAGGAACCACATTAGGTGTTCTGATAATAAGCGCAAGCACTTAAGATCCTTTTTATGTAGCTCTCTGGTCAATTTTGATTGAAGACTACTTAATAGATACCATTGAATAGATATAAATTTGTTATTGCTTGAGTCAGGCACCCCCCCCCCAAAATAAAAATAGTAATTTGACGGATTTTCTTTACTTTGCCAGTCGAAATGACAGAGAAAAAAAATATCTAGCGCAACCTCTGCTGAGGGCATCATCCCAGTAGATGCCCCACATTCAGCAAGGCATCACAGTGAAGTAGGGTACCAGACCAGGTGTAGCTTCTACGCAGAGAAAAAAAACAGAGAAAAAAATGTACCAGTTGTAGAGTAGTAGTAGAAGAGAAAATAGCTGAATAAAGACAAGTGGTCAGTATGTCCTCCAACAGTCTAAGCCTTTAGCACCATAACTACAGCAATAGCTCAGTATAACTTAAGCCATTCGAACAATAAGCTTGATCAAAAAGGAAGGTTTTAAGCCTAGTCTTAAAAATAGAGCATCTGCCACACGGACTAAAACTATGATTTAAACCAGAGAATATAATGATCGACTGAGTCAAAAGCATCACTGAGATCCAACAAGACCAGAAGAGTCACAACTCCATTATCCGAGACCATTAGAGTATCATTAGTAATCATTAGTATTTTGGCGACTGTGGCTCAGGGAGTTGGGTGTTTGCCTTGTAATTGGAAGGTTGCCGGTTCAAGCCCCGGTTTCGACGGTCTCAGTCAGCTAGGTCATCTTGATCAAGGGAGGGTTTCCTAAGTAAAGGTTTAATTACAGCAACCTTAAATTCCTGTGGTACATATCCATTTATTAAAGATAGATTCAAAATATCTAAAATAGGGCCAATAACTAGAGGAACACGTCCTTCAAGGGGAAGTACCTTTTTTTTTTTCAAACTTGACCTTATTTATAGCATGCATTACATTGATTTACTCACCTAGACAATTTTGGTCCCACCTAAAGTCCTTTGGGAGATGTTTAGATCCATTTGCGATCAGTGTATTTCCATATAATGGAAGTTAATGGGCAGGCATAGTGCAGCAACTAAATAAGGCATTATATACACAAAAACTCCTTCATTTAACCAATGGTTTGTTATGATTTGAGTATAGTCTTGGAGATGCTTTGTTGTTGTCTTCCTGGGTGTTTTACAGGCTTTTAATCAAGCCAATTCCAATTTACACCAACCGGTGATTTCAATGACCTTGCTGCCATCCCCTGTTGCATTTGTTGACTGAGCAGGTTGCAGAAAGGTAGTCTTTGAAAGCTGAACTTAGTCCACCTGGCCACTTTTTTTGTGCAATTTGAAAACATGCAAACGCAAAACCATGTGATGTTTGCATCAGCAAGTTCTGTCAAACCTGCCCACTGTCTTAGGGCACGGAGTGAAAGCCCTGCTCAGACTACAACTCCAATGGGGCATGTCAGTGACTTCTTTGACATCGCCAGTTGGTGTAAATTGGAATACATACCTGTAAAACACCCTTGCAGAAAACACCTCCGGATTCTTCGAGCTCACAGGGGAATAGTGCTAGTGAAGGCATTTTGTGGCAGATAATGCCTTATTTAGAGGCTGCACGTCGGTGCCCCTATTAACTCCCATTATATGTATATAGGCTGATCGGAGAATGGATCTGAACATCTCCCAAACAACTTGAACTCTGAACTTGTCTGGGTGAGTAAACGTAATGCATGCTACAAATAAGGTCCAGGTTGAAAACAATGGTCCGTCCCTTTAAATAATTTAGATAGTATTGGATCCCATATGCAAATTGAAGGTTTTGATGAGGCCAATATTTTTGATAATTTCAAAAATAAAACCGTCCAAGCAAAAATGAGGTTGTACAGTTCTCTCTGATGCTACCTCACTTACTTATGCCCTGTCCACACATTGCTGGCTATCTCTTAAACCTGGCCTGTCATCCACATGAAAACGTGGCGAAAATTATTCTTCTTAAAAACTACAGTCAACATGAAGATCTGCGTTTTCTCTGCATTTGGACGGATGAAACCAGCGTTTTAGGTGGTGCATCTTCACTATTCATAACAAAAAGTGCTCCAACATCACTTGTGTGACCTTTGTTTCCACTCAGAAACAGCATTGATGCATTCAGAGCTGTGTTGGTGTTATCAATTGTGCAAGCGCTTTTCTCTCGCTTGTTTTTAAAAGCTCTATTACTGCTGCATATAGAAGTTGGGGAGTGGAAGGTTACTCTAAGTGGATAGGATTTCACAGAACTACTGCCCCCCCCCCAGGTTTTGCATATCAATGAGTGTGCTTAAAAACACACTAATCTGGTTAGGTGTGGATGGGGATTTTTTTAAAAACCAGATGAGGAAAATATTTGTTTGAAAAACAAACAAAAAACAGCTATATGTGTACATGTCCTGAGAGAGAATGATTATTGCTCCTGAAGTGCTCTTCTGTCGCTTCACTAGACATATTCCTTTTTGTGAAATAAACTTCTCCTCTTGAATCTAGCTTATGGGATTGTTCCCTGCTGTGACATATTACTTGACCCAGGTTAGCATTTTTACATTCATCACGATGGAGTTATAGCCAAATGTTATGGTGAGAATCCGGTAATTTTTCAAAAGGAGACTGTTTAGACTCGTGTAATAAATGAAACATGAAGATTTTGCTCCACATCCTGGTTCTGCCTTCGGGTTGGGGACCTCTGAGTTAAACTGTGTTCAGGCTGCTTTTCCACTGCTGGTTCGATCTGTAGCAGTGACTCAGCTCTCTGTCAGCAGGGTGAGGACACTGACCGGCTCTGTGGCTCCATCACCGCCATTGCTGAAGTGTTCAAGCTGACTGATCCCACACTGCTCTTCTTGGAAGTGACCACTCTGGTTTCCAAATACCCTGATATCAGGTGAGCACAGCACATGCACACTCACTGTTTCCTGTCTCCAAGGGCTATTAGTTGCGGGCTGCATGAAAAAAGAAAACATCAATTACTGCTGCTGCAAAAATAACATCATGTCCCAAGTATTCAAGTAAAATAACTGTTCTCTATTACATTAGTTTTGTTTTTTTAGTTGAGATTTTAGCACCATATACCAAAGTTATAGGTCAACAACACAGCCATCAAATGTTCAGTTTTCTGACCTTCGATCCTTTCTCTGTGAAACGCTGTGAAAAACGTCCCCAAACTTTTTTTTTTTGCCACAGACCGGTTTAATAACAGACTATATTCACACATCCGGCAGATAAATGCAACAATTTAGTACTTATTGTTTCTGTGCGGTCTGCGGACCAGTACCAACTGACCCCGTCTGTGGGTTAGGGACCTCTACTTTACGTTAACGGCTGGAGTTGGAGAGAAGAGTTGCACTGGACCATCCCTTCATTTTAAGTTAAATCATTTCATTCTACATCTGTTAGTGACCCCATATTTATCAGAACCCTCTGAACATAAACTCTGACTGTTTTTATTTGTGTTTATAGGGAGGACCACATCCAAGCGCTGCTCGCTGTCCGTGGGGATGCCAGCAGAGAAATGAGACAAATGATTATTGGGACCCTCAGTGAGAACAAAGTGTCCCACTCTAATGTCACACAGCCCATATTTAAAGACATTACTGTGCCCACCATAACCATGACAACTATGACCACCATGACCTCCATGGCAACTGCAAAGCTACTCAAATAAAGCAAGACGGCCTGACACCAGTTCCACGTTGAATCACAACTTTGCAAGGAAACCAGTCTGATCACTTGATTCAGGCTCGCCTGTTGTTCCTTCTGTTTGTTTCAATTTCAAACTCCATCCATGCTTCCTTTTAAAACCCAATAAAAGCTGATCATAAGCTAATAATAGCCAAATTGTTCAGTCTGTTATTGTTTGACTTTCTCCCTGATAAGGCTGAGATTAGGGACGCACCAATACTAGTATCAGGCCGATACCATTCTAATATACTTGTTAAAGTGAACTTATATTTAAAACGTGAAAACTCTGCAATAATTTCACAGAAATGTTTTTTTTTTCACTTAAAATTTTTGTTTTGTTGTCATTTTTATTAATATTTTTTTTTTATCTAATTCACCATCATTTGTTGTAAAAAAGAGAAGAAAATAAACCTGTCTTCCAATTCATTGGATTATTTGTGTGTGGTATCGGCATTGGTACTCTGTATTGGCAACTACTCAGATCCAATTATCGGTATTGTATGGATTTGAAAAAAGTGGTATCATAACATCCCAAGCTGAGATAATTAAACAATAGAGCTCCAGACTTCATGTGACTCTGAGCTTTGCCACAACGCTGGCAGGAAAGAACACAATCAAAATGAACGTTGCCGGCTGGGAATTTATTCCGTCTGAGTTGACTTCCCATTTTAAAATCTAAGCTATTGTTGTATATACTGGGAAAATAAAAAGATTAAACATCTCCAACCCTTACCATGCCCCTTGGATACTTTTTAAAACTTTAGAAGCTTACTGGAGCTGAGATACCCTGACACACAATTTCCTGATCAATTTTCCCTCGTACTACTCCGGAGCATCGCTTAAAACAGATAAAAGCCTGGAGGGATACAAATGGACACAATCAGGGTTTGTTCTCAAGATCCAGATCTGGAATCTTCCTGCAAAGCACTGCGCGACGGGAAGGTAAGTGGAAACTGTCCTCATTTTAGCTACCATGAGCAACAGGCAGCTAGGTTATGTATGTCAGTATGGGACTATTAATCAATCATTGCTTAAAAAAATAAATTACACCATAGTCCTCGTTATGATCACATGTAAACAGCAGCATGCAGACCTTACAAAAATTATGATTGTGCAGTTTTAAGAGATGTTTACTTGTTCTATGTTAGCAACAAGACACAAAAATCCAGAGCCCTGTCCCAATACCCGCACTTGCACCCTTGTGCACTTCAATTGCACGTTCCCGTTAATGGGCCACAAGTGCGTAGGGTATCCCGATTCTCCAGAGCGGAGAATCCGGTCCCTGGCCCCGCCTCTCCTGCACCCTGGCTCCGCATTTCGCTGAAGTCCGCACCGAATCAGGCTTCAATAAATGGTATTACCCACAATCCGTTGCTACGTGTGGAATTCTGTGACAAAACGGCAAACAAATGTTCCAGCTGCTTCTCCGATTAATATTTCTTCAAGTGTATGGTTGTCAGTTTGTTCCTAAAATTGCCTGGGACATTAGCCATGAACCAGAGTCTAGTTTGAAGATTGCTAGAGAATAAATATTACTTAATATTATAGCTTTGTTTTCATCTGAGCGATGTTTCATTACAACATCCACTGCAGTGTAGTTTTGAAAATCATACCTTTTTTCAATTAAAAATCGAAAATCGTAAGATAGATGCTTTGTGTTGTTTTTCAAATGACTGTTTAAACCATCTTCAGGCTGCTGGCAATGAAGAATCATTCAAATATAAATCTTCACACAAACAAAGGTGGACTGCCGATCGGTCCAGGCTTTACCCCGCCTGTTGTCCATTGACAGCTGCAGAAATGCACCAGCCATCCCCCGCAACCCTTTGAAGCCAAGTGGTATAGAAAATGGATGGATAAGGATCCTGTAGCCGCAGCATTATATGGGGCGTTCAGACCAAATCCAGCTGCTTTGCTGCCTCACAGCCAAGTGCGGTGTGAAAGTACTATTAACTGCATGCTTATATGTTGGCTATCATTTAAATATGTGAGCGGAGCTTCCGGTGTATAGAGGACCAACTCTGCCATAATTGAAAATAAATAAATAAATGGGTAAGTACAATTGTAAATAAATAAATCTAAAAATACATTCAAGAAAAATATTTAATTTCACATAAATTTATTTATTTACACATTTATTACATAATTTATTTCTACATCACATTTATTTCCACATTTCAATAATTTTATTATAATTATGGGGGTGTTTCTAACAGTGACCTAAAGCCTGATTGGCCAGTTTCAGCTCTCTGTATTTACACTGAAGTAGCTGGGGACAGAGCGTTAGCAATCGGCTAGCTGCTCTGTGTGTCTGTGACAAAGTTGAGCTACTCGGCTGCTGAATCTCATCTCATCAGAGTAATGCTGCTTTATCACCAGGTCTGTACTTGGCATGGAGAGCTCCTGTGAGCAACAGACAAAAGTAGAGGTGCCGTGGAAGGTGAGGTGCTGGGGTGCAAATGTTAACAATTCAAGGCTAACCCGATTTATGTAATCAATGTTTGAAATGTCAGACTATTGTAGTTTTCGAGTTTCAGGTAAGATGTACACTACCGTTCAAAAGTTTGGGGTCACATTGAAATGTCCTTATTTTTGAAGGAAAAGCACTGTACTTTTCAATGAAGATAACTTTAAACTAGTCTTAACTTTAAAGAAACACACGCTATACATTGCTAATGTGGTAAATGACTATTCTAGCTGCAAATGTCTGGTTTTTGGTGCAATATCTACATAGGTGTATAGAGGCCCATTTCCAGCAACTATCACTCTAGTGTTCTAATGGTACAATGTGTGTTCACACATCTGAAAACAGTTTAGCTCGGTACAGAAGCTACAAAACTGACCTTCCTTTGAGCAGATTGAGTTTCTGGAGCATCACATTTGTGGGGTCAATTAAACGCTCAAAATGGCCAGAAAAAGAGAACTTTCATCTGAAACTCGACAGTCTATTCTTGTTCTTAGAAATGAAGGCTATTCCATGCGAGAAATTGCTAAGAAATTGAAGATTTCCTACAACGGTGTGTACTACTCCCTTCAGAGGACAGCACAAACAGGCTCTAACCAGAGTAGAAAAAGAAGTGGGAGGCCGCGTTGCACAACTGAGCAAGAAGATAAGTACATTAGAGTCTCTAGTTTGAGAAACAGACGCCTCACAGGTCCCCAACTGGCATCTTCATTAAATAGTACCCGCAAAACACCAGTGTCAACATCTACAGTGAAGAGGCGGCTGCGGGATTCTGGGCTTCAGGGCAGAGTGGCAAAGAAAAAGCCATATCTGAGACTGGCCAATAAAAGAAAAAGATTAAGATGGGCAAAAGAACACAGACATTGGACAGAGGAAGACTGGAAAAAAGTGCTGTGGACGGATGAATCCAAGTTTGAGGTGTTTGGATCACAAAGAAGAACGTTTGTGAGACGCAGAACAACTGAAAAGATGCTGGAAGAATGCCTGACGCCATCTGTTAAGCATGGTGGAGGTAATGTGATGGTCTGGGGTTGCTTTGGTGCTGGTAAGGTGGGAGATTTGTACAGGGTAAAAGGGATTCTGAATAAGGAAGGCTATCACTCCATTTTGCAACGCCATGCCATACCCAGTGGACAGCGCTTGATTGGAGCCAATTTCATCCTACAACAGGACAATGACCCAAAACACACCTCGAAATTGTGCAAGAACTATTTAGAGAAGAAGCAGGCAGCTGGTATTCTATCGGTAATGGAGTGGCCAGCGCAGTCACCAGATTTGAACCCCGTTGAGCTGTTGTGGGAGCAGCTTGACCGTATGGTACGCAAGAAGTGCCCATCCAACCAATCCAAATTGTGGGAGCTGCTTCTAGAAGCGTGGGGTGCAATTTCTCTAGATTACCTCAACAAATTAACAGCTAGAATGCCAAAGGTCTGCAATGCTGTAATTGCTGCAAATGGAGGATTCTTTGATGAAAGCAAAGTTTGATGTAAAAACAATCTTATTTCAAATAAAAATCATTATTTCTAACCTTGTCAATGTCTTGACTCTATTTTTCATTCATTTCACAACGTATGGTGGTGAATAAGTGTGACTTTTCATGGAAAACACAAAATTGTTTGGGTGACCCCGAACTTTTGAACGGTAGTGTATATATTAAAATCCAATATTTTCTATAACTTTGGACTTTTTGCTATAGAATTTGTTAGATTTTTTAATATCTTATATTTTCCATTTATCAAACTTAGTTGACTTTGTTTCAGTTTTATCATATCAAACAGCAAAATAACACAAGAGGCACTCCCATTTTGGTTGTCATGGAGATACAGACAGGCTGACTACGAAATCCTCACTGTCCCAATCGTGCGGTTATTCACACACTTGATCACTACGCACTTGAACCCTTGTCTGCACTTCTGCCAAGTGCACTTCGTGGAGGATCGTAGGGTGCAGTGTGGGCATTGGGACAGGGGCACATCAAGATAACTGTGTAGGAAGTCTGTTAAGAAGCTTAATAAAAGCATGTAAAATAAATGCGATATAACGTTGAGGAAACATTCATGTACGGGTTCATATACCTGATGTGAGTTGTGAGTAAGGGAAAGCCTTTTCTCACAGGGTCCCACAGCTTCATTTTAGCTGATCGTTAGCATGATTTATGGCAAAATTCCAACGTTTTCTGTGTTCTGGATCCTTGGGAAACTTGTTAAACTCTTCTCTTATTTGTCCACGTCTGTTGTGAGCATAACAGGCATCCACCATATTTACCGTTTCTAAGTTTGGGTTAGTTGCATATAACTATAACTGTGGGAGGCTGCCTGTCACTATGTCGCTGATTTGATTTAAACTGTTGAATGCTGGGAAAAGTGACGTCAACTCCCTGAGCTCTATGGACGGAGTAAGTGTTTTGTGTCCTTTGAATCACAAGCTACTATAAATGTATATGAAATAACAAACGATTCTAAAATGCAAACGTTTATTAAAAGGAATTTGCTCAAGCTACTTCAAACCACAAACAAACTAAGCCAGTAACACGCACAGTTTTATTATTCATTCTTACTTAATAGATTAGTCAACTAGCAAAAGTAAAAACTAAAAATATACTAATAGCACAAATTATAAACTATAACCAGTAAATTCATGGTGCTGTCACAGTCCACAAGCCTGCTGCAGTCCAAATTGTTGAAAGGCTCAGTTAACCAACCTATGACCTTTTCTGTCTGAAACGCTGTGAATAAAGACTGCCCAATTGGCCTTTTTCAGTAACTGCTTTTGTGACGTTTTTAGATGTGGGCTGCAAAGCCTATGGGCTGAACCTTTCTGGTTGAGAATCTACATCATTGATTTCATTTCATTAACAGCCTTTCACCTCCAGCCCAGATCCAGTGTGCAGCAGTGAGGATGTGTGGGTAACATTAGTGGAAGGAGCGGAGAGCCAACTGAAGGTAGGCTGTACCTGTGCTTTGAGGTGTGGTTTTCAGGTGAAATTTGCATTGCCTTTTCTTTATTTGAAAGTGATGGAGACTGCCTGAATTGAGGGGGAGGAACCAACCAAAGTTCAATTTTTTTTTTTTCTCCCAAACTGACATAAAATTAGAATATCATTACAAGGTTTTTTCAGTAATTCCATTTAACTGTGAAATTTGTATATTGTTCATAACAGTTTTCATGGTTATAACTGAGAACTAATTAAAGTCCCAAATTCAGTATCTCAGAAAATTAGAATATTGTGTAAATTTTCAATATTGAAGACCCATTGAGCCACACACTAATCAGTTCTAATAATAATTATTATTCTGTTTTTTTTTTTTTTTACGTTTTGCTGGAAACTGCATAGATATGCCAAGTAGCTACTGCTGACATTTTGTTGTTGTTTCTTTTGTTGTTTTTTGTTCTGGAAATTATAACTTAAAGCTCATATTTGCCTCACAAATTGAATAATTGCCCAAATTTCAATTTAAAAGGCTGTTTCTGGGGGGTCCTTGAAGTTGATAAAAAAAAAATATGCGGGAGGTCCAGGATTCCAAAAACGTTGAGAAAAACTGCTGTTGCTGACCGAGCATTTTGTTCAGACCTGAAGCAGCGTAAAAAACTGAAAGCGTATATTTCTGCAACCAACTACTTCATTTTTTTGGAGGGAGGTGGGGGGGTGGGTCCATAACCATTTCTGTAAGTAAATAAATATGGTTTTATTTTTCCTCATAAACTGGACCATTAGAGAAGGAATTATGATAGGGCCGGGCCTGGTTCTGAGCCCCTCCTGGAACCATGTGCTCAGGACAGATGTTCGCAGCCATTATAGTAAAAGGAAAGAATGTTTTGTACACAGTTGTCGTTTGCTTATTTAATTTGTCAGCTGCCACAAGACAATTTAAGAAGATGGTATATATACTAATCTAGTAACAAAATACACACAAAGTAATCTAACTCCTGTAGATATCCTGGACACCCATACTTACCAGCTGCCTCACTCACAAAACTAAGTAGCAGAGGAATAATGTGAGTAAAATATTAGCCAGTTAGTAAGCCTTAGCAACTGGCTAAAAGACAAATAGTTTAAAGGGCCATGTGTGATTGTGGAGTTCAAAACATTTTTTTATTAATTTCTTGATTTCATTTTTTTTTAAAGCAGCTGGATTGGAGCTTTATTTACGTCAAAAATTATAGGTTTTTTTAGTCATATCTAGGCAACACTGGACTGGTCATAGGGCAAGGTGGCTATTTGCCTGATGCGCCGATGGTCATTTGTGGGCCAGCGTTTATTTTTATTTTTTTCAATCAGGGTATAAACTATGAAAGGTAGTGGACCAATTGACCAATCGGTCATGATCGACTCTAGGCTGGACGAATTACAGCCGAGGAGGTTGGATGATCATCGAATCACATTCACTCAATATTTTTGAGTAAATACCAGATTTTGAAAGCCCATATTGTTCTAAGTTTGTAATTTGAAGTATTATTATAGGTGTTTTCCCTACAAGCTAAAATATCCTATGCTCCTGAACTCAGCATAGATTTCCAACGCGATTTGTATGTACTGTTGCAGAGTTTTGTCTACACTGCTCCTCAAGCCTAGTTTATGCTTCTCCTACCACAAATTTGCCTCAGATGCAGACGTATTGACGGAGACGTTTTTTTGTTTATGGTTTTCCGTCTTTTCCACTCCACTCTATTGATTTTTCAGGGTTGCTCGAACAGGACAACAGGAGGTGCTCACTTTTCATAGTGTTTCTGCCTACTATCACAGTGTCGTTTGTGGTTATTTTGAGAGTTTTTTTCTTCAGCTTGTGAACGTATTTCTTCCTCAAGGAGCAATGAACAACATAGAGTAAGTTTTGATTAAGCTGTAAAGCTTTTTACAAGAAGTGCAACTCATAGAATACTCTAAAAACATGTGGAAACAAACACAACAGTCTTTTTTTGTTTTCCTACACCTCCTTGTGTTGAAAATCACCAAAACAACAGATTAGATCAGTTATCCTTCAATATAAAGCGTTTAGAGGCCAAACACTGCATTAGCTACTTATTACAGCAACTATAGAGCCCTGTTCTGGTGAAGCAATGTCTGGCTGTTGCTGAAACTGACCAATCAGATGCATAGGCTATCAGTTGACGGAGACAGATGGTTGGCAAATAATAATGCTGCGTCAATCCTTCTCCATCAAAACGGAGAAGCATAAACTAGGCTCACTCAGCAGTTGGAGTCCCAGACTCCAGGCCTATCGGCACCCCTGGTTCTTTTATCTTGAATCAACCTGTAACGCCAACACTGTTGAAAAACCACACAGGACAAGAGCTGTTATTTTCCCAGGAAATAAGCATTGTATCAAGTACAGTGCTTAATTTGTTGATCTTTTGACTGTGCAAGCCATTTATTGAAAGCTTCTTTGCAAAGTACAGCCCTGCAGGGGTGGGGTGGTCCAACCTCCTGCTTACAGTCAACCAATCACACAATAGCATATTTTATTCTTACAACATTTGATAGGTTAATTCAAAATCACACGTCTGTTACTCAGGCAGGGCCTACTTTCTTTCATGAATAATTAACTAGCAATTGTTTCTGTAATCTTAAACTTTAGAAACTTCCTTGAACTGCTTCTTGATCTGCTAAGCTATCTCATATAGTTTGGCAAGACACTCGGTTCCAGGAAGTTATGGCTCCACTCTTCCTCTTTCCCTGCAAAGTTGTCTCCCACTAAGAGGGATTCTTGATGGTTACTCGGTGCAGCTGCTGATGATCACATATTTTCATTTCATTAAAATGCAACTCGGCCTTGACTAAAGCGTGGGTAATATATGAACATTTCTAAACAGTGAGAAACTTGTGATAATCATTCCTATGGCCGTGACTACTCTGGCTGGTACGAAAAAACACATTCCTTTCTTGTGGAATCACTTATCTCCCTTTCTCTGAGGCCAACTCGTGTATTCTGCTCCAAGCATCAAGCAGAGACTTGGTCAATATAAAACACAGTAAGAGTATATGAATTTGAGGTGAAAATAAATGAACTTTTAGGCAGAAACAAACCCATATAATCATCAGTACCACAGGTGCAGTTAAGTCTCTCTTTTTTTTCTCTCCCGCTGCAGGAGCGAAAGAAGAGTTTTTTTCTGTTTATTTTGCTTTATTGTGTGTACATGCCAGAAGGTGAATTTATATGCCTTTACTGTGTAGTTTAAAGTACGGTTAAGCATATTGGTTGAGGTTTACCCTCATTAGAATTGTGTTTAATCTGCTATGCTGATTTGTGGTAATTAAGAGTCCTCATTTGCAGCGCTACAGAGGTTTGAGTTATTGCGCAATCAACCTCTGAGCAATGGACGTCAAACCAAAAATTAGCCCGTCTATAACCGGTCTATATTTTAGCCCGAATCTAGACGATAGAATTTAATATATTAATTGATAAATATTACATAAAAAATAACTGTAAATTCTGTAAATAACTGCCAAGTGCTGGATTACAACATTTTTAACAGTCATTGATCAATGTACAATGTAGTTTAGATTTAGACGTGATTTAGACATCTAAATAAATACGCCATATCAACGTCTCTTTTAAATTAGATGATTTAATTAAATACATTAAATAATGAATAGCGATCAAAAAAGCAACTAAGTTGGACAACTGGTGTCCAAATATTGGACTTAAATAATTTGAATTGCCATTGATCAATATACAGTAAAGGTTACATTTAGCCTTGATTTAGATGTTTATTCAACGTCTATATTTAACCTGGTTTAGACGTCTATTAAGTTATTTTAGTGGTAAACCCCCCGCCCTCACCACTAGGAGGCAGCAACACAGTTAAAGTTCCGTTCGGTCAAATTTTCTTTGATTTTTGATCTGAGCATATCGGAGTCATCCGGGTTTATTTTACCCTCATTGGGACCACTAGGTGTGAGAAAAAGTTCTTTCTCAAATACACATTGAGGGCCTCACATAGGTGAGTGCTCAAAGGTATGATACTGAAATGTTGCTTTGTCCTGCAATATTTGTTAATTTAGTCATTCTTTTTCAGCAGAGCTAGCAGGCTAGCTATAGCTTACCTGCTAGGTTGTAATGATCTACCATAGACTGTGTATATAATAGTCAAACCCTCGTTGACGCCATTCATAGGTTTCTGAAGAGCAAAAATGAAGCCAACTGGGCGGTTCCAACCGCCGCCATCTTGTCCACTCTCAGAAACTCCAAAAATGGGCAAAGAGGTGGAGCTTAGAGTGGCGCTGTCAAGCTGGGGGCTTTTCAATTCTTTTTTGTGTTTAATGTAAAGCACATTGTGTTACATGAAATGTATGACAGGTGCAAATTATTTGAATACAGTTTAAGTTTAATATTGATGCATGGTTTATTGGCTACATGAGCAGCCGTTTCTGATGCCGAAATAACATCAATGTTTAGTGGTGGCCATTAAGTAAATAAAATCGCTTTCAAAGTTTATGACTCCACAAGTGACCTAAATTTTAGAAGCAATTCTTATTTCTGAAAATCATTTGTGCTGTATGCATGTACTTTAACATATGTTGCCCTTTTAAAAAAATGTGCGTCCTACATGCCTTGGACACCTTTGTTAAAGATACAACTTTTTTTAAAGTATTGTACACAATTTAATAGTTTTCTAATATTTATTGTCTTATTGTCGAACATTTTAGAATGTTATTACATTTAAATACTCCACAGTGCCGCAGCCTCACAACAAGAAGGTTGCTGGTTTGGGGAGTGGTTCAATCAAGGGTCTTTCTGCAAGGAGTTTGCATGTTCTCCCCATGAATGCCTGGGTTTCCTCCGGGTACTCCAGCTTCCTCCCACAGTTCAAAAAACATGACTGTTAGCTTAACTGGTCTCTCTAAATTGTCCGTATGTGTGAGTTTGTGCTTCCATGGTTGTTTGTCCTGTCTGGCTCTATGTTGCCCTTCGATGGACAGGCAACATGTCCACCTCTCGCCCATTGACAGCTGGGCTGTCAATGGGCGAGAGGCACAAGGCACAAGCCCCATCTAAAACATATGCACTTGAAATGTAAATCTCAAGGATTTTGATATATTGAATTATTTTTCTTTTTATTGTTTTGGTTACATCAAAATTTAAGATGGCCTCCAATTATCTAAAACATTGGAGGAGAAAACAAACTAGAACGGCTGTTTTTTTAGATAATTTTGACAGTGATGACGATTTGCCACAGTAGAATCTTGAACCACTGGACTTGGGCTGGACACAGGAGGAAGTTGGTGCAAATCATGGTTTGATAGACACACAAGAGGAAGGTCTGGACTTTGGTGACACATGGTAGGAAGGTGGTTCAAATCAATCCGGCCAGCTTCTGGATGAGCCATTTGAAAGTTCATCTGTCGGTGCAAGTATGGCTGATGAGCCTTATAGAAAAGAAGACTATGGATACAGAGATTATCCAGATACAAGTGATGAAGAGACAGAGCTTGTTGATCTTCAAGCACAAACCGAAGAGAGACACTGAAGTGTAACTTCAGTTACAGTCCACGTTTTGTAGACAGCATTAGGAAATGTGGTGGTGACTACATTTTCTATGGACTGGAGTCAGGTATCCATAATTTCCTATTTTCACCAGAGCTCTCATGTTGGATGTAAATATTGATGGTTTTCCCCCTGTTCAAATCAAGTACAAAACAGTTTTGGCCAATTTTGGCACAGTTTCACAATTGTGACCCTTTTTTAGTTGCTCTATTTTGTGGCATTACAAAACAAGAACCAGTAGAGTACCTACATGATTTTGTACAGGAGTTGGTAGTCCTTAAACAAAAGGGTATTGATCATGAAGGGATGCAGTTCCAGGTCAAGATCAACGCCTTCATCTGTGAATCTCCTGCAAGAGCTTTTGTAAAGTGCATCAAAGGTCACAATGCGTATCAGGCATGTGAACGCTGCAACACTTCGACCATCCGTGTGGACAGCAGGATGGTCTACACTGACCATGCTACACAAGAAAGAAGAACAGATGAAAAATTTAACATGGTTGAATACACAGTCCACCAGAAAAAAGCTTTGCCCCTCATCACGGCTGGAGTTAGGTGTGTCAGCCAGTTTGTCTTGGACTACATGCATGTGGTTTGGCTTGGTGTTGTAAAGAGGCTGCTGACTTTTCTGATTCAAGGTCCTGCTCAGTGTAAACTGCCCAAAAGTTCAAGAGACGAACTATCCACCAGATTAATCGCCCTCAGAGGGAAAATGCCGTCAGAATTTGCCAGGCAACCAAGGTCTGTTGTGGATTTGGATCGGTGGAAAGCCACAAAATTTAAGCAGTTCCTTCTCTACACAGGCCCAGTTGTGCTGAAAGACATACTATCCGATGACCAGTATCAGCACTTCTTATGTCTGACAGTTGGTGTGTCTATTCTGCTTGACTCAGATCCGGAGAAAAGAGAACCATATCTGGAGTACTCCACAAACCTACTGAAGTACTTTGTAGAGAACTCAGCTGATTTTTATGGGAGCACCTTTCGTGTCTACAACATCCACAGCTTGTTGCATCTGCATGAAGACGTGGTGGGTTTCAAATGCTCCTTGAATGACATTTCATCATTCCCTTTTGAGAACCATTTGCAGTCCATAAAAAGAATGGTTCGAAATGGTAAAAATCCAATTGCACAGGTCACCAAAAGAATTGCAGAACTGAAGCAAGCAAAGACAAACAAGAAATCTTCTCTAAATAGATACTGTGTATCAACTAAAACCCGAGACAGTTGCTTCATCCTTGAAGAAGAGATTGCGTTTGTGAGGGAGAAGAGGGATGATGGCAAGGTGGTAGCTGATATCATTACAATGGATGATGCCAATGATCTTTTAAAAAAACCATGCAAGTCCAAGATCATCAACATTGCATATGTGAACAGACAAATGGATCAAGCACATTGACGACTGCTTGATAAGAAAGAATTGCTTAGGAAGGCTGTTTGCATTCCACATTCAGAGGGATTTGCAATCTTTCCTCTTCTACACACCATGGAATAATGGGCTTGCTAGAGTGGACATCAGGGATTGCACTGTAGGAGCCAAATGAGCCTGCACATATGGAAAAGGGCCTTGTAGCTGAACATGCCGGTCAACTACCCCAACAGTGCCGTGGACCATTATTAGCACATAACATTTTCTGTGGCTACATCAGAGTGCACAGCAGACACGCACCTTCTTTGAAATGCAGAGACTAAGGCCCCGTCCACACTACTGCGTTTTTGTTTAAAAGCGGAGACCTTTTGCTACGTTTGCAGCTCCCATCCACACTAAAACGGCAAAAACGGAGACCCAAAACGGACAAGTTTAGAAACGCTGCCGACCCCGTTTTTCGTTTTGAAACTCCGGAGGGCGTTTTGGTGTGGACGTCTGAAAACTGAGGACTTTAGAAACGATGACGCAGCAGATCACACTCGGCTCTATGATTGGGTGTTATCGGTCATGGCGTATCCATCCCTGATTCGTCAGCCACCCGTCAAATGACCCGTCCCCGGAAGATAACATACAAAAACAGCCTGGAGTACATTACGTTAGAAAGTGCAACATGGAAAACGAATTACATCTCTGGCCTTCGACATGTCTAGCAGGTACGTTAGCTTGGCTATTTTCATCAAATCTGAGGAATGGTCAATCTATTGTCTGTAAAGAGCAAAAAATAGGTATGACATTGCAATTCTAGAAGCATTTAATTGTGATTTTCATAGGTCTTCAATCTAACAAAATTAAAGAAGTACACTACAAATGGCTTATCTACCGTTTTGCAAAAGAAAAATTTCAACAAGCAACACAACAAAATTTCATGTATTGGAGTGTCTAGAGGAAAGTTCAATACAGCGTCTTTGCTTGGATGGTTCTTAGAAACAGTCAACTACCATATCAAAATATGCTGTAATAGGTACATATGTATACATTTTTAGCTGGCTATGTAGCAGATGCAGTGGGCCAAGGTGCATCAGGCCTGTTGTTTTTAAATTCTGAAACATGTTTGATAGTCACAACTCTTCTTTTTACTTTAGATTATGATATTTCTTATGATAGAAGATTGTTAGTGAATTAACAATATGTTTGTTGTGATTAATTTCATAGACTGTAATAGCTGGGTTTATTAGAATATCAGTAGGCTATAATACTTTTAATAGACGTCTATACGACATCTATATGACGTCTAGATTTTCTAATGATTTATAAATTTGGTATAAAAGGGGGAGCATGGTGGCGCAGCTGGTAGCGCAGCTCACCTCACAGCTAGAAGGTCCTGGGTTCGATTCCTGCCGGGGACGCTGTGGGTGCATCTCCCCGTGTTCACTTGAGTAGTTAATGTGAGCTACTCCCACAAAAACATGCATCAGTTCTGGGCTATATACTGCCTCCTCCTGGCTGACCGAGGCGCCTGAGGGGTTGGAGAGGATCTGGCTGGAATAGTGTGATCCTTCCACACGCTATGTCCAGCTGTCACCCTCGGGTGACAAAATGGGCCTGCTCACTTCTCAAGCAGGAAGGAGGCTTGAGCTTCAGTGCTCAAGCCTCAAAAAATACATTAAAAAACATTAAAAAAAACAACTAAATAAATACATTTAAATACATAAATTTGGCAAACATATAACTTTAGACGTCTATAAATAGACATTCATTAACGGTTATTTAAACATCTTACATTATACGTGGCGTATAGAGGTAGTCGTCTTTTAGACGTCTATTAGACTGCTAGTCTAAACTAGAGGGTGATATTTTTTTGGGATTCCCACGTGATACCTGCAGGATTCCCGCGGGACGGGAGTCAATTTCACTGTTGGTAACGTGATCGGGACGGGACAGGAAATAATCCACGGGATCGAACGGGAAACCGGAAATTATAATTTTTTAAAAGTTTTTTTATATTTATCTTGTCAGATATCAGGGAATTAGCTTTAAAAAATGACGCTGCGATGCGGTGCCAATGTGTTTGGTTATTAACTCCGCTGCAAAATGCATTTCCATTGGGTCTACTACACTGTACGAACCAAAACTGAAACTGCTACGTTGTTGCTACGCCACCTGGATAAACTGGTAAGCATATGATATCCAACTGAAAATCCGTGTATCTTAATAGTTTGGTAGTCAGACGAATCGAATCCATTCATGACGTGGTAAGGTGGCCAAACAACAAGAATGCAGGAAGAAGGCTGATTAAGCTAAATAGATGATCTTTGATACTTTGCTAGGCTATGGTTTAAAGGTGGGCGGGAGGAGCGAGCGCCATAGGAGGTAAATTACTAATCTACGGGATTCGGGTCGGGACGGGAGTCTTTCACTCGGGATTTTTTCAGGACAATTTTTTTGGGGGGGGGCTGTCATGTGATCGGGACGTTACGGGAGTATTTTTTGGGATCGGGATGGGAGCGACAATTGATTCCCAGTCTAAACCTAGACGGCTGAAAAACTTTCATTTTTAGACCAGTGGTAGACCGATTTTAGCCTAGACGTCTACAGTCCATATAGACGTTCTTTTAGACCGAAAAATGCTTGGTGGGCAACATCAAACGTAACTAGGAAGTGCTTTCGTAAAAATTGGTCAGACTCGCCAGCTCTGAGCGAGCTGGCAAAATATAGCAAGCCAATCTCTGATCACTACTACTAACACCTGGTGGGCCGCTCCTTTGTCTAAAAATGCCCGTGACGATTTTTTTTTTTTTTTTTTACTCCAGCTCTGTATTCAGGAATGTCAGTTTGTCATGATTAATTCACAGCTACCCTGCCAACTCTGTCTTTCTAACACAGTTTTAGCTGGTTTTTAACTATGTTTAACTGTTTGTTTTTTAATTATTTTCTAATTATTTTCTTTTTAATTATTTTTCCTTTATAATTCCTTCACTTCACTGTAGCTTGGGGTGTGATGGCTGTGTCAGGCTAACAAAGAAAATCTTGGAATTGGACCAGAGGATCTCTGCCTTACACCTGATCCATGACCACGAGCACAACTTGGACATCATCTTCGGCCGGACCTTCGCTGCTGTCACCAGCGCCCAGCTGGCCGGCACAATCCTCTGCCAGCCTGGTCAAGCTGCAGAGAGGGAATCCATTGCTGGGTCTCCAGGTGGACTCGGACTGACGAGCACCATCGGCGGAATAACAACTACGGCAGAGGAGGAGCACTGGTACCAGCAGGGGGCTAAGCCAAAAGCTGCCCTGAGCTCCACTCCGATGCCCCAGGGTGCGTGGTTGACGGTCGGGCCACTACTCCACCTGGCCTTCCGCTGTTGAACCCTTTCGGTGCCCTGGTGCACGACTTTCCTCCTTTGACCAACTGCGCCGACAACCAGCAGCTCCGCAGGACCCCCGCCCATCCCCTCCCTTCAGCCTGAGCAGCAGTCGGACTCCGGCAGCCACCCACATTTAAACAGACAAGGCACACGCATGCTGGCACTAAGCCTGGCATACCCTAGCCCACCCCTGTCCCCCACTCCGGCCCCAGCTGCTCCTGCCCTCTCTGCCCCTTCCACCACATCCTGATGCCCAGCTGGTACCTGTTCCTATGAACTCAATCCTGGTTTTAACAGTAACTCACATATCGGACTTGAACCTTGCCCTACTTCATTCATTCCTGTTATTGTCAGCAGAGAACGAACAAATAATCTAAACTGAAAAAATGCAACCCAAATGATCTTCAATGGTTACTAAAAATCCCACCTTCTGTCAGTCATAGTCACTCCATCTCCAGAGGACACACCCTGGACTTGCTCATCACGTATGGCCTGTCCACCGGTGTGTCCTCTGTTGTTGACTTGGCTGTTTCTGATCACTACTGTGTGTTTTTCAAAATCACCTGTTTTATCCAATTAGAAACCTCTGTGAGAACTTTCAGGAAGTGTCATATAACCCCTGAATCGGCTGCAGGTTTTCTTGAAGTTTTAAAAAGTTCCCTCCTGTATCTTTACCTGCCCCCTGGGATTTTATTGTAAATCATTTTAACAGTAGGCTTATATCTGCTCTCGACCTGCTGGCTATAAAGGTAAAACGTACAATACAATGGAGAAATGAAGATCTTAAAAAATTCAAGAGGAGCTGCCGGGTGGCAGAAAGGAAATGGAAGAAAAATAAAATCTCAATAAAACATTAGATATACAGTTGTGGCCAAAAGTTTTAAGAATGACACAAATATTAGTTTTCACAAAGTTTGCTGCTAAAATGCTTTTAGATCTTTGTTTCAGTTGTTTCTGTGATGTACTGAAATATAATTACAAGCACTTCATACATTTCAAAGGCTTTTATCAACAATTACATGACATTTATGCAACGAGTCAGTATTTGCAGTGTTCTTCAGGGCCTCTGCAATTCGACTGGGCATGCTCTCAATCAACTTCTGGGCCAAATCTTGACTGATAGCAACCCATTCTTTCATAATCACTTCTTGGAGTTTGTCTGAATTAGTGGGTTTTTGTTTGTCCATCAGCCTCTTGAGGATTGACCACAAGTTCTCAATGGGATTAAGATCTAGGGATTTTCCAGGCCATGGACCCAAAATATCAACATTTTGGTCCCCGAGCCACTTAGTTATCACTTTTGCCTCATGGCGCGGTGCTCCATCGTGCTGGAAAATTCATTGTTCTTCACCAAACTGTTGTTGGATTGTTGGAAGAAGTTGCTGTTGGATGGTGTTTTGGTACCATTCTTTATTCATGGCTGTGTTTTTGGGCAAAATTGTAAGTGAGCCCACTCCCTTGGATGAGAAGCAACCCCATACATGAATGGTCTCAGGATGCTTTACTGTTGGCATGACACAGGACTGATGGTAGCGCTCACCTTTTCTTCTCCGGACAAGCCTTTTTCCAAATGCTCCAAACAATCGGAAGGAGGCTTCATCAGAGAATATGACTTTGCCCCAGTCCTTAGCAGTCCATTCACCATACTTTCTGCAGAATATTAATCTGTCCCTGATGGGTTTTTTTGTTGTTGTTGTTTTGGAGAGAAGTGATTTCTTTGGTGCCCTTTTTGATACCAGGCTATCTTCCAAAACTTTTCGCCTAACTGTGCGTGCAGATGCGCTCACACCTGCCTGCTGCCATTCCTGAGCAAGCTCTGCACTGGTGGCACTCCGATCCCGCAGCTGAATCATCTTTAGGAGTCGATCTTGGCGCTTGCTGGACTTTCTTGGACGCCCTGAAGCCTTCTTAACAAGAATTTCGTGTCTTTCCTTGTAGTTCTTGATAATCCTATAAATTGTTGATTTAGGTGCAATCTTAGCCACAAGATCCTTGCCTGTGAAGCCATTTTACGCAACCTAATGATGGCTGCACGTGTTTCTTTGCAGGTCACCATGGTTAACAATGGAAGAACAATGATTTCAAGCATCAACCTCCTTTTTAAAATGTCAAGTCTGCCATTCTAACCCAATCAGCCTGACATAATAATCTCCAGCCTTGTGCTCGTCAACATTCTCACCTGAGTTAACAAGACAATTACTGAAATTATCTCAGCAGGTCCTTTAATGACATGCAGAGGAATTTTCATGGTAAAGAAGGGCTATGCAATTTATCTGATCACTGTTCATAACATTCTGGAGTATATGCAAATTGCTATTATAAAAACTTAAGCAGCAACTTTTCCAATTTCCAATATTTATGTAATTCTCAAAACAATTGGCCACGACTGTACTACATAGAACATCTCAAATCATAAATTAGCGCTATGAGAAATTACAGAAATACATACCTTTCCAGAATTATCTTAGAACATAAAAATAAGTTTCCACCATTGACAACATTCCTAATCATTCCTCTAATACTTTTCAGAAAACCCCATAAAACACTCTGAGGAGTTTACAGACCACTTCAGAGGGAAGGTAGACATCATCAGATGTCATATTTTATTCTCTCAAACTAACATGGTTTTAAACAAATCTGAGTGTCTGCCTTCACCAGAGGAAACACTGGACAGTTTTGTCCTGGTGGATGCTAATCCAATCAGTTAGAAGTTTTTTCTATGTAAGGAATCCCAGCAGATTGCGATGAGTCATCAACGTGAGGTTGTGCCCGGATGATGCAGACTCCAACCACAGCTATTCCTCAGCAATCCCTCGCTGTAGCATTAATGATGATTATATTTTGTGTTCGGGAAGGGTGGGGTTTTCTGGGGTCATTTTTTCATTTGAATCTGTAAAGCACTTTCAGAAGCTATTTGGTTGGAAAAGCACTTAATAAATAAAGTTTGATTGATTGATTGAAGCGCTTTGCGGTCCTCTAGACTTTATAAAGTGCTATACAAGTACAGGCCACTTACCCTTTAATACTTACAACACAGTAACTCAAGCACTAAATATTTAAGTGATAAAGTACTTTAGGTGGGATGGTCTCTTCACCTCTCGTCGTCTTGATATTTTTACAGCTGTGGTCATCGAGGGACTGGTAACTGGTACCTGTATGGGAGAAAGAGTTCCACAACTGTCTTGCTTCATCTCCTCATCCCCCTCTGGATCCATCTATGGGAGGGGTTGGCACAGAAGACGGAGATGTCGTCTGTTCCAGTGAAGGATCCTCGTGTGGTCAGCACACAGTAGGACCTGGGGGCTTCGTGTTCACGAAGAACATTAGCCGTTGATCCCACCCCTTTTCATTGTCCAGCTTGACAGACATGGGGTCACCTGATGCAAGTGGAGGAAGTGGTTTCCTAGAGTGTTGCCGGTCGAGTGATACTTATAAGGGGCCTTTGGTCTTGTTTCAGCTGCTATCACTAAGACAAAATTAGGCTACTGCAAGATAAACTTCTCCAGGATCAGGATGGGGGCCTGCAGCTGATGATTCAGCATCAGTTGGGCTGGACTATGTCATGTTGCTTGGATGGGTGTGGCTCTACAACTGAGAAGAGCAAGAGATTGATCATTCTGCTTAGAATGTGTTTAGCCAGCTTCACAGCCCTTTCTGCAGCACCATTGGCTTGCAGGAAATGAGGGGGTGTTATGATGTGTCTAAAATCATATTCTTCAGCAAACTGTTGAAACTGTCGGCCACTTAACTTTGTTCCATTGTCAGTAACTAAAGTCTTGGGACAGCCCATGTGGCAAAGATACTGCTGTGGTGTGACCACACTGTAGCAGCTTTGTCTAGTTCAATATAGCTGAAAAAGTATTCCAATAACACCAATTCAATTCACTTTTATTTATATAGCACCAATTCAAAACAAACGTCATCTCAAGGTACTTTACTACAAAAGTCATTTCAATACAATTATACAAACATTCCAATCAGTTAAAAGTCTTCTATGTAAGGAATCCCAGCAGATTGCGATCAGCATCGACGTGAGGTTGTGCCAGGATCATGCAGACTCCAACCACAACATTTCCTCAGCAATCCCTCATATTGAGCAAGCATGTAACGACAGTGGAGATGAAAAACTCCCCTTTAACAGGAAGGAACCTCTAGCAGAACCTGGCTCAGTACAAGAGGCCATCTGCCTCCACCGTCTGGGGGTCTGAGAAGAGACAGCATGGAAGATGCTCTGTGACTTTGAGCATCATCTGGACCAATGTTCCCCATCCAGCAGGGGGATTTATTGTTGAGCAGGGTACCAGACCGTGTGGAGCTTCTATTTAACTATGCCCATGTGACCATCATGGAGTTGTTTCACCATCTCTGACCAGATGCAGTTGGGGATGATGATCCTGTCAATGTAGAGGACCAACCCAGAGCAGGTAGGGAGTAAATCTTAATATAGTTTTTAGCATGTTAATGCACTTTGAATGTGTATTTTGGCCAGCCAGTTGTCACAAAGTGGATCACATGTTGCAGCTTTGGATCGGTTTTCATTTGTTCTTTCACCTGGTCTAGGTGTGAGCTTGACAATGGCTAGCCTGATACTGTGGCCTCTACTAGGGCTTGAATGTCAGCTGACAGATCCCCCATGTTGAGATGAAAAGTAGCAAAATGGTGAATTAAAGTGTGTCAGCTACCACAAGCTGTTTAACCAGGACACACACTGCTTTCCTATTGAATTCATCACCCTTGATGTCAAGCCTTTGATGTTGAAATGTAGGACAAACGGCTTATGGTCAGTCTGGATAGTAGGGTTGTTTTTTATGGCCTGTTTTAATTTTAGTTTTAGTCTAGTCTTTGTGGCAAGCTGTCATTTTAGTTTTTATTATTTTTAGTCAGGTTCATTTTACTGCATTTTAGTCTTATTTTAGTCATGACTATTTTCGTTAAGTTTTAGACGACGAAAACTGATGACATTTAGTCTAGTTTTACGTAATAAAAATTGTATTTTAATCTCTTTTTAGTAATGCAATTCTATTTAACCCAGTCAGTATTGTATAAGTACCTTTTAGTATAGACAAAACCAAAATTTTCTTTTAGCCAAATCTATTTCAAACACGGTTCTTATGATATTATTTTTACCTTTGTCTTGACTTACCTCAATTTCTTTATGTAATGTCTTGAGATATCTCCTCAAGTTTTCCTCAATTTTTTGGCCGCACTTCTCCTCATCTTTCACAACAAGACGTTCGGTTTTATTTTCCACTTCGATGTATTTCAAGTTTTTCCAAATGTTGTCTTCTGCTACCAGACCCCCGGCTGACAGGTGTTATGCTGAGAATGGCATGCAGTCAAATTTAAAGTTGCCCAAATATGCATCCCCTCTCATTTAAAGCCAACATTTTTCCTACAGAGCTGGTATTTACACATTTGTACTCTATTGATAAATAAAATACTGCATCAACATAATTAACTTCCTAATAACAAAAATTCCAGACCCCCCACCCCCAACAAGACTCTTTATGAAGACTATTATTTAACAGTTTTTAGGTAAACTGATAACAAAATTGTTCACTCTGCCACTACAAGCAGATAGAACATTTTCTTACTCATACTGTGTCCTGTTTACGCCCATATCAGCCTACTTTTAAAAGTTTAGATGTTATAAAATGCCTAAACTATCGTGCTATTAGTAGAAAAAAGGGGAGAATGTGACACATAAACAGCAGAGCACTGAAAATACATCCGAGACACACTAACGTTAAAACAGTAACATCAAACGTGTTTGGATAAAGTTTTTTTTTTAAATACATGATACGTTTTCACAGTGCACATGCATAAGAAACAGTCGGTGGGATTGAGGAGGTCTTTGAAGTATTCCACCCACCGACCCAAGATGTTCCGCGTTGAGGTCAGCATTACACCACCCCCACAGTAAACAGTGTTGGTGGCAGACCGCTTCTCCCCCTTGAGACACTGGTTGGTGGACCAGAATCGCTTCATAGCCACACGGAAGTCGTTCTCCATGGTCTCTCCAAACTCCTCCCACGCCCATGTTTTTGCCTAAGCGACCATCTGAGCTGCAATCCGCTTGGCCTGCCGGTACCTATCAGCTGCTTCCGGAGTCCCACAGGCCAGAAAGGCCCAATAGGACTCCTTCTTCAGCTTAACAGCATCCCTCACCACTGGTGTCCACAAGCGGGTTCGAGGGTTGCCGCCACGACAGGCACTGACCACCTCGCCACCACAACTACGGTCAGCCGCCTCGACAATGGAGGCACGGAACATGACCCACTTGGACTCAATGTCCCCCGCCTCACCTGGGTTGGTTTGAAGTTCTGCTGGAGGTGGGAGTTGAAACTCCTTCTGACAGGGGAGTCTGCCAGACGTTCCCAGCAGACCCTCACAACTCGTTTGGGCCTACCAGGTCTGTCCGGTGTCCTCCCCCGCCACCGGAGCTGACTCACCAACAGTTAGTGGTCGGTGGATAGCTTCGCCTCTCTCATTGCCCGTGTGTCCAAAACATGCGGCCGCATGTCAGATGAAACGACAACCAAGTTGATCATCAAGCTGCGACCTAGGGTTACCTGGTGCCAAGTGCACACATGAACCCCCTTATGCTTGAACATGGTGTTTGTTATGTACAATCCATGACCAGAACAGAAGTCCAATAACAAAACACCGCTCAGGTTCAGATCGGGGGGGCCATTCCGCCCAACCTCTCTAGGTCTCACTTTCATTGCCTACGTGAGCGTTGAAGTCCCCCAGCAGAATGAGGGAGTCCCCAGAAGGAGCACTCTCCAGCAACCCGTCCAAGGACTCCAAAGGGTAGGGTAGGTAATCTGATCTACTGTTTGGTGCATAAACACAAACAATAGTCAGGACCCGTCCCCCCACCCATAGGCAGAGGAAGGCTACCCTCTTATTCACCACTGAAGTGTGTGAATAAGAGGGTAGAAATAGAGGTACAGACCCCTGTACGATGGGGTCCCAACGTACAGGGGCCGATGGGGTCAACAAGTATGCCCACCCCAGCTCCTTTAATTTTTCCATTTCTGTTGAGAGTTAAGTTAAGTTCTTTTCAGAAAACAGAATTGTTGTGTCATCTACATAGAGGACTAATTTATATTTATTAGAGACGAAACATAAGTCATTGATGTACAGTAAGAAGAGAGGCTCAGTACTGAACCATGTGGTACCCTGCACTGAATGTATTTCATGGTAGATTTGTATTCGTTTATCTGGACAAACTGCTGTCTGTTGGATAAATAAGATTTTAGCCACTGTAGTGGGCAACCTCAGATACCATTTTTTTCTAACTTTTTAATTAAGATACCATGATTAATTGTGTCAAAAGCTTTTCAAGTCAAAGAAAACGGCTATAGAATAGTCTTTGCTTGTGATAGTGAGCACTTCTGCTTTGCTGAGATAATCCATCCCACCTCACAGGTGTGCCACATCAATATGCCGATCTGACATCATGATTATTGCACAGATGTACCTTATACTGACCACAATAGAAGGCCACCCTGGAATGTGCAGTTTTTTGCTTTATTGGGGGTCTGGGGACTCTGAACCGGTCAGTATCTGGTGTGACCACCATTTGCCTCATGCAGTGCAACACATGTCCTTCGCATAGAGTTTATCAGAATGGTTGAATGTTGGTCCACTCCTCTTCAATGGCTGTGCGAAGTTGTTGGATATTAGTGGGAACTGGTACGCGCTGTCGTATACGCTGTTCAAGCACATCCCAAACATGCTCAATGGGTGACATGTCTGGTGAGTATTCTGGCCATGCAAGAACTGGGACATTTTCAGCTTCCAAGAATTTTGTACAGATCCTTGCAACATGGTGCATTATCTTGCTGAAACATGAAGTGATGTTCATGGATGTATGGCACAACAATGGGCCTCAGGATCTCATCACAATATCCCTGTGCATTCAAAATGCCATCAATAGAATTCACCTGTGTTCTTCGTCTATAACAGATGCCTGTCCATACCATAACCTCACCAACACCATGGGCCACTCGATCCACAACACTGACAGCAGCAAAGCGCTCACCCACACGACCCCACACACGCTGTCTAGCATCTGCGCTGAACAATGTAAACCGAGATTCATCCGTGAAGAGAACACCTCTCCAACGTGCCAGACGCCATCGAATGAGAGCATTTGCCCACTCTAGTCTCTTACGGCGACGAGCTGGAGTCAGTTTAAGACCCCGATGAGGACGACGAGCATGCAGTTGAGCTTCCCTGAGACGGTTTCTGACAGTTTGTGCAGAAATTATTTGGTTATGCAAACTAATTGTTTCAGCAGCTGTCTGAGTGGCTGGTCTCAGACGATCTTTGAGGTGAACCTGCTGGATGTGGAGGTCCTGGGCTGGTGTGGTTACACGTGGTCTCCAGTTGTGAGGCCGGTTGGATGTACTGCCATATTCTCTGAAACGCCTTTGGAGACGGCTTATGGTGGAGATATAAACATTCAATGCACGAGCAAAAGATCTGGTTGACATTCCTGCTGTCAGCATGCCAATTGCACGCTCCCTCAATGCTTGTTGCATCTGTGGCATTTTACTGTGAGACAAAACTGCACATTTCAGGGTGGCCTTTTATTGTGGGCAGTATAAGGTACACCTGTGCACTAATCATGATGTCAGATCAGCATCTTGATGTGGCACACCTGTGAAGTGGGATGGATTATCTCAGCAAAGCAGAAGTTCTCACTATCACACATTTAGACTGATTTGTGAAAAATGTTGGAGAGAAATGGTAATATTGTGTATCTGGAATGAATTTTAGATCTTTAAGTCCATCTCATGAAAAATGGGAGAAGAAATAAAGGTGTTGCGTTTATATTTTTTTGAGTGTAGTTATTTAATCGAACAGCAAAACGTTTCTCAAGTATTTTGGATATTTGTGGCAACAATTATATAATTACTAAGAGAATGTTCTATGATAACAAAGAAAATGTTTATCTCCGTTTTTATAAGTTTGTATTAGTTTTGCTATCTTCATAAGAGATGGAAATCTAGAAGTTGAGAAGGACAGGTTACAAATATGTGTTACTGGTTTTATTATTTCCTTTATAACATTTTTAATTAGGCTCATATCCGGGCCATTGCAGTCCAACAACAATTTACAAAATCTCCATTTTATCTACTGGGTTGAGGAAGAAAGAAGTGAAGTGATCATTTCCATGGGCAGCAGTGTGTTTTAAGGCGGCGTCTTGTGTTACAAATGTCTTTGCAAGTTCCAGACCAATTTCAACAAATTATTAATTTAAGTATTCCACAAACCTCCTGAGTATTAGTCATAGTCTTATTTTTGTGGGGATAATAAGCTACAATATTACTAATTTTAGGTTCTCCTTTAATAATTTAATTCAAAACCCTCCAAAAACTCTTTGTTATTTTATTGCTATCAAGCAAGGCTGTGTAATAATCTTTCTTGCATTTCCTCAAAATATCAGTTAGTTTATTTTTGGATTTTTTATATCTATTTTCTGTTTCATTCATTCTTTTCTTAATCATTTTTTATACAGTGTTTTTCTTTTTGCGGGAATTTCATAGGCCTTTTGTCATCTATGGGTTACAGTATTTTTTGTTTTGTTTGATTTTGTTTTGTTTCCTAATAGGATAATGTTCATTAAGACAAGATTCGAGAACAGACACGAATTTATCATGCGCAATGTTTACATCATTTTCACTTATGATATTTTCCCAGTTTTGGAATTCAAGACTTCAAATCACAGCACATACGGTTTCAGTAATTGTTACTCATTTGTATTTTACTACATTTGAATTGTTATACGTTTTCTTTTTCTTGCCCTTTAGGAACACAAAAATTGGTAAATGGTCAGTTATATCATTAATAAGTATTAAACTAACGATATTTTCAGTAATCTTATTGGTAAATATGTTATTTATTATTGTAGCACTGTGTGGTCACTCTTGTATAATAATAATGTGACTAAATGAGACAAAATAATGTAACACTTCTCTCGTCTCGTTTTGGTCAATGAAAATGGAGAGAGATTATAGCATAGTTTTCATTTTGTAAGCCACATTTAGTCTCGTTTTTATTCGTCAACAATATTGCATTATAGATTTAATTATATTCATCGTCGCATGACCAGCATTTACGTTACGTCTCGTCTTGTTTTAGTCACGTGATAAAAGTTCATTGCAGACAATTTTTTGTCATACTGTAGTTTTCGTTGATGAAAGCAACACTACTGGATAGTGAAACTGTCCAAGCAATACAGATGTTTTGAGAACTTTTCACACGTCCAGATCATTGTCAGCATCTGCGTTTACTGTTGTTTGTTTGTTCACATCGTAGAAGGCTAACATTTGGGCCTCTGTTAAAAACAGTTAGGCCTTTTAGATGTCCTCTTCTTGTGGTGGACTCCACATTCATGCTTTTCCATGCCAAGTTACTCATTGAGTGGGTGTGTAATATTAGCCAGATTGGGTAGATGCCCATGATGCGTTTCTTATGGCCTCGACCCTCCCAGTATCTGCGGTGTAGCTGTATTGATTAACAATGTCTCCCAGAAAACTCTGGCTGGTGTGAGTCCAACCTGATCTTTGCTTCCGTATCCCATGATAAAGTCTGTCACGTCGCTGGTATTTTAATCCTCTGGTTTTAATTCCCCCCAATGAAACAAAACTGAACATTTCAGAGTGGTCGTGTATTGTGGCCAGTATAAGAGACACCTGTGCACTAATCATGCTGTCTAATCATCATCATCTTGATATGGCACACATGTGAAGTGGGATGGATCATCTCAGCAAGGAGAAGTGCTTACTATCACAGATTTAGACAGATTTATGAAAAAAATTTGAGAGAAATGGTTATTTTGTGGATGTACGTAGACAATGTTTCAGATGTTCGAGTTTATCTCATAAAAATGGGAGCAGAAACAAAAGTGTTGCATTTATATTTTTGTTCAGTGTATTTAACCTGCAATCTGTACTTTAATTTCAGGCCAGCAACTCTGCAGCACCTTCCTCAGGCATTCATCATGCACCTCAGGAGTCTCTTGATAGACAACTAGGTCATATATAAATGCTGTTGTACTGTCATGATATTTTAGTAGGTTGTTAATCTCTTTGAAAAATTTCAATGGCTAATGGGAAATGGTGGAAGAAAGGCATCCTAAATGGTATTATAATGGTTGTAAACTTCTCGCTGTCTTTTTTCTAATGGTATTTGCAAAAACCCTGTAGCAGTGTCAAGCAGGGAAAACATACTTGCACCAACCAGCTTGAGAAAATGTAATCTAGAGTGGGTAAAATATATTTGTCCTGCTTCACAGCTTCAAGTCCAACACATATTCTAACCTCGTCATTTTTCCTTGGCCCGGAAACCACTGGAGCACTGTTCAGTTCCTCTTTTACTTTTGACAGTAAATGGACAGACAGGTGAGCTGTGTTAACAGAAAATGGCACTGCTTCACTTTTCAGTTTTGTTTTTACAGGGGGGATTCTCAAAAGTCTGTGTGTTCGAGACATCCTCCACTCTCTGGATTAGACACATTGCCACTGACATCTCTCTGACAAGCAGGTTGTTAACTTTTAAACCATCAGCAACGTGTATGCTAAAGCAGTATTCAGTCCCTTTTATTGTAATATGTCGATCCTTTAAATTTTCCTTTTTTCTTCAACCTGCCTGCAGGATAATCTAGATTAATCGGTGAGTATGCTTTGTTTGCAATGACTCACATTTTTGTTGTGAAATGTCAGTGGTGTCTGCTCCACTATCAATCTTTAACTCTGCATCACTGCCACGTAATGTAAGGGTGATTGACCAGCTTGTGCTGGAATCTCACACTTTTATCTTGCCTATGGAAAATCTTTCTGAATCTTGACTGTCAGTGAACATTTCAAAAACATGAAGACTGTGGCACACGAGCACACAATATCCTCTCTTCCCACATTTGCAGCAATCTGCAAATTGAGGTGGACAGTTACCACTTTTACTATGTTATTTTCCACACCATGTGCATTTTAAGTGTGCTGCATTTGCTGTGAAGGTTTGTTTATGAGGATGTTGCTCTTTCTTTTCCACTCTAAATGGCCGGGCTGAGCTGCTGTGATTCTGTGTGTGTGTGTGTCACCTCTCAGATTACTGCTGTTCTGCTCTTCTCAGACAGCTGTCCTTTGATCTGTTTTGACTGTTTGACTAGTCTGCATGCTTTTTTAAGGGTTAGATCTGACATCATGTGCAGCACTGGGATAGTTCTTTGTCTACAAAACCTGTCACAAATGTTTCCCTTGTATTTTTGTTCTTTGCTGCATCGAAATCACATTTATCCACCAGCTTGTGTAAACTGTGGATGTGTTCCTCTGTGCTTTCTCCATGCTTCTGTATTCACTGAGGGAATGTCGTGGATTACATTAGCCTTCAGTACAAAGTACCTGTTGAGCTTTTCCAGTAAAATACCATGCTTATTTTTATCTTCCTCAATGGTGTAGACAAAAGTCTTTACGATATGCTCGGCCACGCTATGCAAACTGTTGTAATTCCTACACCGTTCACCTGATTTGGATGTAAATACCCTCAAATAAAAGCTGACAGTCTGCAGTTAAAGCACATCTTGTTCGTTTCATTTGATATCCATTGTGGTGGTGTATAGAGCCAAAAATGTTAGCATTGTGTCGAATTCCCAATATTTATGGACCTGACTGTATGCGTGTGCTTCATAGAAACCTGCTGCTGCCTGTCAATGACCTGCAACTGGAGCAAGAACTTCCTATCAGAGAACAGACCAAAAGAAAAGACTAAGACAACCTGAAAGAGATGAGAACAAAGTTGTAACGGATGGATCTGATGATGATGAGGATTATACGTACTATTATTAGTACACACGGTTTAGTACCATTTCCCTATTTTCCTTATCCCCAACTGTATCAGCCAAGTTTATACACTCCTGTACAGTGAGATTGAAATACAGAGAAGAACTTTATTTTCTGTTAATTTCCGGAGACATTCTCTTAAGTGGGAGAGAGTGTAGAGGGGTGAAAATGAATAAAAGTCAGATTTAAACAATAATCAATGTACAAAGAAAGAAAATAGACACCCTAACATAAAATGTTCTGTTTTATTCTTAATATTTCCTTCTAATAAGTCATTTAGTGTTGTTTCAGGTTTTCGTAGAGAGTAGTACATCGGCACACAGAAGAAGAACAAATCTTCTTGAATCCTAAAAGGAGCTCAACGTGTGTGTCTCATGTTTCTGTGTTACAGTGCCACACGTTGAGAGAACAACAATTAAGTTGCCCTCAGCCATCCCAGGTTGACCAGTAACACATACTGCATCAGCAATTGCCTGAATAACATCATGAAAGCTAAGAGAGATAAATCAGAACACAAAAAATAATATGCATGCGTTATAAAGAGCAGATTTAGTAGCCTTTAAGGAGCTGTAAGTATTTTTAATAAAAGATAGCATCAATTTCACAATTAAGCTATATAAAATATACCTCCTAATTCCAGCTGCAGGGACTTCTTCCAAAAATCTTCCAACCTGGCGGTGTATTCTCCAAACTGGAATAAAAAAAATCAATTAGGTTTAAAATGGTTAGAGATTTATTTTTTAAACCAATTTATTCATTACACCGCTTGTTCATAAGCTTGATGGTACAACTGATATACGTTCTTATGTCTGTCTGAAGTAAGATAGTTTGCAGTTGATATTATGAAGTCATAGAATTCCATCCTGACAGATGATATATCTGTCACTAAATATAAAAGAAAATTCCTTTAAAATCAATCAGTCTTTGGTGTCCAACTTCAATGGTCTGTAGCAAGGAATAGTTATGCTGTAAGTATACATACGTATGTAAAAAAAAAAAAAAAAGATGTGGTATCATGTATTAAGTTTGTCTTTTCCATAATAGAGACTAAATTTTCAGGTTCTGATGTGACTAAAATGTCAGAGTATAAATAAAAAATAATCCTGATTTTTGTATGAAAGTATGAAAAGACAAATGAATTATTTATTTCATGGCCATTTTATATATCCAATACCTAGTGCTTTATAGAGCAACCAGCCATCTGATAAGATCTCAAGTTTTGGATACTGACTATTCAGAAGTCTTGAAATCTGTTACACACCCAATATATTACTTTTAATAAAATAAAAATGTCAGTCTACCATATAAAAGAATGAACTATTACAGAATTAAAAGGGAACACAAGGGAAAATTAAAACACAATTAGTATGATGTTTATTAAATGATCTCGAAGTAATACATAAGACAAAACATTTTGATTTACCAAAATTGGCTTTTCAGATGTTCTTGGTACATTGGTGTCACATGTACATCCCATAAATTCAGATGATCTGCATCAGCCACAAATGTTACATCAGCGGAAGACTATGAAAGATATCAGATATAACCACTTGTTAAACAAACAAGAACATTAATTTGATTACATACACACAGAAATACTCAAAACTACCTCTTCCCCTCTGATAGAAACCTTTTTCTTTCCTTGGAAGTTACTTTAGCCAAAAATGTTGGGAATGACCTGGAAGCTCAAACAAAAGTATTGTCAGTAAAAGCTTAGGTTTTAGACGAGGTCTTAATCAAATTCACCTATAATTAAAAAAAAGTGATTGTTTAAAGAATAAGTAGGGGCCTGTTAATTTTTTTGCTAGAGTGAGGAACAGAGTGTAAGTAAGACCTATGGTTGGCTAGCTCATTCAAAGCATAAACATTTTTTTAACTCTATCTCTTGAAAGAATCAAAATTGAGAAAATATAGGAAACAGAATTCAAGCAGTACCTAGCCCTACTGACAGATAGGCTATAGTTTTATAGAACAGTATTTTCTGTTGTGAACATTGTATTGCTACTATACCAACTGTCTAGAAATACTACTCAAGTGTATTGCCAGATAACATGGTAAAATACAAAAAAATCTACCAAACAATTTTGTTTTACATTTCACATTTAATCTTTGAGGGATCTCTCTAACCTCAAAGTTTGACTGATAAGATATGTTTTAGTTCTAAATAGTTTCTTTCAACTTATTAAAACTTAATGTATGTTTTATTAAAGTCAAAATTAGATATTACAAGACTCAAAAGAAACAAACACTAACCCTTAATAATAAATTGCATGCTCATTGACTTGTTTATGGTTTATAGACAGTTATTTTTATTGTTTTACTCTTCCTCTGCAGAACAACTAAAGTTAAATAAGGATTTAAAACTTTTTTTGAGGTCTGAAATACCTTGACATTTTTTTCTGTACAGCTGACCTTGATGATGTCTGCTGTTTGTTGTGTCGAGGCCTGTCCTGACTGTTGTCTTTCGGTTTATAACTGGGCGTTCAGCAATGATTTGAGATTTCTTGTAACCTCTTGAATCGAGCCACTCTGTAGGTGTAAAAAAATGTTGTGTTAAGGTGGGTTTGGCAGTTGATGAACTGTGGTCATGAAAGATTTAAATGTTATGCCTGGAGCAACACATACCACTGAACCTAGAGGACCCAGAATTGATATCCCTGAGCCATCTGCATGACACATCCATTCAGATTTGAGGAGGAGTCAATTAGGGGCAGTTTAGGAGCACGGCGAACAGCTCAGTGAACTAGGACCTTGAAGTATCCCAAACGCATTGAAGGATTTCTAGATTCCCTTTGGCATAGGAAATCATCTGGAGAATGTTGCTGGGGGAGGAATGTCCGAGTCCACTTCCTAACCTTGCCCTGACCATAATCTTTATTCTAACTCTGCAGTGGGATCTTGGATATGCAGGAGACGATAGGATAGACGTCTATAGTTGAGGGGGGCCAAGTCCAGTCCTTGAGCCATTGGTCTGCCTCTTTTAGATGTCTACCACAGCAAAACGGTTTTATTCAGCAAATTGGACAGTTGGGACATCTAAAATATGCAGGAGCAACTGCTGCAGAGTGGATTTGGCCACCCCTCATGTTGTACTCTTTTAAAACGGGGATTACTAACTAGACTTCTCTAGAACTACTTACTGTTCCAACACACCTGTATCAAATTAATCGGATGTTACCAGGCCTTGTCAAAATTAAGTGCAGGCTGAAGAGCTAATTAAGCTACTTAATTCAGCTGTGCACAAGAGTGCAGCTAAAAGTTGCAAGATTAAAATAATTTGCAAAGCTCTTGCAAGAAGGATTGAGAAAATAACACCTCTAATAATCCATCCTGATCAAACAGGTTTTATAAAAGGTAGGCTCTCTTCCACAAATTCACATAGATTAATAGATTTAAGGCTAAGGATGGCATGTGCCCTCATGGGGCTCGGAGGTGCCGCTGCCGCGGGCCCCTACTTGACGTGCTGGGGCCTCCCACCCCTGGTGGATCAGGCTGAACGGGGGTGCCTATTGGGATCAGCAGGGGAACTGGCTCCCTGGTTATGGCATCGTGTCACCCCAGTTATTTCCTCCCCATCCCCATTTGCCTCTGTCCACCTGCTCCTTCATTCTTTCATTCACAATGCCTTTCCACACCCCTGTTCTTTGGATCATCAGGGGTTGGATTATCAGGCCATCTGGTCGGGGACCTGGGCTGGTGGGCTATACTCTTGCCGGGGTGGGGGCCTTGGCTGTCTGCTTGTCCCCGTCCTGGGGGGCAAGGGGTCCGTCTCCCGGGTGCAGGGGCAGGGTGCTCTATAGGGGCGTCTGTCGCTGGGCCTGGGAGTATAGAGTATGTATGGGGTGGATGAATGAGTGTACAGCGTCCTTTTTTCGTGTGTCCTGTATATGTAAGAATGTGTATGCATGAGAGGGAGGGTACGTATGAGTGTCTCTGTCTGTGTATGTCTACTTGTCAGGTTGGGTGTTTGGCTGCCCTCTGGCCTGGTGCATCTTCTTCCCCTCCGTCACTCCACGTTGGTAATGGATGCTCCTGCCCGCTGGTCGATGATGGCTCTCGATGCCTGGGGCCGGGGGTCCCGGATGCGGCCCGGCTCGGTCCTGGTGCATGCCTGGCTGGTCCTGGGTCGGCCGGTGTGTCGGTGTGGACGGACATATCTTGAGCTGAGGTTATCGTCATTAGTTAGTTGTTACCAGGAGTTTACCAGAAACATTAGTATTGTGTTCATCAATCCATGCTTGTGTGTAGTGAATGTGTAATTCTCAGTTTATATTACTGGATCTGAACTATTGGTGTGGTTCTGTTCAGTTTGTTTTTTTTGGGGTTTTTTTTTACCGCTTCTCTGCAGTCCGGCAGAGGCGGTGGACTGGGATGTTTTCTTGTGTTCTTTGTTTGCCTCCTTGTCTTGTGTCGTCGGTTCGCGCCTCTGCTGGTCCTGTTTCTTTTCTTCACCTCTCAGTTTCGTGTCCATGACTTCAGGAAATTGAACCCTCAGTAATCACTTATAAAGATTTTTTCATACATATAGATCAAGTGGAGTATTACAGCGAAGTTGTAATACTCTGCTTGGGAAATTAAATCTGTTGGGCTTGTACTTGGTACTCAGACACCAATTCTGAGTAGCAAACTGCTAGACAGGACACGTTAAAAAAATAAAATAAATAAAAAATAGAATAAAATTCAAGATCCTCCTTCTGACATATAAGGCTCTTTGTGGTGCCCTTAAGGCAAGACATAAGATTAAAAGTGTTTAATTGTTAAACAGCATGTTTCGAGAGTTTATTTAAGGTTTAAAGTTTTATTTTGAAATTGTTTTAAGCGGGTAACGCTTCCGGTTTACCGCGGGCACTTCCGGTTCATACTCGTGGATAGCCGACAGCAAACGGAGCACATACAGCAGCAGGACTTTAGCGCCGACCTGACTAAGGCTCATGAAGGCAATGCCGTAAGTTTTGTTTTAGGTCTATATAGATCGGGATATTTTAATTTGTGGTTGTATGTGGTACAAATGTTTATTTTCGTATGTGACGCTGAATGTCTATATTTCAGTTTTCACCGTCTGAAGAGGATTAAAGCTTTCAAATCAACCTCGACTCCATCGTCTTCTTCAGTGGTTTAGCTGCGTGTCCACTGGCGACATAACAGTGAAAAGGCAGCATTCAGAGCTTCACCAAAGGTCAAAATGGCAGCTAGCAACAGGTCTTATTCAAATGCTTCAAGAGCCTCATCCACATCTTCAACTAGCGCGGCCTTTGCTCGAGCCAAAGCTGAAGCGGCTAAGGTAAGAGCATCTTATGCAAGCAAGGAAGCACAACTAAAAGTGGAAAAGACGAAGCTTGAAGCAGAATTACAACTGGAAAAAGTGAAAATCGACACAGAGTTGGAAGTGCTAGAATTACAAAGAGAAGCAGATGCCGCAGTGGCTGAAGCAGAAGTGCTAGAAGAGGCAGAAGCAAACCAGGATGGAGAAGGGAGCAGAAGGTCTGTCTCAGACAGAGACAAAAAAGAAAGGACAAGTGAATATGTCAGACTTCATACGAGTGTGAAAACACCTAGTGAATCTGGACCAGTCCCAGCCACATGCAATCAAAGTGTTGAGTTAGAGGGCACGTTTATAACTTGGGATCCTCCAGAAAAAGAAGTTCCAGACGCAGAGCCATCACCAATCAGCACTAGGCCGAGGATTAACGAACACCTCACAACTACGTCTACCCCACATGTGTCCTTCTTCCCCGAAAGCGAAAATAAACCAAAAATTAAACAAACACCGGAAGCCCTCAGTCCATTCTCCAGTCCTTTTACGCCTCATCACAACTCTCCTGCAAGCATGTCCCATCCAGCAGAGCCGTTTGCACAATATATGGCACGCCGTGACCTCATTACATCAGGTCTCTATCAATATGATGATAAACCAGAAAATTTTAGAGCATGGTACTCATCATTTAGTGGTGCTATAGCAGATGTTCACCTTACCCCAACCCAAGAGCTTGATTTAATGTCAAAATGGTTGGGTAAGGAATCAAGTAGCCTAGTTAAACGCATCCGCTCTGTGCATGTCAACAACCCTGCAGTAGCTCTCCAAAAAGCGTGGGAACGTCTCCGTGAGTGTTAAGCAGCTCCAGAAATCATCGAAAAATCCCTCTTCCAAAGATTGGACAATTTTCCCAAAATCACAGCCAGGGAGAATGTGAAGTTAATGGAACTAGGAGATTTGTTACAGGAGATCCAAGGAGCAAAGGAAGATGGTTACCTACCCGGTCTTCAATATCTCGACACATCACGCGGGATAGGGCCAATCGTGGACAAACTCCCATTTGGAATCCAGGAGAAGTGGATGACACACGGCTCACAGTACAAAGAGGAACATCATGGCTGTTTTCCACCTTTCAGCTACATTTGCAAATTCATATGCAAAGAAGCCAAAAAACGTAACGATCCAAGCTTTAACCAACAGCTCAACCAAGCAAACTTAAAGTCAGAAAGACATAGCTTTAAGAACTTTAGCTCTACTAAACCCATCTCTGTGCACAAAACAAATGTTTTGCCTTCTAACAATGACTTCAGCAGGAATTGTCCGTTGCATAACAAGCCCCACCCACTCAAGAGATGCAGGACCTTCAGGAACAAAGTGCTCGACGAAAGAAAGGCCTTCCTCAGAGAGAAAGGAATATGTTTCAAATGCTGCTCCTCAGACACTCATCTTGCTAGGGACTGTAAATCTACAGTAAAGTGTTCTGAATGTGAAAGTACAAGCCATGAAACTGTCATGCATCCTGGTCCTCCAACACAAAACTTCAAGGCTCCTGCTCCCACTCAAAATGATGGCGGGGAGAGAGAAAGCGTCGCAGACAGTATCGCAGTAACCACTACATGCACCAAGGTGTGTGGCCCAGGTCAGTGGGGTCGTTCTTGCTCTAAAATCTGCCTCGCTAAGGTGTATCTGGAGGGTCACAGACACAACGCGGTTAAGGCTTACGTCGTTCTGGATGATCAGAGCAATAGATCGTTAGCTAGGCCGGAGTTCTTTGAACTTTTCAACATTAAGTGTAAACCAGTCGGTTACAATCTAAGAACGTGTTCAGGCCTCACTGAAGCGTATGGTAAAATAGCTGAAGGCTTTAAGATTGAGTCTTTAGATGAGTCTGTGGTAATTCCACTCCCTCCTCTTATTGAATGTCAGGAAATTCCGAATAATAGAAGTGAGATCCCAACGCCAAGTGCCGTGCTGCACCAGCCACACCTTCGGTCCATAGTACAGCACATTCCAGAGTTAGACCAGAAGGCGGAAATACTTCTGTTACTAGGGCGAGATGTCTTACGTGCACACAAGGTCAGGGAACAACTTAATGGCCCTCATCATGCGCCCTTTGCCCAACGCCTAGATCTAGGGTGGGTCGTAGTCGGGGAGGTGTTTGTAGGTAACATCCATAAGCCCACTGTGAACTCGTTTAAGACGGTCATTCTTGAAAATGGCCGCCCTACAGTTTTTGAACCGTGTGATAATTTCCGTCAGCTAAAGGAAATGCCACATATTAGCAGGTTCATTAGAGCAACTGAGCTAAGTTTAGGCCAGTCAGTTTTCAATCGCACTGAAAATGATAACGTGCTGGCGCCTTCAATAGAGGACACACTCTTTCTAGAGATCATGGATAGAGGCATGTACAGGGACGACGACAACAGCTGGGTCGCTCCACTTCCTTTCAAGGAGCCTCGTCGAAAAATGCCCAACAATAAAGAGCTAGCAGTCAGACGCTTCATGTCTCTCAAACGAAGCATGCAAAGGAAACCCAACATGCAGCAGCAGTATGTGGAGTTTATGGAAGGAATCTTCTCCAGTGGTCACGCCGAGGTAGCACCCCCACTCAGCACAGGAGAAGAATGCTGGTATCTCCCAACCTTTGGGGTTTACCACCTGCAAAAGCCTGAAAAGATCAGGGTTGTCTTCGATTCTAGCGCCCAGGAGGATGGTGTCTCACTCAATAGCGTGCTCCTCACCGGCCCAGACTTAAACAACAGTCTCATTGGGGTTCTCCTCCGCTTCCGAAAGGAATCCGTCGCTGTCATGGCCGATATACAGCAAATGTTTCACTGCTTCATGGTGCGAGAGGATCACAGAAACTACCTCCGCTTTCTGTGGCACAAGGACAACGACGTCAAAAAGGAAGTCATTGACTACCGAATGAAGGTCCATGTGTTCGGGAACTCACCGTCTCCTGCTGTGGCTGTGTATGGACTGCGAAAAGCCATCAACGCCGGGGCCAAAGAGCACGGGACTGATACAGTCAAGTTTGTGGAGAGACACTTTTATGTCGATGATGGACTGATCTCTGTGCCTTCTCCAGCCGAAGCTATCGACTTGCTGCAAAGAACACAGGCTTCACTCGCTGAGTCCAATCTGCGCTTGCACAAGTTTGCTTCAAACTCACCTACGGTCATGCAAGCCTTCTCTCCTGAAGATTATGCTGCAGTCCTCAAAGATCTGGACTTAAGTGGAGAGGAGACCCAATCGCAACGCAGCTTAGGTCTTATTTGGGAGACTACAACAGACACATTTACGTTTTCAGTGGCCGCAGTGAACAAGCCATTCACTCGCCGAGGTGTCTTGTCATCCGTTAATAGTGTCTTCGATCCATTAGGTCTATTAGCACCCATCACCATTCAAGGAAGAGCTCTACTCAGAGAACTCACATTGGAAGACTCTGATTGGGATGCACCACTGCCGAAAGACAAGCTAGGCAAATGGGAAGTATGGAGAGATTCCCTCCAAGATTTAAAGGAACTGCACATTCCAAGAACCTACACGTTCACCTCTTTAAGTCAGGCAAAAGGCAAGGAACAGTGGATGTTCTCTGACGCTTCAACCAAAGCTATAGGTGCGGTAGCTTACTTGAGAGCAGAATATCCAAATGGCAACATCGATGTCGGGTTTGTCATGGCCAAGGCACGACTAAGTCCTCAGCCAGAGCCTACAATACCAAGACTCGAACTGTGCGCCGCTGTCCTGGCTGTAGAAATAAGCGATCTTGTCAAGAACGAGTTGGACATCAAGTTCGACGCAGTGCACTACCATACTGACAGCAAAGTAGTCTTGGGCTACATCTGCAACGAGTCAAAGAGATTCTACACATATGTGCACAACAGAGTGCACCGTATCCGTCAGTCTTCGAAACCGGAGCAGTGGCACTACGTGCGCACCGAGGAAAATCCAGCGGACCATGCATCTTGCTTGCTCTCAGCGTCTCAACTAACAAAAACTACTTGGTTCAGTGGCCCTGCGTTTATGCGCCGTCTACCCTTGGAGACAAAACATGAAAACAACAATTTTGAGTTAGTTGAGCCAGACAAAGACTGTGAAATCAGGCCACAGATAAAAACCTGTGCGACTCACTTCCAAGAGAAGTTCTGTAAACGCTTTGAGCGTTTCTCAACCTTTAAGTCTTTAGTTCGTGCAGTTGCCTTCTTAATCCACATTGCAAAGTCGTTCAACGGTTTAAATCCAAACAATGAATGCAAAGGATGGCACACATGTCGGGTTCACCGTACACCAGATGAGATGGATCAAGCAAGACGCGTCATCCTCAAACAAGTGCAACAGACTGCCTTTGAAAAAGAGTTGTTTGCACTCAGCGCTGGCAAACCAGTTGCCAGGCAAAGCCCTCTCTGTAAGTTAAGCCCAGTCCTGGACAATGGCATCATTGCAGTCGGAGGTCGACTCAAACACTTGGAGCTCGAGAACTTTGAAAGAACTCCAACTGTTCTCCCAAAGGACAGCCATGTCTCTCTCCTGCTCACTCGCCATTACCACGATCAAGTGAAGCACCAGGGTCGTCATCTTACAGAGGGTGCGATAAGATCAGCCGGTCTCTGGATACTTGGTGGAAGGAGACTCGTTAATTCCGTTATCCACAGGTGCATTACCTGCCGCAAACTGCGTGGGAAGCAGGGAGAGCAACTCATGGCAGATCTTCCACCAGAACGGCTGAAGGCATGTCCTCCTTTCAGCTATGTTGGCCTAGACGTTTTCGGGCCTCGGACAGTGTGTATCAGACGTACCAGAGGTGGACATGCACAAAGTAAGCGTTGGGCAATCATGTTTAGCTGCATGAGCTCGAGAGCCGTCCATATCGAAGTAATCAAGTCTCTGGACACAAGCAGCTGCGTAAATGCTCTGAGACGTTTCTTTGCTCTAAGAGGCCCTGCCAAGAAACTTCTCTCCGATCGGGGCACCAACTTCATTGGAGCTTCCAAGGAGTTAGGCATGGACAAGGCCATGCGACAATTCCTGGATGACCGCGGGTGCAGCTGGGAATTCAACCCACCTCACGCATCCCATATGGGAGGCTCATGGGAACGCATGATCGGGATCGCTCGGAGAATACTGGACTCGATGTTGCTCCAAAGCAAGGTGGAACTTACTCACGATGCATTAAGCACACTCATGGCCGAAATCTCTGCAATCATAAATGCCAGGCCATTGCTTCCGGTTTCTTCAGATCCAGACAACCCGTTCATTCTATCTCCTTCGATGCTGCTGACTCAGAAATCATGCCTTCCACCACCACCTGGAAATTTTTTGGACAAAGATCTTTACACCAAGCAATGGAGACAAGTTCAGGCCCTTGCCAACCAGTTCTGGACACGCTGGAGGCGAGAGTACCTACCGTTGTTGCAACAGAGACACAAATGGACCGTATCTTCTCGAAACCTGCAAGTGGGTGACCTTGTGTTGCTTAAGGATAAGCAGGTTCCACGCAACAACTGGCTCATGGCCAAAGTCACAGAAACCTTCCCAGGAAAGGACAATCGTGTGAGAAAGGTCGAGGTCACAGTGAGTGACAAGGACTCTCGAAAGACCTTTGTGCGACCTGTTACAGAACTCGTTCTACTTCTGCCAAAGGACTTATACCGTTCAAGTTCGTGACTTTGGGAGTGACCTCATGGAGGTCAGGCGGGGAGTGTGGTGCCCTTAAGGCAAGACATAAGATTAAAAGTGTTTAATTGTTAAACAGCATGTTTCGAGAGTTTATTTAAGGTTTAAAGTTTTATTTTGAAATTGTTTTAAGCGGGTAACGCTTCCGGTTTACCGCGGGCACTTCCGGTTCATACTCGTGGATAGCCGACAGCAAACGGAGCACATACAGCAGCAGGACTTTAGCGCCGACCTGACTAAGGCTCATGAAGGCAATGCCGTAAGTTTTGTTTTAGGTCTATATAGATCGGGATATTTTAATTTGTGGTTGTATGTGGTACAAATGTTTATTTTCGTATGTGACGCTGAATGTCTATATTTCAGTTTTCACCGTCTGAAGAGGATTAAACCTTTCAAATCAACCTCGACTCCATCGTCTTCTTCAGTGGTTTAGCTGCGTGTCCACTGGCGACATAACACTCTTAATAATAAAGCACCATCATACATAAGAGACCTGATTGTTCCATATGTTCCTAACAGAGCCCTTCGCTCTCAGACTGCAGGTTAACTGGTAGTTCCTAGGATTTCTAAAACTAGAATGGGTGGTAGATCTCTCAGTTAACAGGCTCCCCTCCTATGGAACCAACTCCCAGAGTTGGTTCGTGAAGCAGACAACTTGTCTATCTTTAAAACTAGGCTTAAAACCTTCCTTTTTGATATAGCTTACAGTTAGCGACAGGTTAATATGTAGTTAGAGACAGGTTAGACAGGTAGCTAGGAAGAGACAGGTTAATGTTAGTAGTCAGGTAGAGTATCAAAAGCTAGGAAGAGATAGGAAGAGGTAGTGTAGCTAGGTAGAGATAGATTAATGTAAGGCAGAGGTGGATATTAGTTAGGTCTCCTAGTAGCTAGGAGACAGGTTAATGTTAGTAGCTATGCTGCTTTAGGCTAGGCTGTTGGAGGACATTATTAGGGTCTGTTCCTACTTTCTCTCCTACTTCTCCCCAACTGCATGATGTGCTTTCAGTTCAAGGGCTAACTTGCTTTCTCTTAGTCTCTTCCTACAGTAGGTGCTCCTGATCCGCCCTGCTTGACGACCCTGACTAAGATGGCATTGCAGTGACGCAAAGTTCTCCACGTCCTGCAACAAACTTCTGCATCAGTTCTGTTGCTCTTTCTGTGTCTCTGTTCTGTATCTCTGTTCTGTATTCTCCAAACCAAAGACGGTCTCGGCAGATGACTTCTTGTGCTGAGCCTGGATCTGCCGGAGGTTTCTTCCTGTTAAAAGGGAGTTTTTCCTCTCCATTGTCGCTTCATGCTTGCTCAGTGTGAGGGATGCTGAGAAGTCACGACGCAATCTTCTGTGGTTCTCTAACTCCTAGATTAAACACTGTATTGTAATAACTTTTCTTGTAAAGTGCCTTGAGATGACATCTGTTGTGAAATGACGCTATATAAATAAACTGAATTGAATTGAATTAAACTGGTTCAAGTCCTATTTCGAGGACAGGACGTACTTTGTCGAAATTGGCAACTGTGTCTCAGACAAAATTCCCATGACCTGTGGAGTCCCCCAGGGGTCAATCTTGCGACCACTTTTATTCAACTTGTACATTTGCTTCCATTGGGTCAGCTAATTAACAGCAATAATGTGTCTTACCATAACTATGCAGATGACACTCAGATCTACGTGTCACTTTTGGCAGGTGAACATGGGCCTGTGGATACACTCTTTAACTGTATTGAACAGATCAGTTTGTGGATGCAAAACAACTTTCTCCAGTTAAACGCAGACAAAACTGAGATCATTGTTTTTGGCCCACAGACACACAAAAAAGTGTTATCAGTCATCTTGAGTCACCCTGTCTTCAACCGAAAAAATCAGGTTAGAAATCTAGAGGTAATCATGGACTCGGACCTGAACTTCAACAGCCAAATCAAAGCAATAACATCAACAGCTTTTTACCATCTGAAAAACATTGCTAAGATCAGAGGAATAGTGTCCAAACCAGACTTAGAGAGACCTATCCATGCATTTGTCTCCAGCAGGTTAGACCACTGTAACGGCCTGCTCACTTGCCTCTCCAAACGAGCTGTTAGACAGCTGCAGTACATAAAGAACGCTGCTGCTCGAGTCCTGACAAAAACCAGGAAATACGACATAATTAGTCCAGTACTTCAGTCTCAACAGTGGCTTCCTGTCGCTCAGAGAATATAACTTAAAACAGCTCTGCTTGTGTACAATTATTTTCATGGTTTGGCCCCAAAGTTCATCTCTGACATGTTAGAGACATATGAACCATCTCGGGCCCTGAGAACTTCAAGGAGGGGTCTCCTGTTGGTTCCCAGAGTCAACAATAAACACGGTGAGGCTGCATTTCAGTTTCAGGCAGCTAAAATATGGAACAGTCTTCATGAGGATGTGAGACAAGCCTCAACTCTATCAATGTTTAAATCCAGGCTGAAAACAGTTCTTTTTACATGTGCATATGACAACTCAAAGTATTTTATCTGCACTCTTGCTTTTTTATTGTAATTCATTATTTTTTATTTTTTAGTCGATGTTTTATTTCTGTTTATCTGTCTTCTTAATTTATGCAACTGTGAAGCACTTTGAATTGCCTTGTGTATGAATTGTGCTCTACAAATAAACTTGACTTGCCTACGTAATCCCCCCCCCCCTTTTTTTGTGTGCCAAAGAAGCGTCACAGATCCATGCACATTATTCCTCCTCTCTCTAGCCATGGTGCAGGTCGCATTAGCGACTGCAAACTCCTCATTTGAATAGTGTTGCTTGTACCTGTTAAGAATTGTTCATACAATTTTTGTAAATCACCCACAAATTAAGGGCAATCCACTCGTGAAAATTTTTAGCGCCGCACGCAAAAAATACAACAAATAAATATTGTTATTGTACATATGTGAACGATTATGATATACAGTAATTCAGTGTAAAGTACAATTTCTCTATATTCAATTACATATGTAAACTTTTGGGACGCAATTTACAGTTTAAAATCCAATTATAAACTTTTTGTGAATTAACTTACAAATTTTAAGTCAGTCATTTCCTTTAGAATATTTTCCCTCTCATTCATGAGCTAACGTTAAACTACTAACCTGCTTGGTTTTGTAGTTGGTTAAAAGTAAAGGGGAAAAATCAGAAACAAAACAGAAAAAGGGCTGTTGATTAGAGCACAACTCTATATTTCTGTACGACTGTAATACTTTATTAATCCCAAAAGGAAATTAAATCTTTTAATTCATTAACATGTTGTGGATGACACCATCTGTCTGAGCTGCTGATCCACCTCCTTTTCTTTTTCTGCTCCTCTTTAATGAGCAAATCACCCCTAAACAAACTTTTTTGCTGACATACTATGAATGAGTGCCTATTCATGCTGTGTATATATTCAAGTTCAAATTCAAAAATACTTAATTGATCCCAGAGGGAAATTAAGAGTTGTTGTAGCTCATAATTAATTCATTTTCCAAGCAGTTGTTGTAGACCACAGGTGTCAAAGTCAAGGCCCAGGAGCCAAATCGGGCCTGCCATAGACATTTGTGTGGCCCTCTAAACTCTAGTGGCTCCTATAAATAGAACCTTTAAGTTCTATTAATATGCATCTAAAACTATTTTATCACTCAAATTAGTGTTTATTTGAATAGTCCTAAATCATATAATTGTGAAAAGATGTTCATCATCATGTTCAATCATTTAATTTTAAGAAGTACTTGTCAAACTTAAAGATGTACTCATTGAGACAGATATTAATTAATATCTTAGTGGTTTGTTAAAAAATAGTTTTGTCTTTCTGCCACAGGCCCTTCAAGGAAATTCATTATTTGAATGTGGTCCAAATTGGAAATGAGTTTGACACCACTGTTGTAGACCATGATGGCTGTGGGGAGAAAGGATTTTATGTAGCGGTCTGTGTTGCAGCGAAACTGAAGAAGCCTCAGACTGAAGATACTGTGTTGCTATAGGATAGTCTCGTGAAGAGGATCCTCAGGGTTGTCCATAATCTTTTTAATTTTATGAAGAATCCTTATTTGCATTATTATCTCCAGGTGTTCCACTGTTGTCTCCAGAACAGAACCAGCCTTCTTCTTTAGGTTGTTGAGCCTATTTAAGTCTCTGGCTGTGATGTTGCTACCGCAACAGATGATGAAGAGATAAAACTCTCCACAACAGACTTGTAGAAGATTAGCAGCATCTTGCTGCAAACCCTGAAGGACCTCAGCTTCCTCAAAAAGTACAGTCTGCTCTGTCCTTTCTTGTAGATATCTTCACTGTTGATTCTCCACTGCAGTCTGTTGTCCAGGTGAACTCTGAGGTATTTGTACTCCTCAACCATCTCCATTTTGTCTCCCATGATGGAGACACTCTTTGACTTTATCATGATTCGTCTGAAATCTAGAATCATCTCCTTTTTTTTGTTCACATTCAAGGTAAGATGATTGTTTCCACACCATGCCACAAAGTGCTCCACCAGCTCTGTATTCAGCTTCTTCTCCATCTCTGATACACCAGACAATTGCAGAATTGTCTTGAGTATTTCTGCAAATGACAATTCTCTGTTTTATACTGGAAGTGTGAGGTATACAGAGTGAAAAGGAATGGTAAGTGTACAGTCCCTGTACTGCTGACCAGCTGGTTTGACATATAATTCTTCAATCTCACACACTGTTGTCTGTTTGTCAGGTACTCATTGATCCAGCTCATTTTTGAGGTGGTCATTACTGTGTTTTATATTTATTTTGTAGGCCTTAATTTTTTTTTATAGTTCAGTAAATTTTTTGTATAAATTTCAATTTTACTACCATATATGTAAGTGACTTGGGTCAGATTTGACAAAAAGTGGATTTAGGATGTTTAGACGGTCGTACAAAATAATTTATGAGTCAGATAAGGGCAAAAAGTCTGATTTAATGCACTTTTGCCTGCTGTGTGAACATAAACTTAGTTATTGTATATTTTTTATTCGTGAGTTCTAGTTACATATTGACTTTGCACATATATTTACTGAACTATGTAAGAATCTCATTTGTGATTTTGTCTTCAATCTCAAAAACAGGGAATCTGTTGGAGAAGACCAGGAAGACAATGCAAAGTGCACATGGACATATCAAAATGACAAATTGTTATGATGTGATGTTTGTCCTTGTCCTTGTCAAACCTTGCTTTCTTGATTGTCCCCAGCCATCCCGTATTTCCTTGATTTTTCCCCCTGATTTCCTTTCTTGAGTATTAAAATTCATCGGATCGTTGTCTTTCATCCATAACGCTGTCCTTGTCCCTGTGATTGTTAAGATCCGTCTCTGTCTACATCACTCCTTCCTCCCTGTTTGTTTCTCCCCTATTGCTTTATTGTTTTACACTTTTCTGACCGTAATCTAACAGGTTTTGATTTTTTTTTTTGTTATTGTGTACTCATTTCTATTTTATGCACATGCACTGTTAATTTACATAATAAATGTTGCTATTTGTCCCAAGAACCAGCTTCTGCAGCCGAGGATTGGAATGCCAAGGTCCAGGAGGCTTCCTGGACGCCTCCCTGGTGAGGTGTTCCGGGCACGTCCCACCTGAAGAAGACCCATAGGAAGACCCAGGACTATGTCTCCTGGATGGCCTCGGATCGCCTCGGGATTCCTCCCGACGAGCTGGCCCAAGTGGCCGGTGAGAGGGAAGTCTGGGTCTCCCTGCTTAAGCTATGGCCCCCGCGCATACTTGCCAACCCTCATGATTTTCCAGAGGAGACTCCTGAATTTCAGTGCCCCTCCCGAAAATCTCCCGGGGCCACCATTCTCCCGAATTTCTCCGGATATTTGATGGTGTCGCATATCATGTACACTCCCTGTTTCTAATGTGAGAAGGATCGAGAATAAAAAATAGGTCACCTACTTGATTCTTATGTCTATGAGGAAAACAATTAACAATCATATGGGCGTGGTGAATGCGGAACTTGCACTCAATACCAGCTGTAGTCTTATGCCTCTGGCCAAAAATCCTCCGATGACGCAAAATGACGATTTTTGCGTCATCAGAGGACTTTTTTCAAGCCTAAAAATGCACAAATCTCTCCTCTCAGGGGGATATGGGGGGGGGGGAGGCACGGTCATTCGAAAATACTGCTGGTTTTCTACTGATACAAAGCTTAATGCTAAATGCTGAAGTATACCTATAACTTTCATTTTTGCTGTGTACTGTTATTTTGTCAAATAAATAAATACAAAAGTAGTAAGTAGTAAGAATCAAGTTATTTATATTCTAATTATACGGATATATAATTTTCTATTATTTTAAACCTCCCCCCGCGTTGAAAGTCTCCCTGATTCTTAGGTCTCAAGGTTGGCCAGCATGCCCCTGCGACCCGACCCCGGATAAGCGGAAGAAGATGGATGGATGGATGTCGCTATTTGTGTGGAGTACATGGTTTTGATACAGTTCCAAGGACTTCATCAAAGATATCTTACATTTTACATGGTTTTCCATGGATGGCACACATTTTTCACTTGTAATTAGGCATTATTTTACATGGGTTTCAATTATTTTTCACATGTATTTATATATAATTCCACATGAGTTTCACATATTTTTCCAAATGTAGATTTCATGTGAAAAATAACATTTCACATGTGGTTTACATGTTATCACATGGGCTATACATGTGATTGTCCACAGGTTTCACATTTTATTGACATGAAAACTGTGAGGGTGTGCGTAGGTGTGTTTGTGTGTGTGCTTGTATTACCTTGGGTGTTTCTCAATGTCAAGGCGTCTTGCCTACGAGGACATTGTCCTTCCTCGGTCAAAAAACGGTTTGGAACAGACTATCCTTACGTGACCGCGGCTGCCGGCTCACGTTCTCTGTTTACGTACGCCTGTTTACCAACACATCATAGTACCATTGTACCGTACCATTGAGCCATGGATGTGACCTTCCTGCTTTTGTTCTTTTTTTATGAACACTTCAAAAGACGGCGAGAGGAGCACCACCGGCGCTCGGTGAAACAGCGCCGGCGAAGGCTGTATTGTGCTGCTGTTTGTCAGTGTGGAGAGCAGGTAAATTACAGCTTATACAAATTAAGCCGTCAGGTTATCCTAACGACCTAGCGCCAGGCATCGGCATTAACTGACAAAGGACATAAAGTGAGGGATATTAAACATTCATATTTGTTATTTCATCCTTAAATAGTTTGTGTATCCCCATTATTGTAGTTGTACTAAGTAGTATGCATACACAATTATAATACTACAATTATAAAGCTTTATTACAGAAATAAAGTCCTAATAACAGCACAAACCATAAACCTAAAAGTATCGAGTAAAAAGCTGAAGACATTTTAAAAACCTGCCTGTACCAGTACTTCCAACCTGGGGACTGTTATCTAAAACTGCTGTGTCTGATGCATTTCTGAGTTAATATGATCTTATTCTTCTACGCATAAAGAGATTGCATATGAGCAGAGGTCAAACAAATACATAGGAGAATAAATAGCATCACACTTTAGACTGTCATCCTCACCTCACTTCCTAAGCCTTATTTGGGGCAGTTATGTCAGAGCATGCACAATTCAAAATTGTTGTATTAATCTGAATTTCACATAGTTTTTCTGCATTTCTACTGTATGCACAGTCCATTGCTGTAGCAAGCAAATCTTTGTAACACGTTTGTTTGTATACTAGAAAGCAACTATACTTGGATTTGTTTAATAGAAAAATCAACTTAAATTGATATATAAAAACAAAAGTTGAAAAGGTCTCATATATATGTGTGTGTGTGTGTGTGTGTGTGTGTGTGTGTGTGTGTGTGTGTGGACCTGGTATTACTATCTTTGTGGGGACCAAAAATTGGAAGTTTACTATCCAAGTGGGGACCGACTTCCCTTGTGGGGACCAAAATCCCGGTCCCCACAAGTTTGAAGGAATTTTTGAGGCTTAAAATTTGGTTTTAGTGTCAGGGTTACACTTAGGTTATGGTTAGGTTGGGGTAAGGGTCAGGGTTAGGCATTAATTTTTGATAGTTAAGGTTAGGGTAAGGCGCTACGGAAAACATTATGTCAATGAGAAGTCCCCACAAGACATAGAAACCCAACATATGTGTGCGTGTGTGTGTGTGTGTGTGTTATGGTTTGGACAAATTCTTGAATCTAAGACAACCTTATTTTTCACAGATCACAAGACATTACTGTCGGCTAAACCCAACAGCACCTGTGCTGCAGAGATATTTTGCGGAGGAGGACACCACACCAGACTTCCGTCTCAGTAAAGAGGCAATAAAAACACTGCTCTGTGCACTGGGGACAGAGATGCAGCATGGATGGGGCCGCACCCTGGAGACTCTAGTGTTTCTGTTTTGGCTGGCCAGTGGGTCAGCCTACAGAATAGTCTCCAGGGTTTTTCAAATGCCTCTCCCAACCTTGTTCAGAGACGAGGCAGACGAGGTGGTGGGTGTCCTCCCCCGTTTCATTTTTTTACCAACCACCCAGGAGGAGCTCCAGGTTGTTGGAGATGGATTTTCAAGGCTGGCCCGGCATCCAGCATTCCACCAGTCTGCAGGAGCCATCGATGGCACACACATCCGTGTGCGATCTCCAGGAGGCCCTGATGGTCAAGATTATGTTAACCGGTAGAAGACTTATTTAATTTGAAACCAAATGGTCATTTAGAAAACTGCCAGTGACTGACAACTTTTTTTCCCCATTGTAGAAAGCTGTTCCCATTGGTGGTGCTGCAGGCTGTGTGTGACCATCAGGGCAAGTTCCTGGACATCTTCGTGGGGTTCCCAGGGAGTGTTCATGATGCACGCATCCTGAAAAATAGCCCCATCTACCTCAGGGGGACTTACCCACCTCTAGGGTATTTTCTCCTAGCTGATGGTGGCTACCCATGTCTTTAGAACCCCCTGGCGCTTATCACTCTATATAGGCAGCCAGTTGCAGGCATGGCAGAGCAAAGGTTCAATAATAATTATTCCAGGGCACGTTCTATTATTGAGCGTGCTTTCGGTTTGATGAAAACCCGCTTCCGTTGAGTCTTTTTAGAAGCACTGGAAGTACATTTGCAGTTTGTCCCCAAGGTAAAGTTTAAGATTTATTTTGTATCAGTGGTATGATGAATTAATAAAAAATGCAATTATGACCTGTTTTTAATCCATAATATTTCTGTATATAGGTGGTGGCATGTTGTGCTATATTGCACAACATTTGTCTTGCTGTCGGGGACGAACTGCAGGAAGACCCAGGTGCAGAGGAGGAGGATGAGGAGGACCAGATACAAGGGCCAGTGGAGACCACCTGTGGTGCAGACCTAAATAGCCTCCTAGCAGCTCAGGTGTCTGCCCTCCAGCAGGCACCTATGGACCACGACTATTTTGCACATGTAACTATAAACTCAAAGTGATTCATAAAGTCTAAGTAAGATAATATTTTGGATGTGATGACTATTTTCTCTCTGTCGTTTTACAGTAATAATATGGAGTACAGAATGTAAATAGATGGGAGTGGTTTTTGGGTATGTAGTGTATCAAAAATGTAAATAGTTTTCATAATGTAAATAGCATTTTTCACATTTTGTTCAACCTTTGTTATTGTTCAATAAAGTTTGGTTCTGAATATAAAGTTGGGCTGTTTTGTGAAAATGTATAAACACAATGGAAAAAAATGTGTTAAATGTAAAAAGGACAACGTTTTAGGAGGTCTATTTTCTTTTATTGACATGGGTCAAAATCTATAATAATCCACAAAACATTTGGTAAAAAAAGTGCACTAGAACACATAACAAAACAGATTGAAATTACTAACACAAACAATCTGAACAAAACAGAAATACTTTATTAAGGGACGGCCCAATGCAATGCATGGAGGCAGTGCAAATCCATTGCAAAGCAATGTATTGCACTGCCTCCATGCAATTGCATGGGCAGTCCCTTATTAAGGGACGGCCCAATGCAATGCATGGAGGCAGTGCAAATCCATTGCAAAGCAATGTATTGCACTGCCTCCATGCAATTGCATGGGCAGTCCCTTATTAAGGGACGGCCCAATGCAATGCATGGAGGCAGTGCAAATCCATTGCAAAGCAATGTATTGCACTGCCTCCATGCAATTGCACTAAACGGACTCTTATTAAGGGGACGGCCCAATGCAATGCATGGAGGCAGTGCAAATCCATTGCAAAGCAATGGATTGCACTGCCTCCATGCAATTGCATGGGCAGTCCCTTATTACTCTTCACTCCTAAACTGGACTCTTATTAAGGGACGGCCCAATGCAATGCATGGAGGCAGTGCAAATCCATTGCAAAGCAATTGTATTGCACAGCATCCATGCAATTGCATGGGCAGTCCCTTAATTACTCTTTATTCTAAAGGACTCTTATTCGTATTAAGGGAACGGCCCAATGCAATGCATGGAGGCAGTGCAAATCCATTGCAAAGCAATGTATTGCACTGCCTCCATGCAATTGCATGGGCAGTCCCTTATTATTCGTCACTCCTAAACTGGACTCTTATTAAGGGACGGCCCAATGCAATGCATGGAGGCAGTGCAAATCCATTGCAAAGCAATGTATTGCACTGCCTCCATGCAATTGCATGGGCAGTCCCTTATTACTATTCACTTCTAAACGGACTCTTATTAAGGGACGGCCCAATGCAATGCATGGAGGCAGTGCAAATCCATTGCAAAGCAATGTAGTGCACTGCCTCCATGCAATTGCATGGGCAGTCCCTTATTACTATTCACTCCTAAACTGGACTCTTATTAAGGGACGGCCCAATGCAATGCATGGAGACAGTGCAAATCCATTGCAAAGCAATGTATTGCACTGCCTCCATGCAATTGCATGGGCAGTCCCTTATTACTATTCACTCCTAAACAGACTCTTATTAAGGGACGGCCCAATGCAATGCATGGAGGCAGTGCAAATCCATTGCAAAGCAATGTATTGCACTTGCCTCCATGCAATTGCATGGGCAGTCCCTTATTACTCTTCACTTCTAAACGGACTCTTATTAAGGGACGGCCCAATGCAATGCATGGAGGCAGTGCAAATCCATTGCAAAGCAATGTATTGCACTGCCTCCATGCAATTGCATGGGCAGTCCCTTATTATTCTTCACTCCTAAACGGACTCTTAT